>JAPTYO010000059.1:24793065-25126325 GCA_036873135.1 Clarkia xantiana subsp. parviflora | reverse complement strand
ACCTTTTTTTTTATGAAATCAGTTTTATTTTCACTCTTACTCATCGTATATGACCGTGGATGGTTTAAAGTATTCTCATTTCGGACTCAAACTTCACATTTCCGTGATGGTTAGTATGCGAAATTCTTCAGTTTCGGCCAATTTTCTCATTTTTTTTCAATATAACCTCACTCGGACCTCTGTTTTTTATGAAATCAGTTTTATTTGCACTCTTACTCATCGTATATGTCCGTGGAATGGTTTAAAGTTTTCTCATTTCGGACTCAAAACTTCACATTTTCCGTGATGGTAGTATGCGAAATTCTTCAGTTTCGGCCAATTTTCTCATTTTTTTCAATATAACCTCTTTCGGACCTCTGTTTTTTATGAAATCAGTTTTATTTGCACTCTTACTCATCGTATATGACCGTGGAATGGTTTAAAGTACTTCTCATTTCGGACTCAAAACTTCACATTTTCCGTGATGGTTAGTATGCGAAATTCTTCAGTTTCGGCCAATTTTTATTTTTTTTTTCATATAACCTCTTTCGGACCTCTGTTTTTTATGAAATCAGTTTTATTTGCACTCTTACTCATCGTATATGATCGTGGAATGGTTTAAAGTACTTCTCATTTCGGACTCAAAACTTCACATTTTCCGTGATGGTTAGTATGCGAAATTCTTCAGTTTCGGCCAATTTTTTCATTTTTTCAATATAACCTCACTCGGACCTCTGTTTTTTATGAAATCATTTTTATTTGCACTCTTACTCATCGTATATGACCGTGGAATGGTTTAAAGTACTTCTCATTTCGGACTCAAAACTTCACATTTTGTGATGGTTAGTATGCGAAATTCTTCAGTTTCGGCCAATTTTCTCATTTTTTCAATATAACCTCACTCGGACCTCTGTTTTTTATGAAATCAGTTTTATTTGCACTCTTACTCATCGTATATGTCCGTGGAATGGTTTAAAGTATTCTCATTTCGGACTCAAAGCTTCACATTTTCCGTGATGGTTAGTATGCGAAATTCTTCAGTTTCGGCCAATTTTCTCATTTTTTCAATATAACCTCTTTCGGACCTCTGTTTTTTATGAAATCAGTTTTATTTGCACTCTTACTCATCGTATATGACCGTGGAATGGTTTAAAGTACTTCTCATTTCGGACTCAAAACTTCACATTTTCCGTGATGGTTAGTATGCGAAATTCTTCAGTTTCGGCCAATTTTCATTTTTTCAATATAACCTCACTCGGACCTCTGTTTTTTATGAAATCATTTTTATTTGCACTCTTACTCATCGTATATGACCGTGGAATGGTTTAAAGTACTTCTCATTTCGGACTCAAAACTTCACTTTTCCGTGATGGTTAGTATGCGAAATTCTTCAGTTTCGGCCAATTTTCTCATTTTTTCAATAAACCTCCCTCGGACCTTTGTTTTTTATGAAATAGTTTTATTTGCACTCTTACTCATCGTATATGTCCGTGGAATGGTTCAAAGTATTTCTCATTTCGGACTCAAACTTCACATTTTCCGTGATGGTAAGTATGCGAAATTCTTCAGTTTCGGCCAATTTTCTCATTTTTTCAATATAACCTCTTTCGGACCTCTGTTTTTTATGAAATCAGTTTTATTTGCACTCTTACTCATCGTATATGACCGTGGAATGGTTTAAAGTACTTCTCATTTCGGACTCAAAACTTCACATTTTCCGTGATGGTTAGTATGCGAAATTCTTCAATTTCGGCCAATTTTTCATTTTTTCAATATAACCTCACTCGGACCTCTGTTTTTTATGAAATCAGTTTTATTTGCACTCTTACTCATCGTATATGACCGTGGAATGGTTTAAAGTACTTCTCATTTCGGACTCAAAGCTTCACATTTTCCGTGATGGTTAGTATGCGAAATTCTTCAGTTTCGGCCAATTTTCTCATTTTTTTTTCAATATAACCTCTTTCGGACCTCTGTTTTTTATGAAATCAGTTTTATTTGCACTCTTACTCATCGTATATGATCGTGGAATGGTTTAAAGTACTTCTCATTTCGGACTCAAAACTTCACATTTTCCGTGATGGTTAGTATGCGAAATTCTTCGTTTCGGCCAATTTTTTCATTTTTTCAATATAACCTGACTCGGACCTTTGTTTTTTATGAAATCATTTTTATTTGCACTCTTACTCATCGTATATGACCGTGGAATGGTTTAAAGTAATTTTCATTTCGGACTCAAAACTTCACATTTCCGTGATGGTTAGTATGCGAAATTCTTCAGTTTCGGCCAATTTTCTCATTTTTTCAATAAAACCTCACTCGGACCTTTGTTTTATATGAAATCAGTTTTATTTGCACTCTTACTCATCGTATATGACCGTGGAATGGTTTAAAGTACTTCTCATTTCGGAATCAAAGCATCACGTTTTCCGTGATGGTAAGTATGCGAAATTCTTCAGTTTCGGCCAATTTTCTCATTTTTTCAATATAAACTCTTTTCGGACCTCTGTTTTTTATGAAATCAGTTTTATTTGCACTCTTACTCATCGTATATGACCGTGGAATGGTTTAAAGTACTTCTCATTTCGGACTCAAAACTTCACATTTTCCGTGATGGTTAGTATGCGAAATTCTTCAGTTTCGGCCAATTTCTTTTTTTTTTTCAATATAACCTTTCCGGACCTCTGTTTTTGATGAAATCAGTTTTATTTGCACTCTTACTCATCGTATATGATCGTGGAATGGTTTAAAGTACTTCTCATTTCGGACTCAAAACTTCACATTTTCCGTGATGGTTAGTATGCGAAATTCTTCGGTTTCGGCCAATTTTTTCATTTTTTCAATATAACCTGACTCGGACCTCTGTTTTTTATGAAATCATTTTATTTGCACTCTTACTCATCGTATATGACCGTGGAATGGTTTAAAGTAATTCTCATTTCGGACTCAAAACTTCACATTTCTGTGATGGTTAGTACACGAATTCTTCAGTTTCGGCCAATTTTCATTTTTTTCAATAAAACCTCACTCGGACCTCGTTTTTTATGAAATAAGTTTTATTTGCACTCTTACTCATCGTATATGTCCGTGGAATGGTTTAAAGTATTCTCATTTCGGACTCAAAGCATCACGTTTTCCGTGATGGTAAGTATGCGAAATTCTTCAGTTTCGGCCAATTTTCTCATTTTTTCAATATAACCTCTTTTCGGACCTCTGTTTTTATGAAATCAGTTTTATTTGCACTCTTACTATCGTATATGACCGTGGAATGGTTTAAAGTACTTCTCATTTCGGACTCAAAACTTCACATTTTCCGTGATGGTTAGTATGCGAAATTCTTCAGTTTCGGCCAATTTTTTCATTTTTTCAATATAACCTGACTCGGACCTCTGTTTTTATGAAATCATTTTTATTTGCACTCTTACTCATCGTATATGATCGTGGAATGGTTTAAAGTAATTCTCATTTCGGACTCAAAACTTCACTTTTCCGTGATGGTTAGTATGCGAAATTCTTCAGTTTCGGCCAATTTTCTCATTTTTTCAATATAACCTCTTTCGGACCTTTGTTTTTTATGAAATAAGTTTTATTTGCACTCTTACTCATCGTATATGTCCGTGGAATGGTTTAAAGTATTTCTCATTTCGGACTCAAACTTCACATTTTCCGTGATGGTTAGTATGCGAAATTCTTCAGTTTCGGCCAATTTTCTCATTTTTTCAATATAACCTCACTCGGACCTCTGTTTTTTATGAAATCAGTTTTATTTGCACTCTTACTCATCGTATATGACCGTGGAATGGTTTAAAGTACTTCTCATTTCGGACTCAAAACTTCACATTTTCCGTGATGGTTAGTATGCGAAATTCTTCAGTTTCGGCCAATTTTTCATTTTTTCAATATAACCTCACTCGGACCTCTGTTTTTTATGAAATCAGTTTTATTTGCACTCTTACTCATCGTATATGACCGTGGAATGGTTTAAAGTACTTCTCATTTCGGACTCAAAGCTTCACATTTTCCGTGATGGTTAGTATGCGAAATTCTTCAGTTTCGGCCAATTTTCTCATTTTTTTCAATATAACCTCTTTTCGGACCTCTGTTTTTTATGAAATCAGTTTTATTTACACTCTTACTCATCGTATATGATCGTGGAATGGTTTAAAGTACTTCTCATTTCGGACTCAAAACTTCACATTTTCCGTGATGGTTAGTATGCGAAATTCTTCGGTTTCGGCCAATTTTTTCATTTTTCAATATAACCTGTCACTCGGACCTCTGTTTTTTATGAAATCATTTTTATTTGCACTCTTACTCATCGTATATGACCGTGGAATGGTTTAAAGTAATCTTCATTTCGGACTCAAAACTTCACACATTTCGTGATGGTTAGTACACGAAATTCTTCAGTTTCGGCCAATTTTCTCATTTTTTCAATAAAACCTCACTCGGACCTTTGTTTTTTATGAAATAAGTTTTATTTGCACTCTTACTCATCGTATATGTCCGTGGAATGGTTCAAAGTATTCTCATTTCGGACTCAAAGCATCACGTTTTCCGTGATGGTAAGTATGCGAAATTCTTCAGTTTCGGCCAATTTTCTCATTTTTTCAATATAACCTCTTTCGGACCTCTGTTTTTTATGAAATCAATTTTATTTGCACTCTTACTTATCGTATATGACCGTGGAATGGTTTAAAGTACTTCTCATTTCGGACTCAAAACTTCACATTTTCCGTGATGGTTAGTATGCGAAATTCTTCAGTTTCGGCCAATTTTTCATTTTTTCAATATAACCTCACTCGGACCTCTGTTTTTATGAAATCAGTTTTATTTGCACTCTTACTCATCGTATATGACCGTGGAATGGTTTAAAGTACTTCTCATTTCGGACTCAAAGCTTCACATATTTTCCGTGATGGTTAGTATGCGAAATTCTTCAGTTTCGGCCAATTTTCTCATTTTTTTTTCAATATAACCTCTTTCGGACCTCTGTTTTTTATGAAATCAGTTTTATTTGCACTCTTACTCATCGTATATGATCGTGGAATGGTTTAAAGTACTTCTCATTTCGGACTCAAAACTTCACATTTTCCGTGATGGTTAGTATGCGAAATTCTTCAGTTTCGGCCAATTTTTTCATTTTTTCAATATAACCTCACTCGGACCTCTGTTTTTTATGAAATCATTTTTATTTGCACTCTTACTCATCGTATATGACCGTGGAATGGTTTAAAGTAATTCTCATTTCGGACTCAAAACTTCACATTTTCTGTGATGGTTAGTATGCGAAATTCTTCAGTTTCGGCCAATTTTCTCATTTTTTCAATAAAACCTCACTCGGACCTTTGTTTTTTATGAAATAAGTTTTATTTGCACTCTTACTCATCGTATATGTCCGTGGAATGGTTTCAAAGTATTTCTCATTTCGGAATCAAAGCATCACGTTTTCCGTGATGGTTAGTATGCGAAATTCTTCAGTTTCGGCCAATTTTCTCATTTTTTTCAATATAACCTCTTTTCGGACCTCTGTTTTTTATGAAATCAGTTTTATTTGCACTCTTACTTATCGTATATGACCGTGGAATGGTTTAAAGTACTTCTCATTTCGGACTCAAAACTTCACATTTTCCGTGATGGTTAGTATGCGAAATTCTTCAGTTTCGGCCAATTTTCTCATTTTTTTTTCAATAAACTCTTTCGGACCTCTGTTTTTTATGAAATCAGTTTTATTTGCACTCTTACTCATCGTATATGATCGTGGAATGGTTTAAAGTACTTCTCATTTCGGACTCAAAACTTCACATTTTCCGTGATGGTTAGTATGCGAAATTCTTCAGTTTCGGCCAATTTTTTCATTTTTTCAATATAACCTGACTCGGACCTCTGTTTTTATGAAATCATTTTTATTTGCACTCTTACTCATCGTATATGACCGTGGAATGGTTTAAAGTAATTCTCATTTCGGACTCAAAACTTCACATTTTCTGTGATGGTTAGTATGCGAAATTCTTCAGTTTCGGCCAATTTTCTCATTTTTTCAATAAACCTCACTCGGACCTCTGTTTTTTATGAAATAAGTTTTATTTGCACTCTTACTCATCGTATATGTCCGTGGAATGGTTCAAAGTATTTCTCATTTCGGATCAAAGCATCACGTTTTCCGTGATGGTAAGTATGCGAAATTCTTCAGTTTCGGCCAATTTTCTCATTTTTTCAATATAACCTCTTTTCGGACCTCTGTTTTTTATGAAATCAGTTTTATTTGCACTCTTACTTATCGTATATGACCGTGGAATGGTTTAAAGTACTTCTCATTTCGGACTCAAAACTTCACATTTTCCGTGATGGTTAGTATGCGAAATTCTTCGGTTTCGGCCAATTTTTTCATTTTTTCAATATAACCTGACTCGGACCTCTGTTTTTTATGAAATCATTTTTATTTGCACTCTTACTCATCGTATATGACCGTGGAATGGTTTAAAGTAATTCTCATTTCGGACTCAAAACTTCACTTTTCTGTGATGGTTAGTACACGAAATTCTTCAGTTTCGGCCAATTTTCTCATTTTTTCAATAAAACCTCACTCGGACCTTTGTTTTTATGAAATAAGTTTTATTTGCACTCTTACTCATCGTATATGTCCGTGGAATGGTTCAAAGTATTTCTCATTTCGGAATCAAAGCATCACGTTTTCCGTGATGGTAAGTATGCGAAATTCTTCAGTTTCGGCCAATTTTCTCATTTTTTCAATATAACCTCTTTCGGACCTCTGTTTTTTATGAAATCAGTTTTATTTGCACTCTTACTTATCGTATATGACCGTGGAATGGTTTAAAGTACTTCTCATTTCGGACTCAAAACTTCACATTTTCCGTGATGGTTAGTATGCGAAATTCTTCAGTTTCGGCCAATTTTTCATTTTTTCAATATAACCTCACTCGGACCTGTTTTTTATGAAATCAGTTTTATTTGCACTCTTACTCATCGTATATGACCGTGGAATGGTTTAAAGTACTTCTCATTTCGGACTCAAAGCTTCACAATATTTTCCGTGATGGTTAGTATGCGAAATTCTTCAGTTTCGGCCAATTTTCTCATTTTTTTTCATTATAACCTCTTTCCGGACCTCTGTTTTTTATGAAATCAGTTTTATTTACACTCTTACTCATCGTATATGATCGTGGAATGGTTTAAAGTACTTCTCATTTCGGACTCAAAACTTCACATTTTCCGTGATGGTTAGTATGCGAAATTCTTCGGTTTCGGCCAATTTTTTCATTTTTTCAATATAACCTGACTCGGACCTCTGTTTTTTATGAAATCATTTTATTTGCACTCTTACTCATCGTATATGACCGTGGAATGGTTTAAAGTAATTCTCATTTCGGACTCAAAACTTCACATTTCTGTGATGGTTAGTACACGAAATTCTTCAGTTTCGGCCAATTTTCTCATTTTTTCAATAAACCTCACTCGGACCTTTGTTTTTTATGAAATCAGTTTTATTTGCACTCTTACTCATCGTATATGTCCGTGGAATGGTTAAAGTATTTCTCATTTCGGAATCAAAGCATCACGTTTTCCGTGATGGTAAGTATGCGAAATTCTTCAGTTTCGGCCAATTTTCTCATTTTTTTCAATATAACCTCTTTTCGGACCTCTGTTTTTTATGAAATCAGTTTTATTTGCACTCTTACTTATCGTATATGACCGTGGAATGGTTTAAAGTACTTCTCATTTCGGACTCAAAACTTCACATTTTCCGTGATGGTTAGTATGCGAAATTCTTCAGTTTCGGCCAATTTTCTTATTTTTTCAATATAACCTCTTTCGGACCTCTGTTTTTTATGAAATCAGTTTTATTTGCACTCTTACTCATCGTATATGATCGTGGAATGGTTTAAAGTACTTCTCATTTCGGACTCAAAACTTCACATTTTCCGTGATGGTTAGTATGCGAAATTCTTCAGTTTCGGCCAATTTTTTCATTTTTTCAATATAACCTGACTCGGACCTCTGTTTTTTATGAAATCATTTTTATTTGCACTCTTACTCATCGTATATGACCGTGGAATGGTTTAAAGTAATTCTCATTTCGGACTCATAACTTCACATTTCCGTGATGGTTAGTATGCGAAATTCTTCAGTTTCGGCCAATTTTCTCATTTTTTCAATAAAACCTCACTCGGACCTCTGTTTTTTATGAAATAAGTTTTATTTGCACTCTTACTCATCGTATATGACCGTGGAATGGTTCAAAGTATTTCTCATTTCGGACTCAAAGCATCACGTTTTCCGTGATGGTAAGTATGCGAAATTCTTCAGTTTCGGCCAATTTTCTCATTTTTTCAATATAACCTCTTTTCGGACCTCTGTTTTTTATGAAATCAGTTTTATTTGCACTCTTACTCATCGTATATGACCGTGGAATGGTTTAAAGTACTTCTCATTTCGGACTCAAAACTTCACATTTTCCGTGATGGTTAGTATGCGAAATTCTTCAGTTTCGGCCAATTTTTCATTTTTTCAATATAACCTCACTCGGACCTCTGTTTTTTATGAAATCAGTTTTATTTGCACTCTTACTCATCGTATATGACCGTGGAATGGTTTAAAGTACTTCTCATTTCGGACTCAAAACTTCACATTTTCCGTGATGGTTAGTACACGAAATTCTTCAGTTTCGGCCAATTTTCTCATTTTTTCAATAAAACCTCACTCGGACCTTTGTTTTTATGAAATATTTTATTTGCACTCTTACTCATCGTATATGTCCGTGGAATGGTTCAAAGTATTTCTCATTTCGGAATCAAAGCTTCACGTTTTCCGTGATGGTAAGTATGCGAAATTCTTCAGTTTCGGCCAATTTTCTCATTTTTTCAATATAACCTCTTTTCGGACCTCTGTTTTTTATGAAATCAGTTTTATTTGCACTCTTACTTATCGTATATGACCGTGGAATGGTTTAAAGTACTTCTCATTTCGGACTCAAAACTTCACATTTTCCGTGATGGTTAGTATGCGAAATTCTTCAGTTTCGGCCAATTTTTCATTTTTTCAATATAACCTCACTCGGACCTCTGTTTTTTATGAAATCAGTTTTATTTGCACTCTTACTCATCGTATATGACCGTGGAATGGTTTAAAGTACTTCTCATTTCGGACTCAAAGCTTCACAATATTTTCCGTGATGGTTAGTATGCGAAATTCTTCAGTTTCGGCCAATTTTCTCATTTTTTATTTCAATATAACCTCTTTCCGGACCTCTGTTTTTTATGAAATCAGTTTTATTTACACTCTTACTCATCGTATATGATCGTGGAATGGTTTAAAGTACTTCTCATTTCGGACTCAAAACTTCACATTTTCCGTGATGGTTAGTATGCGAAATTCTTCATTTCGGCCAATTTTTTCATTTTTTCAATATAACCTCTGTTTTTTATGAAATCATTTTTATTTGCACTCTTACTCATCGTATATGACCGTGGAATGGTTTAAAGTAATTCTCATTTCGGACTCAAAACTTCACATTTCTGTGATGGTTAGTACACGAAATTCTTCAGTTTCGGCCAATTTTCTCATTTTTTCAATAAAACCTCACTCGGACCTCTGTTTTTTATGAAATAAGTTTTATTTGCACTCTTACTCATCGTATATGTCCGTGGAATGGTTCAAAGTATTTCTCATTTCGGAATCAAAGCATCACGTTTTCCGTGATGGTAAGTATGCGAAATTCTTCAGTTTCGGCCAATTTTCTCATTTTTTCAATATAACCTCTTTTCGGACCTCTGTTTTTTATGAAATCAGTTTTATTTGCACTCTTACTTATCGTATATGACCGTGGAATGGTTTAAAGTACTTCTCATTTCGGACTCAAAACTTCACATTTTCCGTGATGGTTAGTATGCGAAATTCTTCAGTTTCGGCCAATTTTTCATTTTTTCAATATAACCTCACTCGGACCTCTGTTTTTTATGAAATCAGTTTTATTTGCACTCTTACTCATCGTATATGACCGTGGAATGGTTTAAAGTACTTCTCATTTCGGACTCAAAACTTCACATTTTCCGTGATGGTTAGTATGCGAAATTCTTCAGTTTCGGCCAATTTTCTCATTTTTTCAATATAACCTCACTCGGACCTCTGTTTTTTATGAAATCAGTTTTATTTGCACTCTTACTCATCGTATATGACCGTGGAATGGTTTAAAGTATTTCTCATTTCGGACTCAAAACTTCACATTTTCCGTGATGGTTAGTATGCGAAATTCTTCAGTTTCGGCCAATTTTCTCATTTTTTCAATATAACCTCACTCGGACCTCTGTTTTTTATGAAATCAGTTTTATTTGCACTCTTACTCATCGTATATGACCGTGGAATGGTTTAAAGTACTTCTCATTTCGGACTCAAAACTTCACATTTTCCGTGATGGTTAGTATGCGAAATTCTTCAGTTTCGGCCAATTTTTTCATTTTTTCAATATAACCTCACTCGGACCTCTGTTTTTTATGAAATCAGTTTTATTTGCACTCTTACTCATCGTATATGACCGTGGAATGGTTTAAAGTACTTCTCATTTCGGACTCAAAACTTCACATTTTGTGATGGTTAGTATGCGAAATTCTTCAGTTTCGGCCAATTTTCTCATTTTTTCAATAAACCTCACTCGGACCTCTGTTTTTTATGAAATCAGTTTTATTTGCACTCTTACTCATCGTATATGTCCGTGGAATGGTTTAAAGTATTTCTCATTTCGGACTCAAAGCTTCACATTTTCCGTGATGGTTAGTATGCGAAATTCTTCAGTTTCGGCCAATTTTCTCATTTTTTCAATATAACCTCTTTCGGACCTCTGTTTTTTATGAAATCAGTTTTATTTGCACTCTTACTCATCGTATATGACCGTGGAATGGTTTAAAGTACTTCTCATTTCGGACTCAAAACTTCACATTTTCCGTGATGGTTAGTATGCGAAATTCTTCAGTTTCGGCCAATTTTTTCATTTTTTCAATATAACCTCACTCGGACCTCTGTTTTTTATGAAATCAGTTTTATTTGCACTCTTACTCATCGTATATGACCGTGGAATGGTTTAAAGTACTTCTCATTTCGGACTCAAAGCTTCACATTTTCCGTGATGGTTAGTATGCGAAATTCTTCAGTTTCGGCCAATTTTCTCATTTTTTTTCAATATAACCTCTTTCGGACCTCTGTTTTTTATGAAATCAGTTTTATTTGCACTCTTACTCATCGTATATGATCGTGGAATGGTTTAAAGTACTTCTCATTTCGGACTCAAAACTTCACATTTTCCGTGATGGTTAGTATGCGAAATTCTTCAGTTTCGGCCAATTTTTCATTTTTTCAATATAACCTGACTCGGACCTCTGTTTTTTATGAAATCATTTTTATTTGCACTCTTACTCATCGTATATGACCGTGGAATGGTTTAAAGTAATTCTCATTTCGGACTCAAAACTTCACATTTCTGTGATGGTTAGTATGCGAAATTCTTCAGTTTCGGCCAATTTTCTCATTTTTTCAATATAACCTCACTCGGACCTTTGTTTTTTATGAAATAAGTTTTATTTGCACTCTTACTCATCGTATATGTCCGTGGAATGGTTCAAAGTATTTCTCATTTCGGAATCAAAGCTTCACATTTTCCGTGATGGTAAGTATGCGAAATTCTTCAGTTTCGGCCAATTTTCTCATTTTTTCAATATAACCTCTTTTCGGACCTCTGTTTTTTATGAAATCAGTTTTATTTGCACTCTTACTATCGTATATGACCGTGGAATGGTTTAAAGTACTTCTCATTTCGGACTCAAAACTTCACATTTTCCGTGATGGTTAGTATGCGAAATTCTTCAGTTTCGGCCAATTTTTTCAATATAACCTCACTCGGACCTCTGTTTTTTATGAAATCAGTTTTATTTGCACTCTTACTCATCGTATATGACCGTGGAATGGTTTAAAGTACTTCTCATTTCGGACTCAAAACTTCACATTTTCCGTGATGGTTAGTATGCGAAATTCTTCAGTTTCGGCCAATTTTCTCATTTTTTCAATATAACCTCCTCGGACCTCTGTTTTTTATGAAATCAGTTTTATTTGCACTCTTACTCATCGTATATGACCGTGGAATGGTTTAAAGTATTTCTCATTTCGGACTCAAAACTTCACATTTTCCGTGATGGTTAGTATGCGAAATTCTTCAGTTTCGGCCAATTTTCTCATTTTTTCAATATAACCTCTTTCGGACCTCTGTTTTTTATGAAATCAGTTTTATTTGCACTCTTACTCATCGTATATGACCGTGGAATGGTTTAAAGTACTTCTCATTTCGGACTCAAAACTTCACATTTTCCGTGATGGTTAGTATGCGAAATTCTTCAGTTTCGGCCAATTTTTTCATTTTTTCAATATAACCTCACTCGGACCTCTGTTTTTTATGAAATCAGTTTTATTTGCACTCTTACTCATCGTATATGACCGTGGAATGGTTTAAAGTACTTCTCATTTCGGACTCAAAGCTTCACATTTTCCGTGATGGTTAGTATGCGAAATTCTTCAGTTTCGGCCAATTTTCTCATTTTTTTTTCAATATAACCTCTTTCGGACCTCTGTTTTTTATGAAATCAGTTTTATTTGCACTCTTACTCATCGTATATGACCGTGGAATGGTTTAAAGTACTTCTCATTTCGGACTCAAAACTTCACATTTTCCGTGATGGTTAGTATGCGAAATTCTTCAGTTTCGGCCAATTTTTTCATTTTTTCAATATAACCTCACTCGGACCTCTGTTTTTTATGAAATCAGTTTTATTTGCACTCTTACTCATCGTATATGACCGTGGAATGGTTTAAAGTACTTCTCATTTCGGACTCAAAACTTCACATTTCTGTGATGGTTAGTATGCGAAATTCTTCAGTTTCGGCCAATTTTCTCATTTTTTCAATAAACCTCACTCGGACCTCTGTTTTTTATGAAATCAGTTTTATTTGCACTCTTACTCATCGTATATGACCGTGGAATGGTTTAAAGTACTTCTCATTTCGGACTCAAAGCTTCACATTTTCCGTGATGGTTAGTATGCGAAATTCTTCAGTTTCGGCCAATTTTCTCATTTTTTCAATATAACCTCTTTTCGGACCTCTGTTTTTTATGAAATCAGTTTTATTTGCACTCTTACTTATCGTATATGACCGTGGAATGGTTTAAAGTACTTCTCATTTCGGACTCAAAACTTCACATTTTCCGTGATGGTTAGTATGCGAAATTCTTCAGTTTCGGCCAATTTTTCATTTTTTCAATATAACCTCACTCGGACCTCTGTTTTTTATGAAATCAGTTTTATTTGCACTCTTACTCATCGTATATGACCGTGGAATGGTTTAAAGTACTTCTCATTTCGGACTCAAAACTTCACATTTTCCGTGATGGTTAGTATGCGAAATTCTTCGTTTCGGCCAATTTTTTCATTTTTTCAATATAACCTGACTCGGACCTCTGTTTTTTATGAAATCATTTTTATTTGCACTCTTACTCATCGTATATGACCGTGGAATGGTTTAAAGTATTCTCATTTCGGACTCAAAACTTCACATTTCTGTGATGGTTAGTACACGAAATTCTTCAGTTTCGGCCAATTTTCTCATTTTTTCAATATAACCTCACTCGGACCTTTGTTTTTTATGAAATCAGTTTTATTTGCACTCTTACTCATCGTATATGTCCGTGGAATGGTTTAAAGTATTTCTCATTTCGGACTCAAAGCTTCACGTTTTCCGTGATGGTTAGTATGCGAAATTCTTCAGTTTCGGCCAATTTTCTCATTTTTTCAATATAACCTCTTTTCGGACCTCTGTTTTTTATGAAATCAGTTTTATTTGCACTCTTACTTATCGTATATGACCGTGGAATGGTTTAAAGTACTTCTCATTTCGGACTCAAAACTTCACATTTTCCGTGATGGTTAGTATGCGAAATTCTTCAGTTTCGGCCAATTTTTTCAATATAACCTCACTCGGACCTCTGTTTTTTATGAAATCAGTTTTATTTGCACTCTTACTCATCGTATATGACCGTGGAATGGTTTAAAGTACTTCTCATTTCGGACTCAAAACTTCACATTTTCCGTGATGGTTAGTATGCGAAATTCTTCAGTTTCGGCCAATTTTCTCATTTTTTCAATAAAACCTCACTCGGACCTTCTGTTTTTTATGAAATAAGTTTTATTTGCACTCTTACTCATCGTATATGTCCGTGGAATGGTTTAAAGTATTTCTCATTTCGGAATCAAAACTTCACATTTTCCGTGATGGTAGTATGCGAAATTCTTCAGTTTCGGCCAATTTTCTCATTTTTTCAATATAACCTCTTTCGGACCTCTGTTTTTTATGAAATCAGTTTTATTTGCACTCTTACTCATCGTATATGACCGTGGAATGGTTTAAAGTACTTCTCATTTCGGACTCAAAACTTCACATTTTCCGTGATGGTTAGTATGCGAAATTCTTCAGTTTCGGCCAATTTTTCATTTTTTCAATATAACCTCACTCGGACCTCTGTTTTTTATGAAATCAGTTTTATTTGCACTCTTACTCATCGTATATGACCGTGGAATGGTTTAAAGTACTTCTCATTTCGGACTCAAAGCTTCACATTTTTCCGTGATGGTTAGTATGCGAAATTCTTCAGTTTCGGCCAATTTTCTCATTTTTTTCAATATAACCTCTTTCCGGACCTCTGTTTTTTATGAAATCAGTTTTATTTGCACTCTTACTCATCGTATATGATCGTGGAATGGTTTAAAGTACTTCTCATTTCGGACTCAAAACTTCACATTTTCCGTGATGGTTAGTATGCGAAATTCTTCGTTTCGGCCAATTTTTTCATTTTTTCAATATAACCTGACTCGGACCTCTGTTTTTTATGAAATCATTTTTATTTGCACTCTTACTCATCGTATATGACCGTGGAATGGTTTAAAGTAATTCTCATTTCGGACTCAAAACTTCACATTTCTGTGATGGTTAGTATGCGAAATTCTTCAGTTTCGGCCAATTTTCTCATTTTTTCAATAAAACCTCACTCGGACCTCTGTTTTTTATGAAATCAGTTTTATTTGCACTCTTACTCATCGTATATGTCCGTGGAATGGTTCAAAGTATTTCTCATTTCGGACTCAAAGCTTCACATTTTCCGTGATGGTAAGTATGCGAAATTCTTCAGTTTCGGCCAATTTTCTCATTTTTTCAATATAACCTCTTTTCGGACCTCTGTTTTTTATGAAATCAGTTTTATTTGCACTCTTACTCATCGTATATGACCGTGGAATGGTTTAAAGTACTTCTCATTTCGGACTCAAAACTTCACATTTTCCGTGATGGTTAGTATGCGAAATTCTTCAGTTTCGGCCAATTTTTCATTTTTTCAATATAACCTCACTCGGACCTCTGTTTTTTATGAAATCAGTTTTATTTGCACTCTTACTCATCGTATATGACCGTGGAATGGTTTAAAGTACTTCTCATTTCGGACTCAAAACTTCACATTTTCCGTGATGGTTAGTATGCGAAATTCTTCGTTTCGGCCAATTTTCTCATTTTTTCAATATAACCTGACTCGGACCTCTGTTTTTTATGAAATCATTTTTATTTGCACTCTTACTCATCGTATATGACCGTGGAATGGTTTAAAGTATCATTTCGGACTCAAAACTTCACATTTCTGTGATGGTTAGTATGCGAAATTCTTCAGTTTCGGCCAATTTTCTCATTTTTTCAATATAACCTCACTCGGACCTGTTTTTTATGAAATCAGTTTTATTTGCACTCTTACTCATCGTATATGTCCGTGGAATGGTTTAAAGTATTTCTCATTTCGGACTCAAAGCTTCACATTTTCCGTGATGGTTAGTATGCGAAATTCTTCAGTTTCGGCCAATTTTCTCATTTTTTCAATATAACCTCTTTCGGACCTCTGTTTTTTATGAAATCAGTTTTATTTGCACTCTTACTCATCGTATATGACCGTGGAATGGTTTAAAGTACTTCTCATTTCGGACTCAAAACTTCACATTTTCCGTGATGGTTAGTATGCGAAATTCTTCAGTTTCGGCCAATTTTTTCATTTTTTCAATATAACCTCACTCGGACCTCTGTTTTTTATGAAATCAGTTTTATTTGCACTCTTACTCATCGTATATGACCGTGGAATGGTTTAAAGTACTTCTCATTTCGGACTCAAAGCTTCACATTTTCCGTGATGGTTAGTATGCGAAATTCTTCAGTTTCGGCCAATTTTCTCATTTTTTATTTCTTTCCGGACCTCTGTTTTTTATGAAATCAGTTTTATTTGCACTCTTACTCATCGTATATGATCGTGGAATGGTTTAAAGTACTTCTCATTTCGGACTCAAAACTTCACATTTTCCGTGATGGTTAGTATGCGAAATTCTTCAGTTTCGGCCAATTTTTTCATTTTTTCAATATAACCTGACTCGGACCTCTGTTTTTTATGAAATCATTTTTATTTGCACTCTTACTCATCGTATATGACCGTGGAATGGTTTAAAGTAATTCTCATTTCGGACTCAAAACTTCACATTTCTGTGATGGTTAGTACACGAAATTCTTCAGTTTCGGCCAATTTTCTCATTTTTTCAATAAAACCTCACTCGGACCTTGTTTTTTATGAAATAAGTTTTATTTGCACTCTTACTCATCGTATATGTCCGTGGAATGGTTCAAAGTATTTCTCATTTCGGAATCAAAGCATCACATTTTCCGTGATGGTAAGTATGCGAAATTCTTCAGTTTCGGCCAATTTTCTCATTTTTTCAATATAACCTCTTTTCGGACCTCTGTTTTTTATGAAATCAGTTTTATTTGCACTCTTACTTATCGTATATGACCGTGGAATGGTTTAAAGTACTTCTCATTTCGGACTCAAAACTTCACATTTTCCGTGATGGTTAGTATGCGAAATTCTTCAATTTCGGCCAATTTTTTCAATATAACCTCACTCGGACCTCTGTTTTTTATGAAATCAGTTTTATTTGCACTCTTACTCATCGTATATGACCGTGGAATGGTTTAAAGTACTTCTCATTTCGGACTCAAAGCTTCACAATATTTTCCGTGATGGTTAGTATGCGAAATTCTTCAGTTTCGGCCAATTTTCTCATTTTTTTTCAATATAACCTCTTTTCGGACCTCTGTTTTTTATGAAATCAGTTTTATTTACACTCTTACTCATCGTATATGATCGTGGAATGGTTTAAAGTACTTCTCATTTCGGACTCAAAACTTCACATTTTCCGTGATGGTTAGTATGCGAAATTCTTCGGTTTCGGCCAATTTTTTCATTTTTTCAATATAACCTGACTCGGACCTCTGTTTTTTATGAAATCATTTTATTTGCACTCTTACTCATCGTATATGACCGTGGAATGGTTTAAAGTAATTCTCATTTCGGACTCAAAACTTCACATTTCTGTGATGGTTAGTACACGAAATTCTTCAGTTTCGGCCAATTTTCTCATTTTTTCAATAAAACCTCACTCGGACCTTTTTTTTTTATGAAATAAGTTTTATTTGCACTCTTACTCATCGTATATGTCCGTGGAATGGTTCAAAGTATTTCTCATTTCGGAATCAAAGCATCACGTTTTCCGTGATGGTAAGTATGCGAAATTCTTCAGTTTCGGCCAATTTTCTCATTTTTTCAATATAACCTCTTTTCGGACCTCTGTTTTTTATGAAATCAGTTTTATTTGCACTCTTACTTATCGTATATGACCGTGGAATGGTTTAAAGTACTTCTCATTTCGGACTCAAAACTTCACATTTTCCGTGATGGTTAGTATGCGAAATTCTTCAGTTTCGGCCAATTTTTTCATTTTTTCAATATAACCTCACTCGGACCTCTGTTTTTTATGAAATCAGTTTTATTTGCACTCTTACTCATCGTATATGACCGTGGAATGGTTTAAAGTACTTCTCATTTCGGACTCAAAGCTTCACAATTTTCCGTGATGGTTAGTATGCGAAATTCTTCAGTTTCGGCCAATTTTCTCATTTTTTATTTCAATATAACCTCTTTCGGACCTCTGTTTTTTATGAAATCAGTTTTATTTACACTCTTACTCATCGTATATGATCGTGGAATGGTTTAAAGTACTTCTCATTTCGGACTCAAAACTTCACATTTTCCGTGATGGTTAGTATGCGAAATTCTTCGGTTTCGGCCAATTTTTCATTTTTTCAATATAACCTGACTCGGACCTCTGTTTTTTATGAAATCATTTTTATTTGCACTCTTACTCATCGTATATGACCGTGGAATGGTTTAAAGTAATTCTCATTTCGGACTCAAAACTTCACATTTCTGTGATGGTTAGTACACGAAATTCTTCAGTTTCGGCCAATTTTCTCATTTTTTCAATAAAACCTCACTCGGACCTTTGTTTTTTATGAAATAAGTTTTATTTGCACTCTTACTCATCGTATATGTCCGTGGAATGGTTCAAAGTATTTCTCATTTCGGAATCAAAGCATCACGTTTTCCGTGATGGTAAGTATGCGAAATTCTTCAGTTTCGGCCAATTTTCTCATTTTTTCAATATAACCTCTTTTCGGACCTCTGTTTTTTATGAAATCAGTTTTATTTGCACTCTTACTATCGTATATGACCGTGGAATGGTTTAAAGTACTTCTCATTTCGGACTCAAAACTTCACATTTTCCGTGATGGTTAGTATGCGAAATTCTTCAGTTTCGGCCAATTTTCTTTTTTTTTTCAATATAACCTCTTTCGGACCTCTGTTTTTTATGAAATCAGTTTTATTTGCACTCTTACTCATCGTATATGATCGTGGAATGGTTTAAAGTACTTCTCATTTCGGACTCAAAACTTCACATTTTCCGTGATGGTTAGTATGCGAAATTCTTCAGTTTCGGCCAATTTTTTCATTTTTTCAATATAACCTGACTCGGACCTCTGTTTTTATGAAATCATTTTTATTTGCACTCTTACTCATCGTATATGACCGTGGAATGGTTTAAAGTAATTCTCATTTCGGACTCAAAACTTCACATTTCTGTGATGGTTAGTATGCGAAATTCTTCAGTTTCGGCCAATTTTCTCATTTTTTCAATAAAACCTCACTCGGACCTCTGTTTTTTATGAAATCAGTTTTATTTGCACTCTTACTCATCGTATATGACCGTGGAATGGTTCAAAGTATTTCTCATTTCGGAATCAAAGCATCACGTTTTCCGTGATGGTAAGTATGCGAAATTCTTCAGTTTCGGCCAATTTTCTCATTTTTTCAATATAACCTCTTTTCGGACCTCTGTTTTTTATGAAATCAGTTTTATTTGCACTCTTACTTATCGTATATGACCGTGGAATGGTTTAAAGTACTTCTCATTTCGGACTCAAAACTTCACATTTTCCGTGATGGTTAGTATGCGAAATTCTTCGGTTTCGGCCAATTTTTTCATTTTTTCAATATAACCTGACTCGGACCTCTGTTTTTTATGAAATCATTTTTATTTGCACTCTTACTCATCGTATATGACCGTGGAATGGTTTAAAGTAATTCTCATTTCGGACTCAAAACTTCACTTTTCTGTGATGGTTAGTACACGAAATTCTTCAGTTTCGGCCAATTTTCTCATTTTTTCAATAAAACCTCACTCGGACCTTTGTTTTTATGAAATAAGTTTTATTTGCACTCTTACTCATCGTATATGTCCGTGGAATGGTTCAAAGTATTTCTCATTTCGGAATCAAAGCATCACGTTTTCCGTGATGGTAAGTATGCGAAATTCTTCAGTTTCGGCCAATTTTCTCATTTTTTCAATATAACCTCTTTTCGGACCTCTGTTTTTTATGAAATCAATTTTATTTGCACTCTTACTTATCGTATATGACCGTGGAATGGTTTAAAGTACTTCTCATTTCGGACTCAAAACTTCACATTTTCCGTGATGGTTAGTATGCGAAATTCTTCAAATTCGGCCAATTTTTTCATTTTTTCAATATAACCTCACTCGGACCTCTGTTTTTTATGAAATCAGTTTTATTTGCACTCTTACTCATCGTATATGACCGTGGAATGGTTTAAAGTACTTCTCATTTCGGACTCAAAGCTTCACATATTTTCCGTGATGGTTAGTATGCGAAATTCTTCAGTTTCGGCCAATTTTATCATTTTTTATTTCAATATAACCTCTTTCCGGACCTCTGTTTTTTATGAAATCAGTTTTATTTACACTCTTACTCATCGTATATGATCGTGGAATGGTTTAAAGTACTTCTCATTTCGGACTCAAAACTTCACATTTTCCGTGATGGTTAGTATGCGAATTTCTTCGGTTTCGGCCAATTTTTTCATTTTTTCAATATAACCTGACTCGGACCTTGTTTTTTATGAAATCATTTTTATTTGCACTCTTACTCATCGTATATGACCGTGGAATGGTTTAAAGTAATTTTCATTTCGGACTCAAAACTTCACATTTCTGTGATGGTTAGTACACGAAATTCTTCAGTTTCGGCCAATTTTCTCATTTTTTCAATAAAACCTCACTCGGACCTTTGTTTTTTATGAAATAAGTTTTATTTGCACTCTTACTCATCGTATATGTCCGTGGAATGGTTCAAAGTATTTCTCATTTCGGAATCAAAGCATCACGTTTTCCGTGATGGTAAGTATGCGAAATTCTTCAGTTTCGGCCAATTTTCTCATTTTTTTCAATATAACCTCTTTTCGGACCTCTGTTTTTTATGAAATCAGTTTTATTTGCACTCTTACTTATCGTATATGACCGTGGAATGGTTTAAAGTACTTCTCATTTCGGACTCAAAACTTCACATTTTCCGTGATGGTTAGTATGCGAAATTCTTCAGTTTCGGCCATTTTTCTATTTTTTTTTCAATATAACCTCTTTCGGACCTCTGTTTTTGATGAAATCAGTTTTATTTGCACTCTTACTCATCGTATATGATCGTGGAATGGTTTAAAGTACTTCTCATTTCGGACTCAAAACTTCACATTTTCCGTGATGGTTAGTATGCGAAATTCTTCGGTTTCGGCCAATTTTTTCATTTTTTCAATATAACCTGACTCGGACCTCTGTTTTTATGAAATCATTTTTATTTGCACTCTTACTCATCGTATATGACCGTGGAATGGTTTAAAGTAATTCTCATTTCGGACTCAAAACTTCACATTTCTGTGATGGTTAGTACACGAAATTCTTCAGTTTCGGCCAATTTTCTCATTTTTTCAATAAAACCTCACTCGGACCTCTGTTTTTTATGAAATAAGTTTTATTTGCACTCTTACTCATCGTATATGTCCGTGGAATGGTTCAAAGTATTTCTCATTTCGGAATCAAAGCATCACGTTTTCCGTGATGGTAAGTATGCGAAATTCTTCAGTTTCGGCCAATTTTCTCATTTTTTCAATATAACCTCTTTTCGGACCTCTGTTTTTTATGAAATCAGTTTTATTTGCACTCTTACTTATCGTATATGACCGTGGAATGGTTTAAAGTACTTCTCATTTCGGACTCAAAACTTCACATTTTCCGTGATGGTTAGTATGCGAAATTCTTCGGTTTCGGCCAATTTTTTCATTTTTTCAATATAACCTGACTCGGACCTCTGTTTTTTATGAAATCATTTTTATTTGCACTCTTACTCATCGTATATGACCGTGGAATGGTTTAAAGTAATTCTCATTTCGGACTCAAAACTTCACTTTTCTGTGATGGTTAGTACACGAAATTCTTCAGTTTCGGCCAATTTTCTCATTTTTTCAATAAAACCTCCCTCGGACCTTTGTTTTTATGAAATAAGTTTTATTTGCACTCTTACTCATCGTATATGTCCGTGGAATGGTTCAAAGTATTTCTCATTTCGGAATCAAAGTATCACGTTTTCCGTGATGGTAAGTATGCGAAATTCTTCAGTTTCGGCCAATTTCTCATTTTTTCAATATAACCTCTTTTCGGACCTCTGTTTTTTATGAAATCAGTTTTATTTGCACTCTTACTTATCGTATATGACCGTGGAATGGTTTAAAGTACTTCTCATTTCGGACTCAAAACTTCACATTTTCCGTGATGGTTAGTATGCGAAATTCTTCAATTTCGGCCAATTTTTCATTTTTTCAATATAACCTCACTCGGACCTCTGTTTTTTTGAAATCAGTTTTATTTGCACTCTTACTCATCGTATATGACCGTGGAATGGTTTAAAGTACTTCTCATTTCGGACTCAAAGCTTCACAATATTTTCCGTGATGGTTAGTATGCGAAATTCTTCAGTTTCGGCCAATTTTCTCATTTTTTATTTCAATATAACCTCTTTCGGACCTCTGTTTTTTATGAAATCAGTTTTATTTACACTCTTACTCATCGTATATGATCGTGGAATGGTTTAAAGTACTTCTCATTTCGGACTCAAAACTTCACATTTTCCGTGATGGTTAGTATGCGAAATTCTTCGGTTTCGGCCAATTTTTTCATTTTTTCAATATAACCTGACTCGGACCTCTGTTTTTTATGAAATCATTTTTATTTGCACTCTTACTCATCGTATATGACCGTGGAATGGTTTAAAGTAATTCTCATTTCGGACTCAAAACTTCACATTTCTGTGATGGTTAGTACACGAAATTCTTCAGTTTCGGCCAATTTTCTCATTTTTTCAATAAAACCTCACTCGGACCTTTGTTTTTTATGAAATAAGTTTTATTTGCACTCTTACTCATCGTATATGTCCGTGGAATGGTTCAAAGTATTTCTCATTTCGGAATCAAAGCATCACGTTTTCCGTGATGGTAAGTATGCGAAATTCTTCAGTTTCGGCCAATTTTCTCATTTTTTCAATATAACCTCTTTTCGGACCTCTGTTTTTTATGAAATCAGTTTTATTTGCACTCTTACTTATCGTATATGACCGTGGAATGGTTTAAAGTACTTCTCATTTCGGACTCAAAACTTCACATTTTCCGTGATGGTTAGTATGCGAAATTCTTCAGTTTCGGCCAATTTTTATTTTTTTTTCAATATAACCTCTTTCGGACCTCTGTTTTTTATGAAATCAGTTTTATTTGCACTCTTACTCATCGTATATGACGTGGAATGGTTTAAAGTACTTCTCATTTCGGACTCAAAACTTCACATTTTCCGTGATGGTTAGTATGCGAAATTCTTCGGTTTCGGCCAATTTTTTCATTTTTTCAATATAACCTGACTCGGACCTCTGTTTTTTATGAAATCATTTTTATTTGCACTCTTACTCATCGTATATGACCGTGGAATGGTTTAAAGTAATTCTCATTTCGGACTCAAAACTTCACATTTCCGTGATGGTTAGTATGCGAAATTCTTCAGTTTCGGCCAATTTTCTCATTTTTTCAATAAAACCTCACTCGGACCTCTGTTTTTTATGAAATAGTTTTATTTGCACTCTTACTCATCGTATATGACCGTGGAATGGTTTAAAGTATTTCTCATTTCGGAATCAAAGCTTCACGTTTTCCGTGATGGTAAGTATGCGAAATTCTTCAGTTTCGGCCAATTTTCTCATTTTTTCAATATAACCTCTTTTCGGACCTCTGTTTTTTATGAAATCAGTTTTATTTGCACTCTTACTATCGTATATGACCGTGGAATGGTTTAAAGTACTTCTCATTTCGGACTCAAAACTTCACATTTTCCGTGATGGTTAGTATGCGAAATTCTTCAGTTTCGGCCAATTTTTCATTTTTTCAATATAACCTCACTCGGACCTCTGTTTTTTATGAAATCATTTTTATTTGCACTCTTACTCATCGTATATGACCGTGGAATGGTTTAAAGTAATTCTCATTTCGGACTCAAAACTTCACTTTTCTGTGATGGTTAGTACACGAAATTCTTCAGTTTCGGCCAATTTTCTCATTTTTTCAATAAAACCTCACTCGGACCTTTGTTTTTTATGAAATAAGTTTTATTTGCACTCTTACTCATCGTATATGTCCGTGGAATGGTTCAAAGTATTTCTCATTTCGGAATCAAAGCATCACGTTTTCCGTGATGGTAAGTATGCGAAATTCTTCAGTTTCGGCCAATTTTCTCATTTTTTCAATATAACCTCTTTTCGGACCTCTGTTTTTATGAAATCAGTTTTTTTGCACTCTTACTTATCGTATATGACCGTGGAATGGTTTAAAGTACTTCTCATTTCGGACTCAAAACTTCACATTTTCCGTGATGGTTAGTATGCGAAATTCTTCAATTCGGCCAATTTTTTCATTTTTTCAATATAACCTCACTCGGACCTCTGTTTTTTATGAAATCAGTTTTATTTGCACTCTTACTCATCGTATATGACCGGGAATGGTTTAAAGTACTTCTCATTTCGGACTCAAAGCTTCACATATTTTCGTGATGGTTAGTATGCGAAATTCTTCAGTTTCGGCCAATTTCTCATTATTTTTTCAATATAACCTCTTTTCGGACCTCTGTTTTTTATGAAATCAGTTTTATTTACACTCTTACTCATCGTATATGATCGTGGAATGGTTTAAAGTACTTCTCATTTCGGACTCAAAACTTCACATTTTCCGTGATGGTTAGTATGCGAAATTCTTCAGTTTCGGCCAATTTTTTCATTTTTTCAATATAACCTCACTCGGACCTCTGTTTTTTATGAAATCATTTTTATTTGCACTCTTACTCATCGTATATGACCGTGGAATGGTTTAAAGTAATTCTCATTTCGGACTCAAAACTTCACATTTCTGTGATGGTTAGTACACGAAATTCTTCAGTTTCGGCCAATTTTCTCATTTTTTCAATAAAACCTCACTCGGACCTTTTTTTTTATGAAATAAGTTTTATTTGCACTCTTACTCATCGTATATGTCCGTGGAATGGTTCAAAGTATTTCTCATTTCGGAATCAAAGCATCACGTTTTCCGTGATGGTAAGTATGCGAAATTCTTCAGTTTCGGCCAATTTTCTCATTTTTTCAATATAACCTCTTTTCGGACCTCTGTTTTTTATGAAATCAGTTTTATTTGCACTCTTACTTATCGTATATGACCGTGGAATGGTTTAAAGTACTTCTCATTTCGGACTCAAAACTTCACATTTTCCGTGATGGTTAGTATGCGAAATTCTTCAGTTTCGGCCAATTTTTTCATTTTTTCAATATAACCTCACTCGGACCTCTGTTTTTTATGAAATCAGTTTTATTTGCACTCTTACTATCGTATATGACCGTGGAATGGTTTAAAGTACTTCTCATTTCGGACTCAAAGCTTCACATTTTCCGTGATGGTTAGTATGCGAAATTCTTCAGTTTCGGCCAATTTTCTCATTTTTTTTCAATATAACCTCTTTCGGACCTCTGTTTTTTATGAAATCAGTTTTATTTGCACTCTTACTCATCGTATATGATCGTGGAATGGTTTAAAGTACTTCTCATTTCGGACTCAAAACTTCACATTTTCCGTGATGGTTAGTATGCGAAATTCTTCGGTTTCGGCCAATTTTTCATTTTTTCAATATAACCTGACTCGGACCTCTGTTTTTTATGAAATCATTTTTATTTGCACTCTTACTCATCGTATATGACCGTGGAATGGTTTAAAGTAATTCTCATTTCGGACTCAAAACTTCACATTTCTGTGATGGTTAGTACACGAAATTCTTCAGTTTCGGCCAATTTTCTCATTTTTTCAATAAAACCTCACTCGGACCTCTGTTTTTTATGAAATAAGTTTTATTTGCACTCTTACTCATCGTATATGTCCGTGGAATGGTTCAAAGTATTTCTCATTTCGGACTCAAAGCATCACGTTTTCCGTGATGGTAAGTATGCGAAATTCTTCAGTTTCGGCCAAATTTCTCATTTTTTCAATATAACCTCTTTCGGACCTCTGTTTTTTATGAAATCAGTTTTATTTGCACTCTTACTTATCGTATATGACCGTGGAATGGTTTAAAGTACTTCTCATTTCGGACTCAAAACTTCACATTTTCCGTGATGGTTAGTATGCGAAATTCTTCGGTTTCGGCCAATTTTTTCATTTTTTCAATATAACCTCACTCGGACCTCTGTTTTTTATGAAATCATTTTTATTTGCACTCTTACTCATCGTATATGACCGTGGAATGGTTTAAAGTAATTCTCATTTCGGACTCAAAACTTCACTTTTCTGTGATGGTTAGTATGCGAAATTCTTCAGTTTCGGCCAATTTTCTCATTTTTTCAATAAAACCTCACTCGGACCTTGTTTTTTATGAAATAAGTTTTATTTGCACTCTTACTCATCGTATATGACCGTGGAATGGTTCAAAGTATTTCTCATTTCGGACTCAAAATTCACGTTTTCCGTGATGGTAAGTATGCGAAATTCTTCAGTTTCGGCCAATTTTCTCATTTTTTCAATATAACCTCTTTTCGGACCTCTGTTTTTTATGAAATCAGTTTTTTTGCACTCTTACTATCGTATATGACCGTGGAATGGTTTAAAGTACTTCTCATTTCGGACTCAAAACTTCACATTTTCCGTGATGGTTAGTATGCGAAATTCTTCAATTTCGGCCAATTTTTCATTTTTTCAATATAACCTCACTCGGACCTCTGTTTTTATGAAATCAGTTTTATTTGCACTCTTACTCATCGTATATGACCGTGGAATGGTTTAAAGTACTTCTCATTTCGGACTCAAAGCTTCACATATTTTCCGTGATGGTTAGTATGCGAAATTCTTCAGTTTCGGCCAATTTTCTCATATTTTTCAATATAACCTCTTTTCGGACCTCTGTTTTTGATGAAATCAGTTTTATTTACACTCTTACTCATCGTATATGATCGTGGAATGGTTTAAAGTACTTCTCATTTCGGACTCAAAACTTCACATTTTCCGTGATGGTTAGTATGCGAAATTCTTCGGTTTCGGCCAATTTTTCATTTTTTCAATATAACCTGACTCGGACCTCTGTTTTTTATGAAATCATTTTTATTTGCACTCTTACTCATCGTATATGACCGTGGAATGGTTTAAAGTAATTCTCATTTCGGACTCAAAACTTCACATTTCTGTGATGGTTAGTACACGAAATTCTTCAGTTTCGGCCAATTTTCTCATTTTTTCAATAAAACCTCACTCGGACCTTTTTTTTTTATGAAATAAGTTTTATTTGCACTCTTACTCATCGTATATGTCCGTGGAATGGTTCAAAGTATTTCTCATTTCGGAATCAAAGCATCACGTTTTCCGTGATGGTAAGTATGCGAAATTCTTCAGTTTCGGCCAATTTTCTCATTTTTTCAATATAACCTCTTTTCGGACCTCTGTTTTTTATGAAATCAGTTTTATTTGCACTCTTACTTATCGTATATGACCGTGGAATGGTTTAAAGTACTTCTCATTTCGGACTCAAAACTTCACATTTTCCGTGATGGTTAGTATGCGAAATTCTTCAGTTTCGGCCAATTTTTTCATTTTTTCAATATAACCTCACTCGGACCTCTGTTTTTTATGAAATCAGTTTTATTTGCACTCTTACTTATCGTATATGACCGTGGAATGGTTTAAAGTACTTCTCATTTCGGACTCAAAGCTTCACAATATTTTCCGTGATGGTTAGTATGCGAAATTCTTTAGTTTCGGCCAATTTTCTCATTTTTTTTCAATATAACCTCTTTCCGGACCTCTGTTTTTTATGAAATCAGTTTTATTTACACTCTTACTCATCGTATATGATCGTGGAATGGTTTAAAGTACTTCTCATTTCGGACTCAAAACTTCACATTTTCCGTGATGGTTAGTATGCGAAATTCTTCGGTTTCGGCCAATTTTTCATTTTTTCAATATAACCTGACTCGGACCTTTGTTTTTTATGAAATCATTTTTATTTGCACTCTTACTCATCGTATATGACCGTGGAATGGTTTAAAGTAATTTCATTTCGGACTCAAAACTTCACATTTCTGTGATGGTTAGTACACGAAATTCTTCAGTTTCGGCCAATTTTCTCATTTTTTCAATAAAACCTCACTCGGACCTTTGTTTTATATGAAATAAGTTTTATTTGCACTCTTACTCATCGTATATGTCCGTGGAATGGTTCAAAGTATTTCTCATTTCGGAATCAAAGCATCACGTTTTCCGTGATGGTAAGTATGCGAAATTCTTCAGTTTCGGCCAATTTTCTCATTTTTTCAATATAACCTCTTTTCGGACCTCTGTTTTTTATGAAATCAGTTTTATTTGCACTCTTACTTATCGTATATGACCGTGGAATGGTTTAAAGTACTTCTCATTTCGGACTCAAAACTTCACATTTTCCGTGATGGTTAGTATGCGAAATTCTTCAGTTTCGGCCAATTTTCTTTTTTTTTCAATATAACCTCTTTCGGACCTCTGTTTTTATGAAATCAGTTTTATTTGCACTCTTACTCATCGTATATGATCGTGGAATGGTTTAAAGTACTTCTCATTTCGGACTCAAAACTTCACATTTTCCGTGATGGTTAGTATGCGAAATTCTTCGGTTTCGGCCAATTTTTTCATTTTTTCAATATAACCTGACTCGGACCTCTGTTTTTTATGAAATCATTTTTATTTGCACTCTTACTCATCGTATATGACCGTGGAATGGTTTAAAGTAATTCTCATTTCGGACTCAAA
The DNA here is from genome assembly GCA_036873135.1 of Clarkia xantiana subsp. parviflora. NCBI lineage: Eukaryota > Viridiplantae > Streptophyta > Magnoliopsida > Myrtales > Onagraceae > Clarkia > Clarkia xantiana. The sequence continues at coordinate 25,097,629 of JAPTYO010000059.1, read as the reverse complement.
ACTTCACATTTCTGTGATGGTTAGTACACGAAATTCTTCAGTTTCGGCCAATTTTCTCATTTTTTCAATAAAACCTCACTCGGACCTCTGTTTTTTATGAAATAAGTTTTATTTGCACTCTTACTCATCGTATATGACCGTGGAATGGTTCAAAGTATTTCTCATTTCGGAATCAAAGCATCACGTTTTCCGTGATGGTAAGTATGCGAAATTCTTCAGTTTCGGCCAATTTTCTCATTTTTTCAATATAACCTCTTTTCGGACCTCTGTTTTTTATGAAATCAGTTTTATTTGCACTCTTACTTATCGTATATGACCGTGGAATGGTTTAAAGTACTTCTCATTTCGGACTCAAAACTTCACATTTTCCGTGATGGTTAGTATGCGAAATTCTTCGGTTTCGGCCAATTTTTTCATTTTTTCAATATAACCTGACTCGGACCTCTGTTTTTTATGAAATCATTTTTATTTGCACTCTTACTCATCGTATATGACCGTGGAATGGTTTAAAGTAATTCTCATTTCGGACTCAAAACTTCACTTTTCTGATGGTTAGTACACGAAATTCTTCAGTTTCGGCCAATTTTCTCATTTTTTCAATAAAACCTCACTCGGACCTTTGTTTTTATGAAATAAGTTTTATTTGCACTCTTACTCATCGTATATGTCCGTGGAATGGTTCAAAGTATTTCTCATTTCGGAATCAAAGTATCACGTTTTCCGTGATGGTAAGTATGCGAAATTCTTCAGTTTCGGCCAATTTTCTCATTTTTTCAATATAACCTCTTTCGGACCTCTGTTTTTATGAAATCAATTTTATTTGCACTCTTACTTATCGTATATGACCGTGGAATGGTTTAAAGTACTTCTCATTTCGGACTCAAAACTTCACATTTTCCGTGATGGTTAGTATGCGAAATTCTTCAATTTCGGCCAATTTTTTCATTTTTTCAATATAACCTCACTCGGACCTCTGTTTTTTATGAAATCAGTTTTATTTGCACTCTTACTCATCGTATATGACCGTGGAATGGTTTAAAGTACTTCTCATTTCGGACTCAAAGCTTCACAATATTTTCCGTGATGGTTAGTATGCGAAATTCTTCAGTTTCGGCCAATTTTATCATTTTTTATTTCATTATAACCTCTTTCCGGACCTCTGTTTTTTATGAAATCAGTTTTATTTACACTCTTACTCATCGTATATGATCGTGGAATGGTTTAAAGTACTTCTCATTTCGGACTCAAAACTTCACATTTTCCGTGATGGTTAGTATGCGAATTCTTCGGTTTCGGCCAATTTTTCATTTTTTCAATATAACCTGACTCGGACCTTGTTTTTTATGAAATCATTTTTATTTGCACTCTTACTCATCGTATATGACCGTGGAATGGTTTAAAGTAATTCTCATTTCGGACTCAAAACTTCACATTTCTGTGATGGTTAGTACACGAAATTCTTCAGTTTCGGCCAATTTTCTCATTTTTTCAATAAAACCTCACTCGGACCTTTGTTTTATATGAAATAAGTTTTATTTGCACTCTTACTCATCGTATATGTCCGTGGAATGGTTCAAAGTATTTCTCATTTCGGAATCAAAGCATCACGTTTTCCGTGATGGTAAGTATGCGAAATTCTTCAGTTTCGGCCAATTTTCTCATTTTTTTCAATATAACCTCTTTTCGGACCTCTGTTTTTTATGAAATCAGTTTTATTTGCACTCTTACTTATCGTATATGACCGTGGAATGGTTTAAAGTACTTCTCATTTCGGACTCAAAACTTCACATTTTCCGTGATGGTTAGTATGCGAAATTCTTCAGTTTCGGCCAATTTTCTTATTTTTTTTTCAATATAACCTCTTTCCGGACCTCTGTTTTTTATGAAATCAGTTTTATTTGACTCTTACTCATCGTATATGATCGTGGAATGGTTTAAAGTACTTCTCATTTCGGACTCAAAACTTCACATTTTCCGTGATGGTTAGTATGCGAAATTCTTCGGTTTCGGCCAATTTTTTCATTTTTTCAATATAACCTGACTCGGACCTCTGTTTTTTATGAAATCATTTTTATTTGCACTCTTACTCATCGTATATGACCGTGGAATGGTTTAAAGTAATTCTCATTTCGGACTCATAACTTCACATTTCTGTGATGGTTAGTACACGAAATTCTTCAGTTTCGGCCAATTTTCTCATTTTTTCAATAAACCTCACTCGGACCTCTGTTTTTTATGAAATAAGTTTTATTTGCACTCTTACTCATCGTATATGTCCGTGGAATGGTTCAAAGTATTTCTCATTTCGGAATCAAAGCATCACGTTTTCCGTGATGGTAAGTATGCGAAATTCTTCAGTTTCGGCCAATTTCTCATTTTTTCAATATAACCTCTTTTCGGACCTCTGTTTTTTATGAAATCAGTTTTATTTGCACTCTTACTTATCGTATATGACCGTGGAATGGTTTAAAGTACTTCTCATTTCGGACTCAAAACTTCACATTTTCCGTGATGGTTAGTATGCGAAATTCTTCGTTTCGGCCAATTTTTCATTTTTTCAATATAACCTGACTCGGACCTCTGTTTTTTATGAAATCATTTTTATTTGCACTCTTACTCATCGTATATGATCGTGGAATGGTTTAAAGTAATTCTCATTTCGGACTCAAAACTTCACTTTTCTGTGATGGTTAGTACACGAAATTCTTCAGTTTCGGCCAATTTTCTCATTTTTTCAATAAAACCTCCCTCGGACCTTTGTTTTTAATGAAATAAGTTTTATTTGCACTCTTACTCATCGTATATGTCCGTGGAATGGTTCAAAGTATTTCTCATTTCGGAATCAAAGTATCACGTTTTCCGTGATGGTAAGTATGCGAAATTCTTCAGTTTCGGCCAATTTTCTCATTTTTTCAATATAACCTCTTTTCGGACCTCTGTTTTTTATGAAATCAGTTTTTTTGCACTCTTACTTATCGTATATGACCGTGGAATGGTTTAAAGTACTTCTCATTTCGGACTCAAAACTTCACATTTTCTGTGATGGTTAGTATGCGAAATTCTTCAATTTCGGCCAATTTTTTCATTTTTTCAATATAACCTCACTCGGACCTCTGTTTTTTATGAAATCAGTTTTATTTGCACTCTTACTCATCGTATATGACCTGGAATGGTTTAAAGTACTTCTCATTTCGGACTCAAAGCTTCACAATATTTTCCGTGATGGTTAGTATGCGAAATTCTTCAGTTTCGGCCAATTTTCTCATTATTTATTTCAATATAACCTCTTTTCGGACCTCTGTTTTTGATGAAATCAGTTTTATTTACACTCTTACTCATCGTATATGATCGTGGAATGGTTTAAAGTACTTCTCATTTCGAACTCAAAACTTCACATTTTCCGTGATGGTTAGTATGCGAAATTCTTCGGTTTCGGCCAATTTTTTCATTTTTTCAATATAACCTGACTCGGACCTCTGTTTTTTATGAAATCATTTTTATTTGCACTCTTACTCATCGTATATGACCGTGGAATGGTTTAAAGTAATTCTCATTTCGGACTCAAAACTTCACATTTCTGTGATGGTTAGTACACGAAATTCTTCAGTTTCGGCCAATTTTCTCATTTTTTCAATAAAACCTCACTCGGACCTTTTTTTTTTATGAAATAAGTTTTATTTGCACTCTTACTCATCGTATATGTCCGTGGAATGGTTCAAAGTATTTCTCATTTCGGAATCAAAGCATCACGTTTTCCGTGATGGTAAGTATGCGAAATTCTTCAGTTTCGGCCAATTTTCTCATTTTTTCAATATAACCTCTTTTCGGACCTCTGTTTTTTATGAAATCAGTTTTATTTGCACTCTTACTTATCGTATATGACCGTGGAATGGTTTAAAGTACTTCTCATTTCGGACTCAAAACTTCACATTTTCCGTGATGGTTAGTATGCGAAATTCTTCAAATTCGGCCAATTTTTTCATTTTTTCAATATAACCTCACTCGGACCTCTGTTTTTCTTAAATCAGTTTTATTTGCACTCTTACTTATCGTATATGACCGTGGAATGGTTTAAAGTACTTCTCATTTCGGACTCAAAGCTTCACAATTTTCCGTGATGGTTAGTATGCGAAATTCTTTAGTTTCGGCCAATTTTATCATTTTTTATTTCATTATAACCTCTTTCCGGACCTCTGTTTTTTATGAAATCAGTTTTATTTACACTCTTACTCATCGTATATGATCGTGGAATGGTTTAAAGTACTTCTCATTTCGGACTCAAAACTTCACATTTTCCGTGATGGTTAGTATGCGAAATTCTTCGGTTTCGGCCAATTTTTTCATTTTTTCAATATAACCTGACTCGGACCTTTGTTTTTTATGAAATCATTTTTATATGCACTCTTACTCATCGTATATGACCGTGGAATGGTTTAAAGTAATTTTCATTTCGGACTCAAAACTTCACATTTCTGTGATGGTTAGTACACGAAATTCTTCAGTTTCGGCCAATTTTCTCATTTTTTCAATAAAACCTCACTCGGACCTTTGTTTTATATGAAATAAGTTTTATTTGCACTCTTACTCATCGTATATGTCCGTGGAATGGTTCAAAGTATTTCTCATTTCGGAATCAAAGCATCACGTTTTCCGTGATGGTAAGTATGCGAAATTCTTCAGTTTCGGCCAATTTTCTCATTTTTTTCAATATAACCTCTTTTCGGACCTCTGTTTTTTATGAAATCAGTTTTATTTGCACTCTTACTTATCGTATATGACCGTGGAATGGTTTAAAGTACTTCTCATTTCGGACTCAAAACTTCACATTTTCCGTGATGGTTAGTATGCGAAATTCTTCAGTTTCGGCCAATTTTCTTATTTTTTTTTCAATATAACCTCTTTCGGACCTCTGTTTTTGAAGAAATCAGTTTTATTTGCACTCTTACTCATCGTATATGATCGTGGAATGGTTTAAAGTACTTCTCATTTCGGACTCAAAACTTCACATTTTCCGTGATGGTTAGTATGCGAAATTCTTCGGTTTCGGCCAATTTTTCATTTTTTCAATATAACCTGACTCGGACCTCTGTTTTTTATGAAATCATTTTTATTTGCACTCTTACTCATCGTATATGACCGTGGAATGGTTTAAAGTAATTCTCATTTCGGACTCAAAACTTCACATTTCTGTGATGGTTAGTACACGAAATTCTTCAGTTTCGGCCAATTTTCTCATTTTTTTCAATAAAACCTCACTCGGACCTCTGTTTTTTATGAAATAAGTTTTATTTGCACTCTTACTCATCGTATATGTCCGTGGAATGGTTTAAAGTATTTCTCATTTCGGACTCAAAGCATCACGTTTTCCGTGATGGTAAGTATGCGAAATTCTTCAGTTTCGGCCAATTTTCTCATTTTTTCAATATAACCTCTTTTCGGACCTCTGTTTTTTATGAAATCAGTTTTATTTGCACTCTTACTTATCGTATATGACCGTGGAATGGTTTAAAGTACTTCTCATTTCGGACTCAAAACTTCACATTTTCCGTGATGGTTAGTATGCGAAATTCTTCGGTTTCGGCCAATTTTTTCATTTTTTCAATATAACCTGACTCGGACCTCTGTTTTTTATGAAATCATTTTTATTTGCACTCTTACTCATCGTATATGACCGTGGAATGGTTTAAAGTAATTCTCATTTCGGACTCAAAACTTCACATTTCTGTGATGGTTAGTACACGAAATTCTTCAGTTTCGGCCAATTTTCTCATTTTTTCAATAAAACCTCACTCGGACCTTTGTTTTTTATGAAATAAGTTTTATTTGCACTCTTACTCATCGTATATGTCCGTGGAATGGTTCAAAGTATTTCTCATTTCGGAATCAAAGCATCACGTTTTCCGTGATGGTAAGTATGCGAAATTCTTCAGTTTCGGCCAATTTTCTCATTTTTTCAATATAACCTCTTTTCGGACCTCTGTTTTTTATGAAATCAATTTTATTTGCACTCTTACTTATCGTATATGACCGTGGAATGGTTTAAAGTACTTCTCATTTCGGACTCAAAACTTCACATTTTCCGTGATGGTTAGTATGCGAAATTCTTCAAATTCGGCCAATTTTTTCATTTTTTCAATATAACCTCACTCGGACCTCTGTTTTTTCTGAAATCAGTTTTATTTGCACTCTTACTTATCGTATATGACCGTGGAATGGTTTAAAGTACTTCTCATTTCGGACTCAAAGCTTCACAATTTTCCGTGATGGTTAGTATGCGAAATTCTTTAGTTTCGGCCAATTTTATCATTTTTTATTTCATTATAACCTCTTTCCGGACCTCTGTTTTTTATGAAATCAGTTTTATTTACACTCTTACTCATCGTATATGATCGTGGAATGGTTTAAAGTACTTCTCATTTCGGACTCAAAACTTCACATTTTCCGTGATGGTTAGTATGCGAAATTCTTCGGTTTCGGCCAATTTTTCATTTTTTCAATATAACCTGACTCGGACCTTTGTTTTTTATGAAATCATTTTTATTTGCACTCTTACTCATCGTATATGACCGTGGAATGGTTTAAAGTAATTTTCATTTCGGACTCAAAACTTCACATTTCTGTGATGGTTAGTACACGAAATTCTTCAGTTTCGGCCAATTTTCTCATTTTTTCAATAAAACCTCACTCGGACCTTTGTTTTATATGAAATAAGTTTTATTTGCCCTCTTACTCATCGTATATGTCCGTGGAATGGTTCAAAGTACTTCTCATTTCGGAATCAAAGCATCACGTTTTCCGTGATGGTAAGTATGCGAAATTCTTCAGTTTCGGCCAATTTTCTCATTTTTTTCAATATAACCTCTTTTCGGACCTCTGTTTTTTATGAAATCAGTTTTATTTGCACTCTTACTTATCGTATATGACCGTGGAATGGTTTAAAGTACTTCTCATTTCGGACTCAAAACTTCACATTTTCCGTGATGGTTAGTATGCGAAATTCTTCAGTTTCGGCCAATTTTCTCATTTTTTATTTCAATATAACCTCTTTCCGGACCTCTGTTTTTGATGAAATCAGTTTTATTTGACTCTTACTCATCGTATATGATCGTGGAATGGTTTAAAGTACTTCTCATTTCGGACTCAAAACTTCACATTTTCCGTGATGGTTAGTATGCGAAATTCTTCGGTTTCGGCCAATTTTTTCATTTTTTCAATATAACCTGACTCGGACCTCTGTTTTTTATGAAATCATTTTTATTTGCACTCTTACTCATCGTATATGACCGTGGAATGGTTTAAAGTAATTCTCATTTCGGACTCAAAACTTCACATTTCTGTGATGGTTAGTACACGAAATTCTTCAGTTTCGGCCAATTTTCTCATTTTTTCAATAAAACCTCACTCGGACCTCTGTTTTTTATGAAATAAGTTTTATTTGCACTCTTACTCATCGTATATGTCCGTGGAATGGTTCAAAGTATTTCTCATTTCGGAATCAAAGCATCACGTTTTCCGTGATGGTAAGTATGCGAAATTCTTCAGTTTCGGCCAATTTCTCATTTTTTCAATATAACCTCTTTTCGGACCTCTGTTTTTTATGAAATCAGTTTTATTTGTACTCTTACTTATCGTATATGACCGTGGAATGGTTTAAAGTACTTCTCATTTCGGACTCAAAACTTCACATTTTCCGTGATGGTTAGTATGCGAAATTCTTCGGTTTCGGCCAATTTTTTCATTTTTTCAATATAACCTGACTCGGACCTCTGTTTTTTATGAAATCATTTTTATTTGCACTCTTACTCATCGTATATGACCGTGGAATGGTTTAAAGTAATTCTCATTTCGGACTCAAAACTTCACTTTTCTGTGATGGTTAGTACACGAAATTCTTCAGTTTCGGCCAATTTTCTCATTTTTTCAATAAACCTCCTCGGACCTTTGTTTTTTATGAAATAAGTTTTATTTGCACTCTTACTCATCGTATATGTCCGTGGAATGGTTCAAAGTATTTCTCATTTCGGAATCAAAGTATCACGTTTTCCGTGATGGTAAGTATGCGAAATTCTTCAGTTTCGGCCAATTTTCTCATTTTTTCAATATAACCTCTTTTCGGACCTCTGTTTTTATGAAATCAGTTTTTTTGCACTCTTACTTATCGTATATGACCGTGGAATGGTTTAAAGTACTTCTCATTTCGGACTCAAAACTTCACATTTTCCGTGATGGTTAGTATGCGAAATTCTTCAATTTCGGCCAATTTTTTCATTTTTTCAATATAACCTCACTCGGACCTCTGTTTTTTATGAAATCAGTTTTATTTGCACTCTTACTCATCGTATATGACCTGGAATGGTTTAAAGTACTTCTCATTTCGGACTCAAAGCTTCACAATTTTCCGTGATGGTTAGTATGCGAAATTCTTCAGTTTCGGCCAATTTTCTCATATTTTTTCAATATAACCTCTTTTCGGACCTCTGTTTTTGATGAAATCAGTTTTATTTACACTCTTACTCATCGTATATGATCGTGGAATGGTTTAAAGTACTTCTCATTTCGGACTCAAAACTTCACATTTTCCGTGATGGTTAGTATGCGAAATTCTTCGGTTTCGGCCAATTTTTTCATTTTTTCAATATAACCTGACTCGGACCTCTGTTTTTTATGAAATCATTTTTATTTGCACTCTTACTCATCGTATATGACCGTGGAATGGTTTAAAGTAATTCTCATTTCGGACTCAAAACTTCACATTTCCGTGATGGTTAGTACACGAAATTCTTCAGTTTCGGCCAATTTTCTCATTTTTTCAATAAAACCTCACTCGGACCTTTTTTTTTATGAAATAAGTTTTATTTGCACTCTTACTCATCGTATATGTCCGTGGAATGGTTCAAAGTATTTCTCATTTCGGAATCAAAGCATCACGTTTTCCGTGATGGTAAGTATGCGAAATTCTTCAGTTTCGGCCAATTTTCTCATTTTTTCAATATAACCTCTTTTCGGACCTCTGTTTTTTATGAAATCAATTTTATTTGCACTCTTACTATCGTATATGACCGTGGAATGGTTTAAAGTAATTCTCATTTCGGACTCAAAACTTCACATTTCCGTGATGGTTAGTATGCGAAATTCTTCAGTTTCGGCCAATTTTCTCATTTTTTCAATAAAACCTCACTCGGACCTCTGTTTTTTATGAAATAAGTTTTATTTGCACTCTTACTCATCGTATATGACCGTGGAATGGTTTAAAGTATTTCTCATTTCGGACTCAAAGCATCACGTTTTCCGTGATGGTAAGTATGCGAAATTCTTCAGTTTCGGCCAATTTTCTCATTTTTTCAATATAACCTCTTTTCGGACCTCTGTTTTTTATGAAATCAGTTTTATTTGCACTCTTACTATCGTATATGACCGTGGAATGGTTTAAAGTACTTCTCATTTCGGACTCAAAACTTCACATTTTCCGTGATGGTTAGTATGCGAAATTCTTCGGTTTCGGCCAATTTTTTCATTTTTTCAATATAACCTGACTCGGACCTCTGTTTTTTATGAAATCATTTTTATTTGCACTCTTACTCATCGTATATGACCGTGGAATGGTTTAAAGTAATTCTCATTTCGGACTCAAAACTTCACTTTTCTGTGATGGTTAGTACACGAAATTCTTCAGTTTCGGCCAATTTTCTCATTTTTTCAATAAAACCTCCCTCGGACCTTTGTTTTTAATGAAATAAGTTTTATTTGCACTCTTACTCATCGTATATGTCCGTGGAATGGTTCAAAGTATTTCTCATTTCGGAATCAAAGCATCACGTTTTCCGTGATGGTAAGTATGCGAAATTCTTCAGTTTCGGCCAATTTTCTCATTTTTTCAATATAACCTCTTTTCGGACCTCTGTTTTTTATGAAATCAGTTTATTTGCACTCTTACTTATCGTATATGACCGTGGAATGGTTTAAAGTACTTCTCATTTCGGACTCAAAACTTCACATTTTCTGTGATGGTTAGTATGCGAAATTCTTCAATTTCGGCCAATTTTTTCATTTTTTCAATATAACCTCACTCGGACCTCTGTTTTTTATGAAATCAGTTTTATTTGCACTCTTACTCATCGTATATGACCTGGAATGGTTTAAAGTACTTCTCATTTCGGACTCAAAGCTTCACAATATTTTCCGTGATGGTTAGTATGCGAAATTCTTCAGTTTCGGCCAATTTTCTCATTATTTATTTCAATATAACCTCTTTTCGGACCTCTGTTTTTGATGAAATCAGTTTTATTTACACTCTTACTCATCGTATATGATCGTGGAATGGTTTAAAGTACTTCTCATTTCGGACTCAAAACTTCACATTTTCCGTGATGGTTAGTATGCGAAATTCTTCGGTTTCGGCCAATTTTTTCATTTTTTCAATATAACCTGACTCGGACCTCTGTTTTTTATGAAATCATTTTTATTTGCACTCTTACTCATCGTATATGACCGTGGAATGGTTTAAAGTAATTCTCATTTCGGACTCAAAACTTCACATTTCTGTGATGGTTAGTACACGAAATTCTTCAGTTTCGGCCAATTTTCTCATTTTTTCAATAAAACCTCACTCGGACCTTTTTTTTTTATGAAATAAGTTTTATTTGCACTCTTACTCATCGTATATGTCCGTGGAATGGTTCAAAGTATTTCTCATTTCGGAATCAAAGCATCACGTTTTCCGTGATGGTAAGTATGCGAAATTCTTCAGTTTCGGCCAATTTTCTCATTTTTTCAATATAACCTCTTTTCGGACCTCTGTTTTTTATGAAATCAATTTTATTTGCACTCTTACTTATCGTATATGACCGTGGAATGGTTTAAAGTACTTCTCATTTCGGACTCAAAACTTCACATTTTCCGTGATGGTTAGTATGCGAAATTCTTCAAATTCGGCCAATTTTTTCATTTTTTCAATATAACCTCACTCGGACCTCTGTTTTTTCTGAAATCAGTTTTATTTGCACTCTTACTTATCGTATATGACCGTGGAATGGTTTAAAGTACTTCTCATTTCGGACTCAAAGCTTCACAATATTTTCCGTGATGGTTAGTATGCGAAATTCTTTAGTTTCGGCCAATTTTATCATTTTTTATTTCATTATAACCTCTTTCGGACCTCTGTTTTTTATGAAATCAGTTTTATTTACACTCTTACTCATCGTATATGATCGTGGAATGGTTTAAAGTACTTCTCATTTCGGACTCAAAACTTCACATTTTCCGTGATGGTTAGTATGCGAATTTCTTCGGTTTCGGCCAATTTTTTCATTTTTTCAATATAACCTGACTCGGACCTTTGTTTTTTATGAAATCATTTTTATATGCACTCTTACTCATCGTATATGACCGTGGAATGGTTTAAAGTAATTTTCATTTCGGACTCAAAACTTCACATTTCTGTGATGGTTAGTACACGAAATTCTTCAGTTTCGGCCAATTTTCTCATTTTTTCAATAAAACCTCACTCGGACCTTTGTTTTATATGAAATAAGTTTTATTTGCACTCTTACTCATCGTATATGTCCGTGGAATGGTTCAAAGTATTTCTCATTTCGGAATCAAAGCATCACGTTTTCCGTGATGGTAAGTATGCGAAATTCTTCAGTTTCGGCCAATTTTCTCATTTTTTCAATATAACCTCTTTTCGGACCTCTGTTTTTTATGAAATCAGTTTTATTTGCACTCTTACTTATCGTATATGACCGTGGAATGGTTTAAAGTACTTCTCATTTCGGACTCAAAACTTCACATTTTCCGTGATGGTTAGTATGCGAAATTCTTCAGTTTCGGCCAATTTTCTTATTTTTTATTTCAATATAACCTCTTTCCGGACCTCTGTTTTTGAAGAAATCAGTTTTATTTAGACTCTTACTCATCGTATATGATCGTGGAATGGTTTAAAGTACTTCTCATTTCGGACTCAAAACTTCACATTTTCCGTGATGGTTAGTATGCGAAATTCTTCGGTTTCGGCCAATTTTTTCATTTTTTCAATATAACCTGACTCGGACCTCTGTTTTTTATGAAATCATTTTTATTTGCACTCTTACTCATCGTATATGACCGTGGAATGGTTTAAAGTAATTCTCATTTCGGACTCATAACTTCACATTTCTGTGATGGTTAGTACACGAAATTCTTCAGTTTCGGCCAATTTTCTCATTTTTTTCAATAAAACCTCACTCGGACCTCTGTTTTTTATGAAATAAGTTTTATTTGCACTCTTACTCATCGTATATGTCCGTGGAATGGTTCAAAGTATTTCTCATTTCGGAATCAAAGCATCACGTTTTCCATGATGGTAAGTATGCGAAATTCTTCAGTTTCGGCCAACTTTCTCATTTTTTCAATATAACCTCTTTTCGGACCTCTGTTTTTTATGAAATCAGTTTTATTTGTACTCTTACTTATCGTATATGACCGTGGAATGGTTTAAAGTACTTCTCATTTCGGACTCAAAACTTCACATTTTCCGTGATGGTTAGTATGCGAAATTCTTCGGTTTCGGCCAATTTTTTCATTTTTTCAATATAACCTGACTCGACCTCTGTTTTTTATGAAATCATTTTTATTTGCACTCTTACTCATCGTATATGATCGTGGAATGGTTTAAAGTAATTCTCATTTCGGACTCAAAACTTCACTTTTCTGTGGGTTAGTACACGAAATTCTTCAGTTTCGGCCAATTTTCTCATTTTTTCAATAAAACCTCCCTCGGACCTTTGTTTTTAATGAAATAAGTTTTATTTGCACTCTTACTCATCGTATATGTCCGTGGAATGGTTCAAAGTATTTCTCATTTCGGAATCAAAGTATCACGTTTTCCGTGATGGTAAGTATGCGAAATTCTTCAGTTTCGGCCAATTTTCTCATTTTTTCAATATAACCTCTTTTCGGACCTCTGTTTTTATGAAATCAATTTTATTTGCACTCTTACTTATCGTATATGACCGTGGAATGGTTTAAAGTACTTCTCATTTCGGACTCAAAACTTCACATTTTCCGTGATGGTTAGTATGCGAAATTCTTCAAATTCGGCCAATTTTTTCATTTTTTCAATATAACCTCACTCGGACCTCTGTTTTTTCTGAAATCAGTTTTATTTGCACTCTTACTTATCGTATATGACCGTGGAATGGTTTAAAGTACTTCTCATTTCGGACTCAAAGCTTCACAATATTTTCCGTGATGGTTAGTATGCGAAATTCTTTAGTTTCGGCCAATTTTATCATTTTTTTTCATTATAACCTCTTTCCGGACCTCTGTTTTTTATGAAATCAGTTTTATTTACACTCTTACTCATCGTATATGATCGTGGAATGGTTTAAAGTACTTCTCATTTCGGACTCAAAACTTCACATTTTCCGTGATGGTTAGTATGCGAAATTCTTCGGTTTCAGCCAATTTTTTCATTTTTTCAATATAACCTGACTCGGACCTTTGTTTTTTATGAAATCATTTTTATTTGCACTCTTACTCATCGTATATGACCGTGGAATGGTTTAAAGTAATTTTCATTTCGGACTCAAAACTTCACATTTCTGTGATGGTTAGTACACGAAATTCTTCAGTTTCGGCCAATTTTCTCATTTTTTCAATAAAACCTCACTCGGACCTTTGTTTTTTATGAAATAAGTTTTATTTGCACTCTTACTCATCGTATATGTCCGTGGAATGGTTCAAAGTATTTCTCATTTCGGAATCAAAGCATCACGTTTTCCGTGATGGTAAGTATGCGAAATTCTTCAGTTTCGGCCAATTTTCTCATTTTTTCAATATAACCTCTTTTCGGACCTCTGTTTTTTATGAAATCAGTTTTATTTGCACTCTTACTTATCGTATATGACCGTGGAATGGTTTAAAGTACTTCTCATTTCGGACTCAAAACTTCACATTTTCCGTGATGGTTAGTATGCGAAATTCTTCAGTTTCGGCCAATTTTCTTATTTTTTATTTCAATATACCTCTTTCCGGACCTCTGTTTTTGAAGAAATCAGTTTTATTTAGACTCTTACTCATCGTATATGATCGTGGAATGGTTTAAAGTACTTCTCATTTCGGACTCAAAACTTCACATTTTCCGTGATGGTTAGTATGCGAAATTCTTCGGTTTCGGCCAATTTTTTCATTTTTTCAATATAACCTGACTCGGACCTCTGTTTTTTATGAAATCATTTTTATTTGCACTCTTACTCATCGTATATGACCGTGGAATGGTTTAAAGTAATTCTCATTTCGGACTCATAACTTCACATTTCTGTGATGGTTAGTACACGAAATTCTTCAGTTTCGGCCAATTTTCTCATTTTTTCAATAAAACCTCACTCGGACCTCTGTTTTTTATGAAATAAGTTTTATTTGCACTCTTACTCATCGTATATGTCCGTGGAATGGTTCAAAGTATTTCTCATTTCGGAATCAAAGCATCACGTTTTCCATGATGGTAAGTATGCGAAATTCTTCAGTTTCGGCCAATTTTCTCATTTTTTCAATATAACCTCTTTCGGACCTCTGTTTTTTATGAAATCAGTTTTATTTGTACTCTTACTTATCGTATATGACCGTGGAATGGTTTAAAGTACTTCTCATTTCGGACTCAAAACTTCACATTTTCCGTGATAGTTAGTATGCGAAATTCTTCGGTTTCGGCCAATTTTTCATTTTTTCAATATAACCTGACTCGAACCTCTGTTTTTTATGAAATCATTTTTATTTGCACTCTTACTCATCGTATATGATCGTGGAATGGTTTAAAGTAATTCTCATTTCGGACTCAAAACTTCACTTTTCTGTGATGGTTAGTACACGAAATTCTTCAGTTTCGGCCAATTTCTCATTTTTTCAATAAAACCTCCTCGGACCTTTGTTTTAATGAAATAAGTTTTATTTGCACTCTTACTCATCGTATATGTCCGTGGAATGGTTCAAAGTATTTCTCATTTCGGAATCAAAGTATCACGTTTTCCGTGATGGTAAGTATGCGAAATTCTTCAGTTTCGGCCAATTTTCTCATTTTTTCAATATAACCTCTTTTCGGACCTCTGTTTTTTATGAAATCAGTTTGTTTTGCACTCTTACTTATCGTATATGACCGTGGAATGGTTTAAAGTACTTCTCATTTCGGACTCAAAACTTCACATTTTCTGTGATGGTTAGTATGCGAAATTCTTCAATTTCGGCCAATTTTTTCATTTTTTCAATATAACCTCACTCGGACCTCTGTTTTTTATGAAATCAGTTTTATTTGCACTCTTACTCATCGTATATGACCTGGGAATGGTTTAAAGTACTTCTCATTTCGGACTCAAAGCTTCACAATATTTTCCGTGATGGTTAATATGCGAAATTCTTCAGTTTCGGCCAATTTTCTCATTATTTATTTCAATATAACCTCTTTTCGGACCTCTGTTTTTGATGAAATTAGTTTTATTTACACTCTTACTCATCGTATATGATCGTGGAATGGTTTAAAGTACTTCTCATTTCGAACTCAAAACTTCACATTTTCCGTGATGGTTAGTATGCGAAATTCTTCGGTTTCTGCCAATTTTTTTCATTTTTTCAATATAACCTGACTCGGACCTCTGTTTTTTATGAAATCATTTTTATTTGCACTCTTACTCATCGTATATGACCGTGGAATGGTTTAAAGTAATTCTCATTTCGGACTCAAAACTTCACATTTCTGTGATGGTGAGTACACGAAATTCTTCAGTTTCGGCCAATTTTCTCATTTTTTCAATAAAACCTCACTCGGACCTTTTTTTTTTATGAAATAAGTTTTATTTGCACTCTTACTCATCGTATATGTCCGTGGAATGGTTCAAAGTATTTCTCATTTCGGAATCAAAGCATCACGTTTTCCGTGATGGTAAGTATGCGAAATTCTTCAGTTTCGGCCAATTTTCTCATTTTTTCAATATAACCTCTTTTCGGACCTCTGTTTTTTATGAAATCAATTTTATTTGCACTCTTACTTATCGTATATGACCGTGGAATGGTTTAAAGTACTTCTCATTTCGGACTCAAAACTTCACATTTTCCGTGATGCTTAGTATGCGAAATTCTTCAAATTCGGCCAATTTTTTCATTTTTTCAATATAACCTCACTCGGACCTCTGTTTTTTCTTAAATCAGTTTTATTTGCACTCTTACTTATCTTATATGACCGTGGAATGGTTTAAAGTACTTCTCATTTCGGACTCAAAGCTTCACAATATTTTCCGTGATGGTTAGTATGCGAAATTCTTTAGTTTCGGCCAATTTTATCATTTTTTATTTCATTATAACCTCTTTCCGGACCTCTGTTTTTTATGAAATCAGTTTTATTTACACTCTTACTCATCGTATATGATCGTGGAATGGTTTAAAGTACTTCTCATTTCGGACTCAAAACTTCACATTTTCCGTGATGGTTAGTATGCGAATTTATTCGGTTTCAGCCAATTTTTTCATTTTTTCAATATAACCTGACTCGGACCTTTGTTTTTTATGAAATCATTTTATATGCACTCTTACTCATCGTATATGACCGTGGAATGGTTTAAAGTAATTTCATTTCGGACTCAAAACTTCACATTTCTGTGATGGTTAGTACACGAAATTCTTCAGTTTCGGCCAATTTTCTCATTTTTTCAATAAAACCTCACTCGGACCTTTGTTTTATATGAAATAAGTTTTATTTGCACTCTTACTCATCGTATATGTCCGTGGAATGGTTCAAAGTATTTCTCATTTCGGAATCAAAGCATCACGTTTTCCGTGATGGTAAGTATGCGAAATTCTTCAGTTTCGGCCAATTTTCTCATTTTTTCAATATAACCTCTTTTCGGACCTCTGTTTTTTATGAAATCAGTTTTATTTGCACTCTTACTTATCGTATATGACCGTGGAATGGTTTAAAGTACTTCTCATTTCGGACTCAAAACTTCACATTTTCCGTGATGGTTAGTATTTGAAATTCTTCAGTTTCGGCCAATTTTCTTATTTTTTATTTCAATATAACCTCTTTCCGGACCTCTGTTTTTGAAGAAATCAGTTTTATTTAGACTCTTACTCATCGTATATGATCGTGGAATGGTTTAAAGTACTTCTCATTTCGGACTCAAAACTTCACATTTTCCGTGATGGTTAGTATGCGAAATTCTTCGGTTTCGGCCAATTTTTTCATTTTTTCAATATAACCTG
Source organism: Clarkia xantiana subsp. parviflora (assembly GCA_036873135.1). Lineage (NCBI taxonomy): Eukaryota > Viridiplantae > Streptophyta > Magnoliopsida > Myrtales > Onagraceae > Clarkia > Clarkia xantiana. The sequence goes on along the minus strand of JAPTYO010000059.1, from coordinate 25,080,403 downwards.
ACTCGGACCTCTGTTTTTTATGAAATCATTTTTATTTGCACTCTTACTCATCGTATATGACCGTGGAATGGTTTAAAGTAATTCTCATTTCGGACTCATAACTTCACATTTCTGTGATGGTTAGTACACGAAATTCTTCAGTTTCGGCCAATTTTCTCATTTTTTTCAATAAAACCTCACTCGGACCTCTGTTTTTTATGAAATAAGTTTTATTTGCACTCTTACTCATCGTATATGTCCGTGGAATGGTTCAAAGTATTTCTCATTTCGGAATCAAAGCATCACGTTTTCCATGATGGTAAGTATGCGAAATTCTTCAGTTTCGGCCAACTTTCTCATTTTTTCAATATAACCTCTTTTCGGACCTCTGTTTTTTATGAAATCAGTTTTATTTGTACTCTTACTTATCGTATATGACCGTGGAATGGTTTAAAGTACTTCTCATTTCGGACTCAAAACTTCACATTTTCCGTGATGGTTAGTATGCGAAATTCTTCGGTTTCGGCCAATTTTTTCATTTTTTCAATATAACCTGACTCGGACCTCTGTTTTTTATGAAATCATTTTTATTTGCACTCTTACTCATCGTATATGACCGTGGAATGGTTTAAAGTAATTCTCATTTCGGACTCAAAACTTCACATTTCTGTGATGGTTAGTACACGAAATTCTTCAGTTTCGGCCAATTTTCTCATTTTTTCAATAAAACCTCACTCGGACCTTTTTTTTTTATGAAATAAGTTTTATTTGCACTCTTACTCATCGTATATGTCCGTGGAATGGTTCAAAGTATTTCTCATTTCGGAATCAAAGCATCACGTTTTCCGTGATGGTAAGTATGCGAAATTCTTCAGTTTCGGCCAATTTTCTCATTTTTTCAATATAACCTCTTTTCGGACCTCTGTTTTTTATGAAATCAATTTTATTTGCACTCTTACTTATCGTATATGACCGTGGAATGGTTTAAAGTACTTCTCATTTCGGACTCAAAACTTCACATTTTCCGTGATGTTAGTATGCGAAATTCTTCAAATTCGGCCAATTTTTTCATTTTTTCAATATAACCTCACTCGGACCTCTGTTTTTTCTGAAATCAGTTTTATTTGCACTCTTACTTATCGTATATGACCGTGGAATGGTTTAAAGTACTTCTCATTTCGGACTCAAAGCTTCACAATATTTTCCGTGATGGTTAGTATGCGAAATTCTTTAGTTTCGGCCAATTTTATCATTTTTTATTTCATTATAACCTCTTTCCGGACCTCTGTTTTTTATGAAATCAGTTTTATTTACACTCTTACTCATCGTATATGATCGTGGAATGGTTTAAAGTACTTCTCATTTCGGACTCAAAACTTCACATTTTCCGTGATGGTTAGTATGCGAATTTATTCGGTTTCAGCCAATTTTTTCATTTTTTCAATATAACCTGACTCGGACCTTTGTTTTTTATGAAATCATTTTTATATGCACTCTTACTCATCGTATATGACCGTGGAATGGTTTAAAGTAATTTTCATTTCGGACTCAAAACTTCACATTTCTGTGATGGTTAGTACACGAAATTCTTCAGTTTCGGCCAATTTTCTCATTTTTTCAATAAAACCTCACTCGGACCTTTGTTTTATATGAAATAAGTTTTATTTGCCCTCTTACTCATCGTATATGTCCGTGGAATGGTTCAAAGTACTTCTCATTTCGGAATCAAAGCATCACGTTTTCCGTGATGGTAAGTATGCGAAATTCTTCAGTTTCGGCCAATTTTCTCATTTTTTCAATATAACCTCTTTTCGGACCTCTGTTTTTTATGAAATCAGTTTTATTTGCACTCTTACTTATCGTATATGACCGTGGAATGGTTTAAAGTACTTCTCATTTCGGACTCAAAACTTCACATTTTCCGTGATGGTTAGTATGTGAAATTCTTCAGTTTCGGCCAATTTTCTTATTTTTTATTTCAATATAGCCTCTTTCCGGACCTCTGTTTTTGAAGAAATCAGTTTTATTTAGACTCTTACTCATCGTATATGATCGTGGAATGGTTTAAAGTACTTCTCATTTCGGACTCAAAACTTCACATTTTCCGTGATGGTTAGTATGCGAAATTCTTCGGTTTCGGCCAATTTTTTCATTTTTTCAATATAACCTGACTCGGACCTCTGTTTTTTATGAAATCATTTTTATTTGCACTCTTACTCATCGTATATGACCGTGGAATGGTTTAAAGTAATTCTCATTTCGGACTCATAACTTCACATTTCTGTGATGGTTAGTACACGAAATTCTTCAGTTTCGGCCAATTTTCTCATTTTTTTCAATAAAACCTCACTCGGACCTCTGTTTTTTATGAAATAAGTTTTATTTGCACTCTTACTCATCGTATATGTCCGTGGAATGGTTCAAAGTATTTCTCATTTCGGAATCAAAGCATCACGTTTTCCATGATGGTAAGTATGCGAAATTCTTCAGTTTCGGCCAAATTTCTCATTTTTTCAATATAACCTCTTTTCGGACCTCTGTTTTTTATGAAATCAGTTTTATTTGCACTCTTACTTATCGTATATGACCGTGGAATGGTTTAAAGTACTTCTCATTTCGGACTCAAAACTTCACTTTTCTGTGATGGTTAGTATGCGAAATTCTTCAGTTTCGGCCAATTATCTCATTTTTTCAATAAAACTCCCTCGGACCTTTGTTTTTAATGAAATAAGTTTTATTTGCACTCTTACTCATCGTATATGTCCGTGGAATGGTTCAAAGTCTTTCTCATTTCGGAATCAAAGTATCACGTTTTCCGTGATGGTAAGTATGCGAAATTCTTCAGTTTCGGCCAATTTTCTCATTTTTTCAATATAACCTCTTTTCGGACCTCTGTTTTTTATGAAATCAGTTTGTTTTGCACTCTTACTTATCGTATATGACCGTGGAATGGTTTAAAGTACTTCTCATTTCGGACTCAAAACTTCACATTTTCTGTGATGGTTAGTATGCGAAATTCTTCAATTTCGGCCATTTTTTCATTTTTTCAATATAACCTCACTCGGACCTCTGTTTTTTATGAAATCAGTTTTATTTGCACTCTTACTCATCGTATATGACCTGGGAATGGTTTAAAGTACTTCTCATTTCGGACTCAAAGCTTCACAATATTTTCCGTGATGGTTAATATGCGAAATTCTTCAGTTTCGGCCAATTTTCTCATTATTTATTTCAATATAACCTCTTTTCGGACCTCTGTTTTTGATGAAATTAGTTTTATTTACACTCTTACTCATCGTATATGATCGTGGAATGGTTTAAAGTACTTCTCATTTCGAACTCAAAACTTCACATTTTCCGTGATGGTTAGTATGCGAAATTCTTCGGTTTCTGCCAATTTTTTCATTTTTTCAATATAACCTGACTCGGACCTCTGTTTTTTATGAAATCATTTTTATTTGCACTCTTACTCATCGTATATGACCGTGGAATGGTTTAAAGTAATTCTCATTTCGGACTCAAAACTTCACATTTCTGTGATGGTTAGTACACGAAATTCTTCAGTTTCGGCCAATTTTCTCATTTTTTCAATAAAACCTCACTCGGACCTTTTTTTTTTATGAAATAAGTTTTATTTGCACTCTTACTCATCGTATATGTCCGTGGAATGGTTCAAAGTATTTCTCATTTCGGAATCAAAGCATCACGTTTTCCGTGATGGTAAGTATGCGAAATTCTTCAGTTTCGGCCAATTTTCTCATTTTTTCAATATAACCTCTTTTCGGACCTCTGTTTTTTATGAAATCAATTTTATTTGCACTCTTACTTATCGTATATGACCGTGGAATGGTTTAAAGTACTTCTCATTTCGGACTCAAAACTTCACATTTTCCGTGATGCTTAGTATGCGAAATTCTTCAAATTCGGCCAATTTTTTCATTTTTTCAATATAACCTCACTCGGACCTCTGTTTTTTCTTAAATCAGTTTTATTTGCACTCTTACTTATCGTATATGACCGTGGAATGGTTTAAAGTACTTCTCATTTCGGACTCAAAGCTTCACAATATTTTCCGTGATGGTTAGTATGCGAAATTCTTTAGTTTCGGCCAATTTTATCATTTTTTATTTCATTATAACCTCTTTCCGGACCTCTGTTTTTTATGAAATCAGTTTTATTTACACTCTTACTCATCGTATATGATCGTGGAATGGTTTAAAGTACTTCTCATTTCGGACTCAAAACTTCACATTTTCTGTGATGGTTAGTATGCGATTTATTCGGTTTCAGCCAATTTTTTCATTTTTTCAATATAACCTGACTCGGACCTTTGTTTTTTATGAAATCATTTTTATATGCACTCTTACTCATCGTATATGACCGTGGAATGGTTTAAAGTAATTTTCATTTCGGACTCAAAACTTCACATTTCTGTGATGGTTAGTACACGAAATTCTTCAGTTTCGGCCAATTTTCTCATTTTTTCAATAAAACCTAACTCGGACCTTTGTTTTATATGAAATAAGTTTTATTTGCCCTCTTACTCATCGTATATGTCCGTGGAATGGTTCAAAGTATTTCTCATTTCGGAATCAAAGCATCACGTTTTCCGTGATGGTAAGTATGCGAAATTCTTCAGTTTCGGCCAATTTTCTCATTTTTTTCAATATAACCTCTTTTCGGACCTCTGTTTTTTATGAAATCAGTTTTATTTGCACTCTTACTTATCGTATATGACCGTGGAATGGTTTAAAGTACTTCTCATTTCGGACTCAAAACTTCACATTTTCCGTGATGGTTAGTATTTGAAATTCTTCAGTTTCGGCCAATTTTCTTATTTTTTATTTCAATATAACCTCTTTCCGGACCTCTGTTTTTGAAGAAATCAGTTTTATTTAGACTCTTACTCATCGTATATGATCGTGGAATGGTTTAAAGTACTTCTCATTTCGGACTCAAAACTTCACATTTTCCGTGATGGTTAGTATGCGAAATTCTTCGGTTTCGGCCAATTTTTTCATTTTTTCAATATAACCTGACTCGGACCTCTGTTTTTTATGAAATCATTTTTATTTGCACTCTTACTCATCCTATATGACCGTGGAATGGTTTAAAGTAATTCTCATTTCGGACTCATAACTTCACATTTCTGTGATGGTTAGTACACTAAATTCTTCAGTTTCCGCCAATTTTCTCATTTTTTTCAATAAAACCTCACTCGGACCTCTGTTTTTTATTAAATAAGTTTTATTTGCACTCTTACTCATCGTATATGTCCGTGGAATGGTTCAAAGTATTTCTCATTTCGGAATCAAAGCATCACGTTTTCCATGATGGTAAGTATGCGAAATTCTTCAGTTTCGGCCAACTTTCTCATTTTTTCAATATAACCTCTTTTCGGACCTCTGTTTTTTATGAAATCAGTTTTATTTGTACTCTTACTTATCGTATATGACCGTGGAATGGTTTAAAGTACTTCTCATTTCGAACTCAAAACTTCACATTTTCCGTGATGGTTAGTATGCGAAATTCTTCGGTTTCTGCCAATTTTTTCATTTTTTCAATATAACCTGACTCGGACCTCTGTTTTTTATGAAATCATTTTTATTTGCACTCTTACTCATCGTATATGACCGTGGAATGGTTTAAAGTAATTCTCATTTCGGACTCAAAACTTCACATTTCTGTGATGGTAGTACACGAAATTCTTCAGTTTCGGCCAATTTTCTCATTTTTTCAATAAAACCTCACTCGGACCTTTTTTTTTTATGAAATAAGTTTTATTTGCACTCTTACTCATCGTATATGTCCGTGGAATGGTTCAAAGTATTTCTCATTTCGGAATCAAAGCATCACGTTTTCCGTGATGGTAAGTATGCGAAATTCTTCAGTTTCGGCCAATTTTCTCATTTTTTCAATATAACCTCTTTTCGGACCTCTGTTTTTTATGAAATCAATTTTATTTGCACTCTTACTTATCTTATATGACCGTGGAATGGTTTAAAGTACTTCTCATTTCGGACTCAAAACTTCACATTTTCCGTGATGCTTAGTATGCGAAATTCTTCAAATTCGGCCAATTTTTTCATTTTTTCAATATAACCTCACTCGGACCTCTGTTTTTTCTTAAATCAGTTTTATTTGCACTCTTACTTATCTTATATGACCGTGGAATGGTTTAAAGTACTTCTCATTTCGGACTCAAAGCTTCACAATATTTTCCGTGATGGTTAGTATGCGAAATTCTTTAGTTTCGGCCAATTTTATCATTTTTTATTTCATATAACCTCTTTCCGGACCTCTGTTTTTTATGAAATCAGTTTTATTTACACTCTTACTCATCGTATATGATCGTGGAATGGTTTAAAGTACTTCTCATTTCGGACTCAAAACTTCACATTTTCCGTGATGGTTAGTATGCGAATTTATTCGGTTTCAGCCAATTTTTTCATTTTTTCAATATAACCTGACTCGGACCTTTGTTTTTTATGAAATCATTTTTATATGCACTCTTACTCATCGTATATGACCGTGGAATGGTTTAAAGTAATTTTCATTTCGGACTCAAAACTTCACATTTCTGTGATGGTTAGTACACGAAATTCTTCAGTTTCGGCCAATTTTCTCATTTTTTCAATAAAACCTAACTCGGACCTTTGTTTTATATGAAATAAGTTTTATTTGCCTCTTACTCATCGTATATGTCCATGGAATGGTTCAAAGTACTTCTCATTTCGGAATCAAAGCATCACGTTTTCCGTGATGGTAAGTATGCGAAATTCTTCAGTTTCGGCCAATTTTCTCATTTTTTTCAATATAACCTCTTTTCGGACCTCTGTTTTTTATGAAATCAGTTTTATTTGCACTCTTACTTATCGTATATGACCGTGGAATGGTTTAAAGTACTTCTCATTTCGGACTCAAAACTTCACATTTTCCGTGATGGTTAGTATGTGAAATTCTTCAGTTTCGGCCAATTTTCTTATTTTTTATTTCAATATAGCCTCTTTCCGGACCTCTGTTTTTGAAGAAATCAGTTTTATTTAGACTCTTACTCATCGTATATGATCGTGGAATGGTTTAAAGTACTTCTCATTTCGGACTCAAACTTCACATTTTCCGTGATGGTTAGTATGCGAAATTCTTCGGTTTCGGCCAATTTTTCATTTTTTCAATATAACCTGACTCGGACCTCTGTTTTTTATGAAATCATTTTATTTTCACTCTTACTCATCGTATATGACCGTGGAATGGTTTAAAGTAATTCTCATTTCGGACTCATAACTTCACATTTCTGTGATGGTTAGTACACGAAATTCTTCAGTTTCGGCCAATTTTCTCATTTTTTTCAATAAAACCTCACTCGGACCTCTGTTTTTTATGAAATAAGTTTTATTTGCACTCTTACTCATCGTATATGTCCGTGGAATGGTTCAAAGTATTTCTCATTTCGGAATCAAAGCATCACGTTTTCCATGATGGTAAGTATGCGAAATTCTTCAGTTTCGGCCAAATTTCTCATTTTTTCAATATAACCTCTTTTCGGACCTCTGTTTTTTATGAAATCAGTTTTATTTGTACTCTTACTTATCGTATATGACCGTGGAATGGTTTAAAGTACTTCTCATTTCGGACTCAAAACTTCACATTTTCCGTGATAGTTAGTATGCGAAATTCTTCGGTTTCGGCCAATTTTTTCATTTTTTCAATATAACCTGACTCGAACCTCTGTTTTTTATGAAATCATTTTATTTGCACTCTTACTCATCGTATATGATCGTGGAATGGTTTAAAGTAATTCTCATTTCGGACTCAAAACTTCACTTTTCTGTGATGGTTAGTACACGAAATTCTTCAGTTTCGGCCAATTATCTCATTTTTTCAATAAAACCTCCTCGGACCTTTGTTTTTAATGAAATAAGTTTTATTTGCACTCTTACTCATCGTATATGTCCGTGGAATGGTTCAAAGTCTTTCTCATTTCGGAATCAAAGTATCACGTTTTCCGTGATGGTAAGTATGCGAAATTCTTCAGTTTCGGCCAATTTTCTCATTTTTTCAATATAACCTCTTTTCGGACCTCTGTTTTTTATGAAATCAGTTTTTTTTGCACTCTTACTTATCGTATATGACCGTGGAATGGTTTAAAGTACTTCTCATTTCGGACTCAAAACTTCACATTTTCTGTGATGGTTAGTATGCGAAATTCTTCAATTTCGGCCAATTTTTTCATTTTTTCAATATAACCTCACTCGGACCTCTGTTTTTTATGAAATCAGTTTTATTTGCACTCTTACTCATCGTATATGACCTGGGAATGGTTTAAAGTACTTCTCATTTCGGACTCAAAGCTTCACAATATTTTCCGTGATGGTTAATATGCGAAATTCTTCAGTTTCGGCCAATTTTCTCATTATTTATTTCAATATAACCTCTTTTCGGACCTCTGTTTTTGATGAAATTAGTTTTATTTACACTCTTACTCATCGTATATGATCGTGGAATGGTTTAAAGTACTTCTCATTTCGAACTCAAAACTTCACATTTTCCGTGATGGTTAGTATGCGAAATTCTTCGGTTTCTGCCATTTTTTTCATTTTTTCAATATAACCTGACTCGGACCTCTGTTTTTTATGAAATCATTTTTATTTGCACTCTTACTCATCGTATATGACCGTGGAATGGTTTAAAGTAATTCTCATTTCGGACTCAAAACTTCACATTTCTGTGATGGTTAGTACACGAAATTCTTCAGTTTCGGCCAATTTTCTCATTTTTTCAATAAAACCTCACTCGGACCTTTTTTTTTTATGAAATAAGTTTTATTTGCACTCTTACTCATCGTATATGTCCGTGGAATGGTTCAAAGTATTTCTCATTTCGGAATCAAAGCATCACGTTTTCCGTGATGGTAAGTATGCGAAATTCTTCAGTTTCGGCCAATTTTCTCATTTTTTCAATATAACCTCTTTCGGACCTCTGTTTTTTATGAAATCAATTTTATTTGCACTCTTACTTATCGTATATGACCGTGGAATGGTTTAAAGTACTTCTCATTTCGGACTCAAAACTTCACATTTTCCGTGATGCTTAGTATGCGAAATTCTTCAAATTCGGCCAATTTTTTCATTTTTTCAATATAACCTCACTCGGACCTCTGTTTTTTCTTAAATCAGTTTTATTTGCACTCTTACTTATCGTATATGACCGTGGAATGGTTTAAAGTACTTCTCATTTCGGACTCAAAGCTTCACAATATTTTCCGTGATGGTTAGTATGCGAAATTCTTTAGTTTCGGCCAATTTTATCATTTTTTATTTCATTATAACCTCTTTCGGACCTCTGTTTTTTATGAAATCAGTTTTATTTACACTCTTACTCATCGTATATGATCGTGGAATGGTTTAAAGTACTTCTCATTTCGGACTCAAAACTTCACATTTTCCGTGATGGTTAGTATGCGAATTTATTCGGTTTCAGCCAATTTTTTCATTTTTTCAATATAACCTGACTCGGACCTTTGTTTTTTCTGAAATCATTTTTATATGCACTCTTACTCATCGTATATGACCGTGGAATGGTTTAAAGTAATTTTCATTTCGGACTCAAAACTTCACATTTCTGTGATGGTTAGTACACGAAATTCTTCAGTTTCGGCCAATTTTCTCATTTTTTCAATAAACCTACTCGGACCTTTGTTTTATATGAAATAAGTTTTATTTGCCCTCTTACTCATCGTATATGTCCGTGGAATGGTTCAAAGTATTTCTCATTTCGGAATCAAAGCATCACGTTTTCCGTGATGGTAAGTATGCGAAATTCTTCAGTTTCGGCCAATTTTCTCATTTTTTTCAATATAACCTCTTTTCGGACCTCTGTTTTTTATGAAATCAGTTTTATTTGCACTCTTACTTATCGTATATGACCGTGGAATGGTTTAAAGTACTTCTCATTTCGGACTCAAAACTTCACATTTTCCGTGATGGTTAGTATGTGAAATTCTTCAGTTTCGGCCAATTTTCTTATTTTTTATTTCAATATAGCCTCTTTCGGACCTCTGTTTTTGAAGAAATCAGTTTTATTTAGACTCTTACTCATCGTATATGATCGTGGAATGGTTTAAAGTACTTCTCATTTCGGACTCAAAACTTCACATTTTCCGTGATGGTTAGTATGCGAAATTCTTCGGTTTCGGCCAATTTTTTCATTTTTTCAATATAACCTGACTCGGACCTCTGTTTTTTATGAAATCATTTTTATTTGCACTCTTACTCATCGTATATGACCGTGGAATGGTTTAAAGTAATTCTCATTTCGGACTCATAACTTCACATTTCTGTGATGGTTAGTACACGAAATTCTTCAGTTTCGGCCAATTTTCTCATTTTTTCAATAAAACCTCACTCGGACCTCTGTTTTTTATGAAATAAGTTTTATTTGCACTCTTACTCATCGTATATGTCCGTGGAATGGTTCAAAGTATTTCTCATTTCGGAATCAAAGCATCACGTTTTCCATGATGGTAAGTATGCGAAATTCTTCAGTTTCGGCCAAATTTCTCATTTTTTCAATATAACCTCTTTTCGGACCTCTGTTTTTTATGAAATCAGTTTTATTTGTACTCTTACTTATCGTATATGACCGTGGAATGGTTTAAAGTACTTCTCATTTCGGACTCAAAACTTCACATTTTCCGTGATGGTTAGTATGCGAAATTCTTCGGTTTCGGCCAATTTTTTCATTTTTTCAATATAACCTGACTCGAACCTCTGTTTTTTATGAAATCATTTTATTTGCACTCTTACTCATCGTATATGATCGTGGAATGGTTTAAAGTAATTCTCATTTCGGACTCAAAACTTCACTTTTCTGTGATGGTTAGTACACGAAATTCTTCAGTTTCGGCCAATTTCTCATTTTTTCAATAAAACCTCCCTCGGACCTTTGTTTTTAATGAAATAAGTTTTATTTGCACTCTTACTCATCGTATATGTCCGTGGAATGGTTCAAAGTATTTCTCATTTCGGAATCAAAGTATCACGTTTTCCGTGATGGTAAGTATGCGAAATTCTTCAGTTTCGGCCAATTTTCTCATTTTTTCAATATAACCTCTTTTCGGACCTCTGTTTTTTATGAAATCAGTTTTTTTGCACTCTTACTTATCGTATATGACCGTGGAATGGTTTAAAGTACTTCTCATTTCGGACTCAAAACTTCACATTTTCTGTGATGGTTAGTATGCGAAATTCTTCAATTTCGGCCAATTTTTTCATTTTTTCAATATAACCTCACTCGGACCTCTGTTTTTTATGAAATCAGTTTTATTTGCACTCTTACTCATCGTATATGACCTGGGAATGGTTTAAAGTACTTCTCATTTCGGACTCAAAGCTTCACAATATTTTCCGTGATGGTTAATATGCGAAATTCTTCAGTTTCGGCCAATTTTCTCATTATTTATTTCAATATAACCTCTTTTCGGACCTCTGTTTTTGATGAAATCAGTTTTATTTACACTCTTACTCATCGTATATGATCGTGGAATGGTTTAAAGTACTTCTCATTTCGAACTCAAAACTTCACATTTTCCGTGATGGTTAGTATGCGAAATTCTTCGGTTTCTGCCAATTTTTTTCATTTTTTCAATATAACCTGACTCGGACCTCTGTTTTTTATGAAATCATTTTTATTTGCACTCTTACTCATCGTATATGACCGTGGAATGGTTTAAAGTAATTCTCATTTCGGACTCAAAACTTCACATTTCTGTGATGGTGAGTACACGAAATTCTTCAGTTTCGGCCAATTTTCTCATTTTTTCAATAAAACCTCACTCGGACCTTTTTTTTTTAAGAAATAAGTTTTATTTGCACTCTTACTCATCGTATATGTCCGTGGAATGGTTCAAAGTATTTCTCATTTCGGAATCAAAGCATCACGTTTTCCGTGATGGTAAGTATGCGAAATTCTTCAGTTTCGGCCAATTTTCTCATTTTTTCAATATAACCTCTTTTCGGACCTCTGTTTTTTATGAAATCAATTTTATTTGCACTCTTACTTATCGTATATGACCGTGGAATGGTTTAAAGTACTTCTCATTTCGGACTCAAAACTTCACATTTTCCGTGATGGTTAGTATGCGAAATTCTTCAAATTCGGCCAATTTTTTCATTTTTTCAATATAACCTCACTCGGACCTCTGTTTTTTATAAATCAGTTTTATTTGCACTCTTACTTATCTTATATGACCGTGGAATGGTTTAAAGTACTTCTCATTTCGGACTCAAAGCTTCACAATATTTTCCGTGATGGTTAGTATGCGAAATTCTTTAGTTTCGGCCAATTTTATCATTTTTTATTTCATTATAACCTCTTTCCGGACCTCTGTTTTTTATGAAATCAGTTTTATTTACACTCTTACTCATCGTATATGATCGTGGAATGGTTTAAAGTACTTCTCATTTCGGACTCAAAACTTCACATTTTCTGTGATGGTTAGTATGCGAATTTATTCGGTTTCAGCCAATTTTTTCATTTTTTCAATATAACCTGACTCGGACCTTTGTTTTTTATGAAATCATTTTTATATGCACTCTTACTCATCGTATATGACCGTGGAATGGTTTAAAGTAATTTTCATTTCGGACTCAAAACTTCACATTTCTGTGATGGTTAGTACACGAAATTCTTCAGTTTCGGCCAATTTTCTCATTTTTTCAATAAAACCTAACTCGGACCTTTGTTTTATATGAAATAAGTTTTATTTGCCCTCTTACTCATCGTATATGTCCGTGGAATGGTTCAAAGTATTTCTCATTTCGGAATCAAAGCATCACGTTTTCCGTGATGGTAAGTATGCGAAATTCTTCAGTTTCGGCCAATTTTCTCATTTTTTTCAATATAACCTCTTTTCGGACCTCTGTTTTTTATGAAATCAGTTTTATTTGCACTCTTACTTATCGTATATGACCGTGGAATGGTTTAAAGTACTTCTCATTTCGGACTCAAAACTTCACATTTTCCGTGATGGTTAGTATTTGAAATTCTTCAGTTTCGGCCAATTTTCTTATTTTTTATTTCAATATAACCTCTTTCCGGACCTCTGTTTTTGAAGAAATCATTTTTATTTAGACTCTTACTCATCGTATATGATCGTGGAATGGTTTAAAGTACTTCTCATTTCGGACTCAAAACTTCACATTTTCCGTGATGGTTAGTATGCGAAATTCTTCGGTTTCGGCCAATTTTTTCATTTTTTCAATATAACCTGACTCGGACCTCTGTTTTTTATGAAATCATTTTTATTTGCACTCTTACTCATCCTATATGACCGTGGAATGGTTTAAAGTAATTCTCATTTCGGACTCATAACTTCACATTTCTGTGATGGTTAGTACACGAAATTCTTCAGTTTCGGCCAATTTTCTCATTTTTTTCAATAAAACCTCACTCGGACCTCTGTTTTTTATTAAATAAGTTTTATTTGTACTCTTACTTATCGTATATGACCGTGGAATGGTTTAAAGTCCTTCTCATTTCGGACTCAAAACTTCACATTTTCCGTGATGGTTAGTATGCGAAATTCTTCGGTTTCGGCCAATTTTTTCATTTTTTCAATATAACCTGACTCGAACCTCTGTTTTTTATGAAATCATTTTTATTTGCACTCTTACTCATCGTATATGATCGTGGAATGGTTTAAAGTAATTCTCATTTCGGACTCAAAACTTCACTTTTCTGTGGTTAGTACACGAAATTCTTCAGTTTCGGCCAATTATCTCATTTTTTCAATAAAACCTCCCTCGGACCTTTGTTTTTAATGAAATAAGTTTTATTTGCACTCTTACTCATCGTATATGTCCGTGGAATGGTTCAAAGTATTTCTCATTTCGGAATCAAAGTATCACGTTTTCCGTGATGGTAAGTATGCGAAATTCTTCAGTTTCGGCCAATTTTCTCATTTTTTCAATATAACCTCTTTTCGGACCTCTGTTTTTTATGAAATAAGTTTGTTTTGCACTCTTACTTATCGTATATGACCGTGGAATGGTTTAAAGTACTTCTCATTTCGGACTCAAAACTTCACATTTTCTGTGATGGTTAGTATGCGAAATTCTTCAATTTCGGCCAATTTTTTCATTTTTTCAATATAACCTCACTCGGACCTCTGTTTTTTATGAAATCAGTTTTATTTGCACTCTTACTCATCGTATATGACCGTGGAATGGTTTAAAGTACTTCTCATTTCGGACTAAAAGCTTCACAATATTTTCCGTGATGGTTAGTATGCGAAATTCTTCAGTTTCGGCCAATTTTCTCATTTTTTATTTCATTATAACCTCTTTCCGGACCTCTGTTTTTGAAGAAATCAATTTTATTTACACTCTTACTCATCGTATATGATCTTGGAATGGTTTAAAGTACTTCTCATTTCGGACTCAAAACTTCACATTTTCCGTGATGGTTAGTATGCGAAATTCTTCGGTTTCGGCCAATTTTTTCATTTTTTCAATATAACCTGACTCGGACCTCTGTTTTTTATGAAATCATTTTTATTTGCACTCTTACTCATCGTATATGACCGTGGAATGGTTTAAAGTAATTCTCATTTCGGACTCATAACTTCACATTTCTGTGATGGTTATTAGTACACGAAATTCTTCAGTTTCGGCCAATTTTCTAATTTTTTTCAATAAAACCTCACTCGGACCTCTTTTTTTTATGAAATAAGTTTTATTTGCACTCTTACTCATCGTATATGTCCGTGGAATGGTTCAAAGTATTTCTCATTTCGGAATCAAAGTATCACGTTTTCCGTGATGGTAAGTATGCGAAATTCTTCAGTTTCGGCCAATTTTCTCATTTTTTCAATATAACCTCTTTTCGGACCTCTGTTTTTTATGAAATCAGTTTGTTTTGCACTCTTACTTATCGTATATGACCGTGGAATGGTTTAAAGTACTTCTCATTTCGGACTCAAAACTTCACATTTTCTGTGATGGTTAGTATGCGAAATTCTTCAATTTCGGCCAATTTTTTCATTTTTTCAATATAACCTCACTCGGACCTCTGTTTTTTATGAAATCAGTTTTATTTGCACTCTTACTCATCGTATATGACCTGGAATGGTTTAAAGTACTTCTCATTTCGGACTCAAAGCTTCACAATATTTTCCGTGATGGTTAATATGCGAAATTCTTCAGTTTCGGCCAATTTTCTCATTATTTATTTCAATATAACCTCTTTTCGGACCTCTGTTTTTGATGAAATTAGTTTTATTTACACTCTTACTCATCGTATATGATCGTGGAATGGTTTAAAGTACTTCTCATTTCGAACTCAAAACTTCACATTTTCCGTGATGGTTAGTATGCGAAATTCTTCGGTTTCTGCCAATTTTTTTCATTTTTTCAATATAACCTGACTCGGACCTCTGTTTTTTATGAAATCATTTTTATTTGCACTCTTACTCATCGTATATGACCGTGGAATGGTTTAAAGTAATTCTCATTTCGGACTCAAAACTTCACATTTCTGTGATGGTGAGTACACGAAATTCTTCAGTTTCGGCCAATTTTCTCATTTTTTCAATAAAACCTCACTCGGACCTTTTTTTTTTATGAAATAAGTTTTATTTGCACTCTTACTCATCGTATATGTCCGTGGAATGGTTCAAAGTATTTCTCATTTCGGAATCAAAGCATCACGTTTTCCGTGATGGTAAGTATGCGAAATTCTTCAGTTTCGGCCAATTTTCTCATTTTTTCAATATAACCTCTTTTCGGACCTCTGTTTTTTATGAAATCAATTTTATTTGCACTCTTACTTATCGTATATGACCGTGGAATGGTTTAAAGTACTTCTCATTTCGGACTCAAAACTTCACATTTTCCGTGATGCTTAGTATGCGAAATTCTTCAAATTCGGCCAATTTTTTCATTTTTTCAATATAACCTCACTCGGACCTCTGTTTTTTCTTAAATCAGTTTTATTTGCACTCTTACTTATCTTATATGACCGTGGAATGGTTTAAAGTACTTCTCATTTCGGACTCAAAGCTTCACAATATTTTCCGTGATGGTTAGTATGCGAAATTCTTTAGTTTCGGCCAATTTTATCATTTTTTATTTCATTATAACCTCTTTCCGGACCTCTGTTTTTTATGAAATCAGTTTTATTTACACTCTTACTCATCGTATATGATCGTGGAATGGTTTAAAGTACTTCTCATTTCGGACTCAAAACTTCACATTTTCCGTGATGGTTAGTATGCGAATTTATTCGGTTTCAGCCAATTTTTTCATTTTTTCAATATAACCTGACTCGGACCTTTGTTTTTTCTGAAATCATTTTTATATGCACTCTTACTCATCGTATATGACCGTGGAATGGTTTAAAGTAATTTTCATTTCGGACTCAAAACTTCACATTTCTGTGATGGTTAGTACACGAAATTCTTCAGTTTCGGCCAATTTTCTCATTTTTTCAATAAAACCTAACTCGGACCTTTGTTTTATATGAAATAAGTTTTATTTGCCCTCTTACTCATCGTATATGTCCGTGGAATGGTTCAAAGTATTTCTCATTTCGGAATCAAAGCATCACGTTTTCCGTGATGGTAAGTATGCGAAATTCTTCAGTTTCGGCCAATTTTCTCATTTTTTTCAATATAACCTCTTTTCGGACCTCTGTTTTTTATGAAATCAGTTTTATTTGCACTCTTACTTATCGTATATGACCGTGGAATGGTTTAAAGTACTTCTCATTTCGGACTCAAAACTTCACATTTTCCGTGATGGTTAGTATGTGAAATTCTTCAGTTTCGGCCAATTTTCTTATTTTTTATTTCAATATAGCCTCTTTCCGGACCTCTGTTTTTGAAGAAATCAGTTTTATTTAGACTCTTACTCATCGTATATGATCGTGGAATGGTTTAAAGTACTTCTCATTTCGGACTCAAAACTTCACATTTTCCGTGATGGTTAGTATGCGAAATTCTTCGGTTTCGGCCATTTTTTCATTTTTTCAATATAACCTGACTCGGACCTCTGTTTTTTATGAAATCATTTTTATTTTCACTCTTACTCATCGTATATGACCGTGGAATGGTTTAAAGTAATTCTCATTTCGGACTCATAACTTCACATTTCTGTGATGGTTAGTACACGAAATTCTTCAGTTTCGGCCAATTTTCTCATTTTTTTCAATAAAACCTCACTCGGACCTCTGTTTTTTATGAAATAAGTTTTATTTGCACTCTTACTCATCGTATATGTCCGTGGAATGGTTCAAAGTATTTCTCATTTCGGAATCAAAGCATCACGTTTTCCATGATGGTAAGTATGCGAAATTCTTCAGTTTCGGCCAAATTTCTCATTTTTTCAATATAACCTCTTTTCGGACCTCTGTTTTTTATGAAATCAGTTTTATTTGTACTCTTACTTATCGTATATGACCGTGGAATGGTTTAAAGTACTTCTCATTTCGGACTCAAAACTTCACATTTTCCGTGATGGTTAGTATGCGAAATTCTTCGGTTTCGGCCAATTTTTTCATTTTTTCAATATAACCTGACTCGAACCTCTGTTTTTTATGAAATCATTTTTATTTGCACTCTTACTCATCGTATATGATCGTGGAATGGTTTAAAGTAATTCTCATTTCGGACTCAAAACTTCACTTTTCTGTGATGGTTAGTACACGAAATTCTTCAGTTTCGGCCAATTATCTCATTTTTTCAATAAAACCTCCCTCGGACCTTTGTTTTTAATGAAATAAGTTTTATTTGCACTCTTACTCATCGTATATGTCCGTGGAATGGTTCAAAGTATTTCTCATTTCGGAATCAAAGTATCACGTTTTCCGTGATGGTAAGTATGCGAAATTCTTCAGTTTCGGCCAATTTTCTCATTTTTTCAATATAACCTCTTTTCGGACCTCTGTTTTTTATGAAATCAGTTTGTTTTGCACTCTTACTTATCGTATATGACCGTGGAATGGTTTAAAGTACTTCTCATTTCGGACTCAAAACTTCACATTTTCTGTGATGGTTAGTATGCGAAATTCTTCAATTTCGGCCAATTTTTTCATTTTTTCAATATAACCTCACTCGGACCTCTGTTTTTTATGAAATCAGTTTTATTTGCACTCTTACTCATCGTATATGACCTGGAATGGTTTAAAGTACTTCTCATTTCGGACTCAAAGCTTCACAATATTTTCCGTGATGGTTAATATGCGAAATTCTTCAGTTTCGGCCAATTTTCTCATTATTTATTTCAATATAACCTCTTTTCGGACCTCTGTTTTTGATGAAATTAGTTTTATTTACACTCTTACTCATCGTATATGATCGTGGAATGGTTTAAAGTACTTCTCATTTCGAACTCAAAACTTCACATTTTCCGTGATGGTTAGTATGCGAAATTCTTCGGTTTCTGCCAATTTTTTTCATTTTTTCAATATAACCTGACTCGGACCTCTGTTTTTTATGAAATCATTTTTATTTGCACTCTTACTCATCGTATATGACCGTGGAATGGTTTAAAGTAATTCTCATTTCGGACTCAAAACTTCACATTTCTGTGATGGTGAGTACACGAAATTCTTCAGTTTCGGCCAATTTTCTCATTTTTTCAATAAAACCTCACTCGGACCTTTTTTTTTTTAAGAAATAAGTTTTATTTGCACTCTTACTCATCGTATATGTCCGTGGAATGGTTCAAAGTATTTCTCATTTCGGAATCAAAGCATCACGTTTTCCGTGATGGTAAGTATGCGAAATTCTTCAGTTTCGGCCAATTTTCTCATTTTTTCAATATAACCTCTTTTCGGACCTCTGTTTTTTATGAAATCAATTTTATTTGCACTCTTACTTATCGTATATGACCGTGGAATGGTTTAAAGTACTTCTCATTTCGGACTCAAAACTTCACATTTTCCGTGATGCTTAGTATGCGAAATTCTTCAAATTCGGCCAATTTTTTCATTTTTTCAATATAACCTCACTCGGACCTCTGTTTTTTCTTAAATCAGTTTTATTTGCACTCTTACTTATCTTATATGACCGTGGAATGGTTTAAAGTACTTCTCATTTCGGACTCAAAGCTTCACAATATTTTCCGTGATGGTTAGTATGCGAAATTCTTTAGTTTCGGCCAATTTTATCATTTTTTATTTCATTATAACCTCTTTCCGGACCTCTGTTTTTTATGAAATCAGTTTTATTTACACTCTTACTCATCGTATATGATCGTGGAATGGTTTAAAGTACTTCTCATTTCGGACTCAAAACTTCACATTTTCTGTGATGGTTAGTATGCGAATTTATTCGGTTTCAGCCAATTTTTTCATTTTTTCAATATAACCTGACTCGGACCTTTGTTTTTTATGAAATCATTTTTATATGCACTCTTACTCATCGTATATGACCGTGGAATGGTTTAAAGTAATTTTCATTTCGGACTCAAAACTTCACATTTCTGTGATGGTTAGTACACGAAATTCTTCAGTTTCGGCCAATTTTCTCATTTTTTCAATAAACCTAACTCGGACCTTTGTTTTATATGAAATAAGTTTTATTTGCCCTCTTACTCATCGTATATGTCCGTGGAATGGTTCAAAGTATTTCTCATTTCGGAATCAAAGCATCACGTTTTCCGTGATGGTAAGTATGCGAAATTCTTCAGTTTCGGCCAATTTTCTCATTTTTTTCAATATAACCTCTTTTCGGACCTCTGTTTTTTATGAAATCAGTTTTATTTGCACTCTTACTTATCGTATATGACCGTGGAATGGTTTAAAGTACTTCTCATTTCGGACTCAAAACTTCACATTTTCCGTGATGGTTAGTATTTGAAATTCTTCAGTTTCGGCCAATTTTCTTATTTTTTATTTCAATATAACCTCTTTCCGGACCTCTGTTTTTGAAGAAATCATTTTTATTTAGACTCTTACTCATCGTATATGATCGTGGAATGGTTTAAAGTACTTCTCATTTCGGACTCAAAACTTCACATTTTCCGTGATGGTTAGTATGCGAAATTCTTCGGTTTCGGCCAATTTTTTCATTTTTTCAATATAACCTGACTCGGACCTCTGTTTTTTATGAAATCATTTTTATTTGCACTCTTACTCATCCTATATGACCGTGGAATGGTTTAAAGTAATTCTCATTTCGGACTCATAACTTCACATTTCTGTGATGGTTAGTACACGAAATTCTTCAGTTTCGGCCAATTTTCTCATTTTTTTCAATAAAACCTCACTCGGACCTCTGTTTTTTATTAAATAAGTTTTATTTGTACTCTTACTTATCGTATATGACCGTGGAATGGTTTAAAGTCCTTCTCATTTCGGACTCAAAACTTCACATTTTCCGTGATGGTTAGTATGCGAAATTCTTCGGTTTCGGCCAATTTTTTCATTTTTTCAATATAACCTGACTCGAACCTCTGTTTTTTATGAAATCATTTTTATTTGCACTCTTACTCATCGTATATGATCGTGGAATGGTTTAAAGTAATTCTCATTTCGGACTCAAAACTTCACTTTTCTGTGGTTAGTACACGAAATTCTTCAGTTTCGGCCAATTATCTCATTTTTTCAATAAAACCTCCCTCGGACCTTTGTTTTTAATGAAATAAGTTTTATTTGCACTCTTACTCATCGTATATGTCCGTGGAATGGTTCAAAGTATTTCTCATTTCGGAATCAAAGTATCACGTTTTCCGTGATGGTAAGTATGCGAAATTCTTCAGTTTCGGCCAATTTTCTCATTTTTTCAATATAACCTCTTTTCGGACCTCTGTTTTTTATGAAATAAGTTTGTTTTGCACTCTTACTTATCGTATATGACCGTGGAATGGTTTAAAGTACTTCTCATTTCGGACTCAAAACTTCACATTTTCTGTGATGGTTAGTATGCGAAATTCTTCAATTTCGGCCAATTTTTTCATTTTTTCAATATAACCTCACTCGGACCTCTGTTTTTTATGAAATCAGTTTTATTTGCACTCTTACTCATCGTATATGACCGTGGAATGGTTTAAAGTACTTCTCATTTCGGACTAAAAGCTTCACAATATTTTCCGTGATGGTTAGTATGCGAAATTCTTCAGTTTCGGCCAATTTTCTCATTTTTTATTTCATTATAACCTCTTTCCGGACCTCTGTTTTTGAAGAAATCAATTTTATTTACACTCTTACTCATCGTATATGATCTTGGAATGGTTTAAAGTACTTCTCATTTCGGACTCAAAACTTCACATTTTCCGTGATGGTTAGTATGCGAAATTCTTCGGTTTCGGCCAATTTTTTC
Source organism: Clarkia xantiana subsp. parviflora (assembly GCA_036873135.1). Taxonomy (NCBI): domain Eukaryota; kingdom Viridiplantae; phylum Streptophyta; class Magnoliopsida; order Myrtales; family Onagraceae; genus Clarkia; species Clarkia xantiana. Next base: position 25,059,105 of record JAPTYO010000059.1, on the reverse strand, counting down.
ATTTTTTCAATATAACCTGACTCGGACCTCTGTTTTTTATGAAATCATTTTTATTTGCAATCTTACTCATCGTATATGACCGTGGAATGGTTTAAAGTAATTCTCATTTCGGACTCATAACTTCACATTTCTGTGATGGTTATTAGTACACGAAATTCTTCAGTTTCGGCCAATTTTCTAATTTTTTTCAATAAAACCTCACTCGGACCTCTTTTTTTTATGAAATAAGTTTTATTTGCACTCTTACTCATCGTATATGTCCGTGGAATGGTTCAAAGTATTTCTCATTTCGGAATCAAAGTATCACGTTTTCCGTGATGGTAAGTATGCGAAATTCTTCAGTTTCGGCCAATTTTCTCATTTTTTCAATATAACCTCTTTTCGGACCTCTGTTTTTTATGAAATCAGTTTTATTTGCACTCTTACTTATCGTATATGACCGTGGAATGGTTTAAAGTACTTCTCATTTCGGACTCAAAACTTCACATTTTCCGTGATGGTTAGTATGCGAAATTCTTCAATTTCGGCCAATTTTTTCATTTTTTCAATATAACCTCACTCGGACCTCTCTTTTTTATGAAATCAGTTTTATTTGCACTCTTACTCATCGTATATGACCGTGGAATGGTTTAAATTACTTCTCATTTCGGACTCAAAACTTCACTTTTCTGTGATGGTTAGTACACGAAATTCTTCAGTTTCGGCCAAATATCTCATTTTTTCAATAAAACCTCCCTCGGACCTTTGTTTTTAATGAAATAAGTTTTATTTGCACTCTTACTCATCGTATATGTCCGTGGAATGGTTCAAAGTATTTCTCATTTCGGAATCAAAGTATCACGTTTTCCGTGACGGTAAGTATGCGAAATTCTTCAGTTTCGGCCAATTTTCTCATTTTTTCAATATAACCTCTTTTCGGACCTCTGTTTTTTATGAAATCAGTTTTATTTGCACTCTTACTTATCGTATATGACCGTGGAATGGTTTAAAGTACTTCTCATTTCGGACTCAAAACTTCACATTTTCCGTGATGGTTAGTATGCGAAATTCTTCAATTTCGGCCAATTTTTTCATTTTTTCAATATAACCTCACTCGGACCTCTGTTTTTTATGAAATCAGTTTTATTTGCACTCTTACTCATCGTATATGACCGTGGAATGGTTTAAAGTACTTCTCATTTCGGACTCAAAGCTTCACAATATTTTCCGTGATGGTTAGTATGCGAAATTCTTCAGTTTCGGCCAATTTTCTCATTTTTTATTTCATTATAACCTCTTTCCGGACCTCTGTTTTTGAAGAAATCAATTTTATTTACACTCTTACTCATCGTATATGATCTTGGAATGGTTTAAAGTACTTCTCATTTCGGACTCAAAACTTCACATTTTCCGTGATGGTTAGTATGCAAAATTCTTCGGTTTCGGCCAATTTTTTCATTTTTTCAATATAACCTGACTCGAACCTCTGTTTTTTATGAAATCATTTTTATTTGCACTCTTACTCATCGTATATGACTGTGGAATGGTTTAAAGTAATTCTCATTTCGGACTCATAACTTCACATTTCTGTGATGGTTAGTACACGAAATTATTCAGTTTCGGCCAATTTTCTCATTTTTTTCAATAAAACCTCACTCGGACCTCTGTTTTTTATTAAATAAGTTTTATTTGCACTCTTACTCATCGTATATGTCCGTGGAATGGTTCAAAGTATTTTTCATTTCGGAATCAAAGCATCACGTTTTCCGTGATGGTAAGTATGCGAAATTCTTCAGTTTCGGCCAATTTTCTCATTTTTTCAATATAACCTCTTTTCGGACCTCTGTTTTTTATGAAATCAGTTTTATTTGCACTCTTACTTATCGTATATGACCGTGGAATGGTTTAAAGTACTTCTCATTTCGGACTCAAAACTTCACATTTTCCGTGATGGTTAGTATGCGAAATTCTTCGGTTTCGGCCAATTTTTTCATTTTTTCAATATAACCTGACTCGGACCTCTGTTTTTTATGAAATCATTTTTATTTGCGCTCTTACTCATCGTATATGACCGTGGAATGGTTTAAAGTAATTCTCATTTCGGACTCAAAACTTCACATTTCTGTGATGGTTAGTACACGAAATTCTTCAGTTTCGGCCAATTATCTCATTTTTTCAATAAAACCTCCCTCGGACCTTTGTTTTTAATGAAATAAGTTTTATTTGCACTCTTACTCATCGTATATGTCCGTGGAATGGTTCAAAGTATTTCTCATTTCGGAATCAAAGCATCACGTTTTCCGTGATGGTAAGTATGCGAAATTCTTCAGTTTCGGCTAATTTTCTCATTTTTTCAATATAACCTCTTTTCGGACCTCTGTTTTTTATGAAATCAGTTTTATTTGCACTCTTACTTATCGTATATGACCGTGGAATGGTTTAAAGTACTTCTCATTTCGGACTCAAAACTTCACATTTTCTTCGTCGCTATTCTCTGAATGGGTTGGTTTGAAAGGAGACTTTGGAATGACAAGAGAGCTCTCAACTTTTCTCTCTGTGATATATAATGATGAAGCTTGATTAACAAAGTTTTACTCTCATAACGGTAGAGATAAGAGTTTCTTTGAAAGCTGTTTCTCTTCTCTTTAGATAGATTCGTACGTATCATTGTTTTTTTTTAATAAATTTATAAACTTTTTATTTTTTTTAATCAGAATAAACCAATTTGATGTTCTCTTCAAATTCATATGACCCATTTGTTTATTTTGATGTAAAAAATAATAAAAAAGTTCATAAATTTATTGGGAAAAAAAATATAAGTAATACTAATTGTGCTTTTTCTAATTGAAAGTAGTATTCTCTAACCATCACATATTATTATAAACTAAGAAGTAAATGGAATGAGCCTTAGAAAACATACAAAGAAAACATTCAATAAAACCTCTCAAATAAATCTATCTCACTTATATGATCCCTTATTTGGCACCCTTCAAAATCATAAGAAATTCATCAACAACTCCATCAATCTCTTGATCATCACCCTTACTCCCAATATTCTCACTCACTTCCTTCACCATTCTCCTCACTCTCTCCCCACCACTCCCCACCACCACCTCCCTCACAACTCTCCCAATCTCCTCCCTCTCAAACCTCCCACTTTTAGGGTTCCTCCTCACCTCCACCCCAACCCCCACACCCTCCACCACCTTCGCGTTCAACGGCTGGTCCAGTTGCATCGCCACGGCTATAATCGGCACTCCCAGCTTCATACTCTCCATAACCGAACTCCACCCACAATGGCTCACAAACCCTCCTATACTCCCATGCGCCAAAATCCTCGCCTGCGGGGCCCAATTCTCGATCACCATCCCTCGTCCTTTGACCCTTTCGAGGAACCCTTCCGGAAGGACCTTGTATAGAAGAATGATAATGTGTATTATTTTATTTAAGATTGATTACATATATATATATATATATATAAGACTAGATCTATAATAACATAATCTGATAATATATAAATATAATATAATTTTATCAGAATATAATAAAATTTTCTAATATATTATTCCATAATACCTTGTCGAGATTGCGTGTCTCGCCACTCGGAAACCGAACGACCCAGATGAAGTCGATGTTGCTGAGTTCGAGGCCGAGGGCGATGTCTTCTAGCTCGGGTTCGGAGAGGAAGTACTCGGTTCCGAAGGAGACGAAGACGGTGGAGGATGCGGGTTTGCTGTCGAGCCATTCGATGATGTGGGTCGCGTTTGAGTCGTCAACCGGGTCTTGGACGAGTGGACCGACTGGGACCACCTTCTTGTTCCCTAGTAGTCCTGATAAGTAGTCTATGTATTTCCCCTCTAGCTCACGAAATGTCTTCAGCAACAAAATGTTTGTAGATCGCTCAACACATTGCAGAAACCTGTTTCATTTTTATTTATTGAACAATCCTAAATGAGCAGAGGCATTTCCCAAAATAGCATTTTAATTAATAATAATAAAAATTACAAAGATTTGCAATTATTTTATTTTCTAGGCTCTGTTTGTAAATTATTTTATTAAAATGCTATTTTCGGAAATCGGATGGCTCTGCTCATTTAAGATTCTTCGATAAATATAGCCCAGATTTATTTTATTTTTATTTTTTTCAAACAAATCTAACACTACTATGCAGGTGGAAGATGCGTGCGGTGCACTTTTCATCCGGTAAAATACTATTTTGGAAAAAGATTAAATGGGTTACCACCTCTAAAAGCTGATAAAACTTAAAATTAATTTCAGCACAAGAATTTTAGTTGTTTAAGAGGGGCCTATTTTTATAAAGGAAATGTAAAATATTTAATTTTATCTGTTGCAAATATATTGCACTCTAATAAAATAAAAAAGAAACATTGCTCTTCAAACTTGTATTTATTATTAAAACGAATGAAATAATAGTTGTGGTTCTAAAATATTAATCTTAATCGCTACGAAATTCCAAATTGACCTAATTAGCTGTAAAAATGCTGAAATTTGGGCATAATATATAAGTTCTCAATATATATATAACAGCATAAAACAGATGTTGGAACCTACTTTGAATTTTCAATACTATTTTCTATGCCCAAGGATAAAAGTTTTTGAATTATGAGTGTTTTTTTTTTTAAATAATTACATACGCCTGGTTGGCTAAAAAAAGGAAAAATTTTAAGAGGCTAATTAATTATAGGGTTAAGGGTCCTTTTGGTACTACATGTTTGCAAAAAATACACTGTTCATATCATTAGTATTTTTTGTACCAAATTGGTATCATATGTTTCCATTTTGTACTGTTTGCATACCACCGTTAGTGTTCCGTAAAAAATGGCCGTTAAATGGCATGTGTCATGCACGTGAGCAGCCCAAAACTTTCAATTTTGTTATAATTTAGTCCCTCTAAAGGTCTGGCTAGGTCAGTTTGGAAAAATGGTTTGGTTTTGAAATTTTAAGACTAAATTGAACAAAATAAAAGTTAAGGATGTATTAGAGGGACTAAATTGTAACAAAATTGAAAGTTTTGGGTTACTCACGTGTATGGCACATGCCATTTAACGGTCATTTTTTACGGAACACTAACGATGGTATGCAAACGGTACAAAATGGAAACATGTGGTACCAATTTGGTAAAAAAAATACTAATAGTATGAACAGTGTATTTTTTGCAAACATATATGAGGGCAACCCATTACGTACCTATCCTTGTCTTTTAGGCCACCGGCCGAAGCCTCCACCATCTGCTCAAACGTATGGTTGGCGCCATCCTCAAGATAATAAATATCTTGATATGGAAACTCGCCCACCACCTCTCCATTCAACTTCTTCAGCGCGTGAATCACATACCCCGATACCCCTGCACTCACACTCATGAAGCATACCCCCGGGACACCACGCGATTTAGCCACCTCGGGCGCCCACGGTAGCAAGAAGTCGTAAACTACCAGATCGGGCCTCAACTTCTCCATGATACCCTCAAGCTTCGGACCGCACCTATCAAATGCCGCCTTGAGCGTGGGCATCAGATGTGGCGGCAGCCCATTGGTCGTGTGCTGCTGAGGTGGCAGCTCGGGGAGAGGGTCGAGGTGGATTTCGTCGAGTTGAATGGAAGATGAGAGGTTTTCGGGGATTTTGGATCGGATCGAGTCAAGGTTCGCGGGAGTGGAGCAGATGTGGGCCACGAAGTTTCGTGTGGCGAGCCTCTTGGCTAGCTCGAAGTAGGGTGATATGTGGCCATGGGCTAGCCATGGGAGCATCAGGATAGTAATGGGGGCTTGTGTTTGCATGGCTTATAATTATATGATATAAATATCTTATTATCTGATGATGTAGATTCTATGTATATATGCTAGTTTATTTACTTCTCTTATATATATATATATATATAGTAGAGGAAGAAGGACTAGCTAGAATGAACTAGATTCCATATGAGAGTACACGTGGCATGAAATAAGTGGGCAGACAAAATATGAATGAATGACGTAGTTTATTACTCTACGTTGTTGCCGTCATGCCATGCGATACGGCGGTTGTCGTTCTATTTTCTGTACATTTTTGGACTTTTCCGGGCCAAACTTAATTGTACTGTAACTGGAAATTATTTATGACGTGGGGTTGCTAATTTTATGTTGAGTATGATTTTTATAATTCTATGTAAATACGTAAAAAATATGCATCATCCACAATGGTATTACGTAAAGATTACGTAAACGTGGGTCCTACATGTTTATTTAAGTAAAGCAACAAAAACTATCTACAGTGGTTTTACATAGCATTCCTTAAAGATGGGACCCACGCGTAAATTTATGTTTTTACATAAAGAATTCCTTAAATTTAAGTAATGCACTATGTATTACGTAACCAATTTTTATTATAAATTAATTCATTTTATAATTAATGCTAATATCTTATTGGTGGTTGTTGAAAAATTTAATAATAAAATATATTTAAGGAACATGTTTAAGTAATACGATTGTAGAGAAAATATTTTTTACGTGTGTCTTAAATTTACGTATTACTTAAAGTGTACATAAATGTCTACGTGGCAATTTTAAAGAATACAATTTATGTAAAACCATTGTGGATGCTCTTAAATATATTTTTTTAAATAAAGTTTACTATTAAAAAAATTAAGTTTGCCACAAAAAAAGGGTCCAATTCCCATTTTAAATGGGATAAGCTGCACCTGCACTTATACTCATATAGACATAAAGGAATTAAATGGAAAGGAAGAAAGAATATTCAGAGGATATGGGTCAAGGTCATATATATATATATATATATAGCAAATACCAACTTGACTTCTTCATTTCTTAAGGGGCTCATGAACTGCCAAGTGCCAACATCACTTGCTCAGAAAGTTCAGAACATGTCAGCTGGTATATTCTAAAGATGAACATAAAAAATTGAATTTGGCAATGTGTAAATATATATAGATATTTTCGTTCAATTTGATATTAAAATTTAATGGAAAATTTTCGGGTTTCTCATATTATCAACGATGTAGGTCATGTCTAAATTGATTAATTGAGTATTGATCTGTAATTGGGTTACTTGTTTGAATTTCATTAGAAAGAAACAAAAAATTAGTTCGGATTATTGATATTGTTCCTTTTGATATGATTCTGATATGTATTCACATAAGTGAAGTGTGCAAACTCAATTAATCACGTGAAAAATTCTATTAAATTTTAATGTTAAATTGGTCAGAGATATTTAATTACTCGTTTATGAAAATCTAGTTAACTATTTAGTACAAAACAAAATTTCGCTACCTAATTTTAATTTTGGTGAAATTCAGCTTGATGAATAGTAATTTACTCTATTTTTGCAAATTAAGGAGAACATGTTTGCAAAGGAGAAAAACTTTCAGAGCTTGCTAGTAGTAAACATATATATTGCTAGTGTTTGTTGTTCGGTATGTAGTGGTATAACTGTTATTCTTTCTTCTCTTTGATATGAGATCTTCGGTTCTTTTGGTCATTGCATTTGTAATAGTTTCATTGTTATAGCAAAATATCATGTTCCAAGTGGAATGTATACATGAATATCAGAGATCTTTTATGATCGATGTAATAGTTTGGTTTTATCATATGGGTGAACTTGGTCTTCTGTCATACTTCTTCAATAACAACTAATTTTATACATTTCTGCAACATTTTATATGAGAAAATACTTTATCAGACGCTTATATATATTGTTAAGGTTCCAGCTGGTTGGGATAATTAATCAGTGTGGATCATTTTTAACAAACTTGTACGTTGATAGGTGGATCATACCGGCTTCCGGTGGTGTATGTAGTTTCCTTCACTATGCCATTTTATTTTAACTCTCCTTCATGTATTGTTGTCTTGTAGGGTGAGTTTAAAAGGTGAAATTGCATGAAATGTCTAAATATTTGCATTAAATGGTTGAGTTTATCAAATTATAAGAGGCTTACTGGTTAAGTTGCAATATTACAAAGAAATAATATGATTTTAGAGAAACATCTTCTGTATAGATTAAATAGGGTTAAATTTTCTTTCTGATGATTAAGGAATGATATATATTATGGGCTGAGTGATTTGAAAATAAGGATGCAAACTCATAATAAACTCATTTTTTTAATTGTAATCTCTTTCTAAACTTTTTTTTTTTTTTTTTGTATATTTCAGTATAATTTAATTTATTAGTGATATTAAAAATCTTTGTCTCTTAATAAAAGTATTATATATTCATATCTTTAATTGGATGTAGTGTCTACTTCTCTAGTATATCTAAATTTTATTAATCTAGATTCTAGATTATATATATAGTCAGTAAGAATTCGGGATAGAAAATATATGTTGGTAGACCACCTATTACATTAAATAGAATGATATTTATAATTATTCCAATTGTATTTATTTATTATAGAAATTAACAAAACAAGTATTGTCATTTTTTTTTTTTGCCAAAAGTATTGTCATTATTGATTAAAAAAAACCTCAACAATGATAGAATTTTTCTTTTAAGTTGTAATAATGTAAAAAACGTAATAAGAAGTTAGATTAAGATGTCATTAATGATTTATATATAAGTCTTGCATGTTATATCCCAGATTTTTTTTTTTTTTTTGCCAAAATATATCCCAGATTTAGTTCCTTGAGGGTTCTGCCGAACCACTCCTTTATCCAATGTGGTGTCAAATTGTGTTAACAACTTATCCCAGAGATTCATCCCAGCAATCAGATTGAAGAGGCTTTGTTGTGAAGACCATATCCTGCGGATTGCTCTTCAACAAGGGTTCCCGCAAGACACCGTCCGGCAGATCACGAACTCCCTCGTGACGTTCATGGGTTACGGAAAGCTAAACTGATATGTGTGTCATTTCCGATGCGTAATAAGTTTACCAAGCATGTACACGTGTTTCCATAATTGTATCCCCTAAATCCATCACTACCAAGATGGTGTTTAGGTGTAATTGCTTTTATTTCGACTCAAGCATCATGAGTAACATGATTGCCTCCAATGGGTAGGGAGATGCTCCCACCATCTCAATATACTTCTGATATTTAAGCTTTTGGTGATAATTGTTATGAATATAGTGTCATCATGGGAGAATATGACATGCTCCATGTCTTGGCCTGGGCATTGGATTGCATCTCCTATTTGTGGTTGGAGGTGTGTCCATGGTTCTTGTGTCTTCTTCATTTGGGATGCATATGCTTACCTTGTGCTAGATGTTTCTCCTTCTCTCCCTCATCCATGTAAGAGTTATTTTTTATTCAAGTTACTTCCTTGAAGTATGTTGTTATTTTTCTTTAAGCTACCCCATCTTGAGGCTCAAAATTTTCGGACCTCCCCCACTAGGTAACGTTAGGTTTCGACCGGGCCGAATGAAGCTTGGTACGGCTCGACAGCTCGAGTTTGTTTGGACCGAGTCCAATTTTTCGGACAGAGCCCAATGATGGACAATCTCCTCTCTAAGATGGAATTCGAGTTTTATGTCAAGGTTGCTTGTATGGACGCCTCTTATGAACCACGCTACCCAATGATGAGGGGGGTCCCCCTGTATCTTCATTTCCGCTTGAAGAGGGGACCGTTATCGATGCTACTCAGGTTCGGGCTAGTTTACACTTTCCTTACGGTCCCGACCTCGTGGAGATATGCTACTACTATGGTACCATCCTAGTAGCTTTGCAGCTAGTGCCCTTAGGTCATGGGCAAGCTTTAGGGTGTTGTGTTACCTTGGATTGCATCATTCCTTTCTGATGCTGAGTATACTTTTCAGCGTTGATTTCTTCTTAACCTTAGATGCATGCACCTTTTTATTGCTTGTTTCTCCTTATGTTTTCGGGAGTGGTAGGAGGGTGTGTCCTGCCATCTCGTTGTTCTTCTACTTTTGGAACTTACAAGTGTCATCTCGTTCCTAGAAGGTGATGGATATACGCATGATTCGGGCTCGGTCTTAATTATTCGGACCTCATACACGCGCAAGACCCTTTACGAATCCCCAATTTCGAGCTAACCGGGGGAAACCGGGCAAGTCGCGAACTTGCCCGACATCCCCGGGGGGCTTACCCGGAAAATTCCGGGTAAGCCCCAGCTTACCCGGAATTCCGGATAAACTCAACACCCGGGGGGTGTCGCGCACACCCCCCATTTCATCTCGGATGTATAGGAGACCCGATTTTTAACTAACTTCTATGTTTCAAAGGTGCGCACGTCCCGCTCGTGACAGCCGCCTGAGACGCGCGTCAGAGTCCTTTTCCCAAAGCTCTCCCCTACATCCCGGTTCACATTTCCACATTGAACCGGGTCAAAACCGGTTTACGGTCCAAGGTTGCCTATAAATAGCCACCTTGGGGGTAAACATTCTAAAGTCATTTTAAAAGTCACTTTGGGTGAGATTGGGAAAAGCTCTGACCTCTCTCTAGAAAACCCTCTCTTTCACTCTCTAGAAGCCGACTAATGTTGATCGTCGGAGCGAGCGCACCAAGCACCCCCCCCCCTCTCCATGGGGATTTCTTGGTAATGTTCCTCTCGCAGGTGCAGACAGACGAACTATCAGAGAGCCCAAAGGACTTACCGCTGTTCAGAAGACGAAGCTAAGGCCTGCACGTGACTCTAGAGGACGGACTTGGCTCGCACCCAACTCGAAGACTTCGACGAGTTATTCAGCGGGCAACCCGCAATAACTTGGTCGAAACACTTGGCGCCGTCTGCGGATCACCCACAAGACCAACATCATGGCAAGCAACGAGCAGCCACCGCCGACTAAGACGAAGAGAAGAGGACCAGGACGTCCAAGGAAAACTCCGGCCCCGGAGTCAAGCATGAGATCTCCACAGAGAGACCCCCCGCAGAGCCAAGGCGAGGCCTCAGTCGCCTCGTCTATGCCAACAAGAAGCGTACACTCTCGGAGTAACGCGCAAGGGGGCACACAGCAAACCAACGCTCCCCCAGGCTTCGCCCATCAAACCTTCAACACGCAGGAACAACCATATGGAATGCCAACCGCTGGAGCATACAACCAGGCACCAGGGGCACAGACTAAACCTACAGTCACCCCGGAAATGATGGCAGCACTCGAACAGCTGCTTCATCTAAGAGAGGCATTGCGCAACCAAGGATACGGGGCACCACCACCCCCTCCCGCGCAACAAGCTAATATGCCCCCCCGCCACCAAGGCAGGCGCCTCCAATGAATGCACCTCAGCAGAGAGGCCCTACAATCTCAAAAACCCCGACCTTTCACGGGAACGCACAGCAAAGCAGGCAGTTCCCCCAACAAGGGACAAGACAGGAGCTCTCACATTCCCAAACACCCTACCAAGCAGGGCCATTCAATGAAGGAGCCTGGAGGCAGCCGTCTCAAACATTCCAGGGATATCAAGGTGGATATTCTCAGTACAATCCGACGCAGGCGCAATTTCCCCAACAAGGCGCAAGCATGGGACAAGAAGCATACCCCCAAAATCAGAGTAACCCAGTCACCGGGTTGACGGAGGAGATGCTTGAACAGTTGATCGAAAAAAAGATAAAGCAAAGGAAAATGAGAGGGATGAACACATTGGTGGACACCACATCCCACCCTTTCACTGACGAGCTGGTGTACAGTCGCGTCCCAGACGCACTGTATAATCTAAGACCGGAAAAGTACCGAGGCAAGGGAGACCCGATAGAGCATGTGCAACAACATGAACTAATGCTTTTGGGAAGGACAGACAACCCTCACCACATAGCCATGACGTTCCCCCAAACGTTAGGCGGACCAGCCGCACACTGGCTCTTCTCCCTGCCAAAGAAAAGCATAGACTCGTGGCAGTCCCTCAAAGAAAAGTTCATCCAACGTTACATGGGAGAACGTTCGATTATCAAAGGATCAAATGCCTTGGATGACGTCAAGCAAGAGTGGAATGAGTCCCTCGCAAGCTACTACATCCGATTTAATCAAAACATCTCGGAAATCCAAACGAACATCGCAGAGATAGAAATCATCCACGCCTTTGTCAGAAACCTGGGTAGGCACGGGTACGCCTTGGGCCAAAAGCTCTCTACAAGACCGGCGGAAACAATGGAAGAGCTCGTGGCAAGAGTAAAAGAGTACATTGATGCTGAGCATTACAAGATGACAGCACGGGACAAGTGGGTTAAGCCCGACAACAAGAAAGATGAAAGTAAGCCAGGCCCCCCGAAGCAGAACCAAACCTCCCAACAAAAACAGTGGACTCCGCCCCAGAAGAGAACATTCAACATTGAAGAGGACAAGAATCCAGATGTCAACACCATTGAACTAATCCCATTGAACGCTCCCTTGAGTGTCATACTGAAAGAAATGAAAGAGCAAAACCTCTGGAAAGAGCCATTCGGTTTCAGAAAGGGCCAGCTAGGGAAGGAGCAAGACAAGTGGTGTGAAAGCCACGAAGTCAACGGCCATGAAACTGACGACTGTAGAAGCCTTAAGTTCCAAATCAATCGAATCATACAAGAAGGCGGACTTAAGCACTACGTCGACCAGGGGGGAAAGATTGAGAAGATGAAAAGAAAATTCACGCCAAAGGAGAAAGGAAAAGAGAAGACCAATGACAACCCCCCTCCTAAAAAGAGGGGAGTTATTAATGTCATTCATGGTGGTCCAGCTGCTGGAGGACAAGTCTCCAACACAAGAGACGTATACGCTGCGCAGGCAAGCACACTCCCCAAGTATGGGAAAAGAAAGAAACCGGAAGAGGAGGACCCCGTGATAGGATTCTCGAGAAAAGACATGGAACACATCGTCTACCCGCATGATGACGCGTTAGTAATAACGATGGAAATCAACGGGTTCGACGTCAAAAGAATTCTAGTCGACGGAGGAGGCTCGTCAGACATCCTCCATATCAATGTCCTCGAACAGCTTGGAATGAAGAGAGAAGTCCTGAAGCCGGGAAATTTCCCGTTAGTAAGCTTTGCTGGAGCTGCTACATACCCACTGGGGATGATCACCCTTCCCACTGTGATAGGAGAAGGATGGAACGCAATGAAAGTCGACATCACTTTCGTGATCGTCGAGAGCCTTGGCGCTTACAACGGAATTCTCGAAATAACAACGATAAATCCCTACGAGATGGTGCCTTCAACGGCACATCAAAAGCTGAAATACCGCTTAAGGGGAGGAATTGGTGAAGTCTTAGGCGATCAGACGACAGCACGAAAATGCTATGTCAACGCCCTAAGATGCAAGAACCGCCTGGACATAGCAGTCATTGAAAGGGGACAATGTTCCAAGTCTGAAGTTGAAATGCGATTTGACGAAATGATGAGCAAAGGAGAAAGACTCCCAGCATTTCAAACCCCAATGCTCCCAAGCATATGGGACATCAAACAAGGGGAGTCAGAATCCATCCAAAATTACTTCAAACGATTCGCCATAAACGCAACTTCAAGTTTGGCAGAGAAGTCAGCTGTGATCAATGCCTTTTTCCTGAACATGAACTCACCTACATTCCTCCTATTTGGACGAACACAAGGCTGGAGAACAACCAAATCTATGGCTGACTTGAAGGAGAAGATAGAAACAGCAATCGAGGTCGCAAACGAGCTGGGGTGGTTTATCCCACCCGCAGAACAAGAGGAGGCACACGAACACAAGCGTGCAAGACAAGACTTGAACAACAACCAAGATGGCGAATATACACCTCTGAACATAGAGGTGGAGGAGTTGTTCAAGACCATCTTGAAGGATGTTTTACCTCCTCCAAGCGAGATCCGGATCGCCTTCCTCGGGAAGAATCCAGAAATGTGGTGCCACTATCACAACAAATGGGGTCACAGCACGAATGCGTGCCCCTCTCTTCGCAACAGAATCGAAGAACTGATCAAACAAGGAGCTCTGCGCTCCTACATTGCATGCAGGAAGCCAGCTTTATCAAACCGTCACTAAGGGAATAACCCTTCCCCCGTGACATGAACATACTCTATCTTTACTTTTCAAGTACTAAGTAGAACATTTAGGATGGGAGATCAGTTGACTCCATCCATGCACACCCCTTGTAAATAAACAAGAAGACTAATGAAGTTCACTCCTTGCGTAGGAAAAATCACTATGTAATGGCAAGCTACCCCGGTCCAAAACCAGGAACAAGCCACATTCATCATCAACAAAGGCCCTAGCTCTACACACAGAAAGGGCAAGAAACAAGAAAAGCCATCAAAAAGATAGCAAAGCAAGACTAAGCAAAGCTCACGCTGGTATACAAAACAAAGGGAGCGCGACGCATGCAAGGAGACAAAATAATTTCACCAAGGATGTGAACGTACTAATCTGTTCACATCCTTGCAAAAAGTCGGGGGACAAGCGGATCATTGGGAATCCTCCCTCGCAAACAAGTGCAAGTGTCGGACGTACTAATCTATCCACACTTCGCCGCAATACAAGGATGTGAACGTACTAATCTATTCACATCCTTGCAAAAGTCGGGGGACAAGCGGATCATTGAGAATCCTCCCTCGCAAACAAATGCAAGTGTCGGACGTACTAATCCATCCACACTTCGCCGCAATACAAGGATGTGAACGTACTAATCTATTCACATCCTTGCAAAAGTCGGGGGACAAGCGGATCATTGGGAATCCTCCCTTGCAAACAAATGCAAGTGTCGGACGTACTAATCCATCCACACTTCGCCGCAATACAAGGATGTGAACGTACTAATCTGTTCACATCCTTGCAAAAAGTCGGGGGACAAGCGGATCATTGGGAATCCTCCCTCGCAAACAAATATAAGTGTCGGACGTACTAATCTATCCACACTTTGCCACAATACAAGGATGTGAACGTACTAATCTATTCACATCCTTACAAAAAGTCGGGGGACATACGGATCATTAGGAATCCTCCCTCGCAAACAAATGCAAGGCTCGGACGTACTAATCTATCCACACTTCGCCGCAGCAACAAGTATGTGAACATACTAGTCCATTCACATCCTTGTAAAGGAAGACAAGCAGTTCAACAAGGATCATCCTCCTTACAAAGCCACAGGTGACGGTAATACTAACTCATCCACACCCCGCCACCAACAGAGATGCAATTTCCTAAGGAAAACCATCGGATTAAGGAAATCGACCAGTCAATAGAGCAACACTCTTCCAAAAAGAGAACAAGTTATTGAGACAGCAATAAAGGAAGATGCAAAATAATATTAAGTATTATATCTTTCTAACATCTCATGTCAGGCATATATATATATAATATAGCAGGACTAAAAAGTAAAGACATCCAGCCAGCATAAAGAGTCAAGCCCAAGACGCACCCCGTCAAAATCTCACCCATGCAAGGGGAGCAACCATATATACACAAGAAAAAACAAAAAAAGATCAACCTGACCCAACGTCAGGAGCACCAGAACCAAAGGCGTCAGTCATAAAAACATCTTGCGCAGGGCCTTTGAAAGCACCACGACGATCATCACCAACAGGGAAGGACACCTGTCCCGTCAAACCACTCGTTCCACCGCCCGCTCGGATCCCCGCAATAGCCCCGAGGGCATAGCCAGTATATGGACCGGCACTCTGGAAAGGAAAATCGGGGGCAAGAGAGTATACCCTCCTGAAGTAATCCACAGAGAAGGACTCCATGCGATCATCACGTGCCTTCTCGAGAAGCTTTGGATAATCAGCTGTAGTAGGAAACTCAATCATCCCAAGCTGATCACCCAGGGCAACGTGAGACTCCTTAGTCTCCCTCAGCGCCACAGCATGTGCCTCCTCATCGACCTTCTCCTGGCGCAGTAGGGCAAACTGCTCCGCCTCCAGCTGAGACGCACAATCCTGACTTCCCTTGAGATCAGCGGAAGCCTTGGAAGAAGCATCTGAATGTGCGCGCGCCTTCTCCCTCAACACAACGACATCCTGAGACAAGTGCTCATGACGATCCTGCAGACCCCTCGTCTCCTCGACAAGCTCAACAACAAAAGAGGAGAGGTTGGTCATCACGGCATTCACCTGCAACAACAACACAAGCACATCACACACAAAGAAGCCAGACAAACATGATAGATCCAACATAAAAGGAAAACAACGTACAGGAGCAAAGCGCGCGAGCGACTCCTCGACACATTTCAACGCAGCCTCAGGATCCCGGGGACACGTCTTGCGATCAGCCGGCAGAACAGACCGCTGAACCACACGCACACCAACAGCAGGTGTGCTCAAGGAAACATCCTTGGGAAAGCGGACAGTAGACTGAGAATACGGAGCCCACTCATTCCCAGACACATCCCGATCAAGCCGGCAAATCAAATCAGACTTGCGAAGAGCCGGAGGAGTAGGAACAACTACACATCAAAAGCAAACACATTAGGAAAAGGCAAACCATACCAATACAACAAGAAGTCAACCACAGTCACCTGCCAAGGGAGGCACCTCCACTGAACGCCCGCTCCCCGACCGGGGGACAGGCATGGTCGAATCTGCATACATAGGCCCTTTCCCTTTGTCACAGGAAGGAGCGAGAGGCATGCCGGCAGATGTCAACCTCCTAGGATCGCTCGGGGAACGGACGTCAGCATCATGCTCCCCGACAGGTGCGACTCCCCCCGCCGTCGGGAATTCCAAGCCTACAAAGACGACCACAAAAAGACCATTAGCATGTTAGCATGGGAAAAATCTCAACGAAACCCTTAAAAGGCACAAGTCCCATAACCGGGCCAACAGGAAGAGTATCGTCTAGGCCGGAAACAATCTGAGAAGACCCGCCTGCAACTCCACCCTGTAAACAGGGGCGTCTGTTAAGAAACCAACCTACAAGGAAACAAGAACAAATGTTACAAAACTTCAAAACATACCAACTCCTCCCCCGAAGGACGTACGTGAATGCCCGCCGCGAGCAGCTCGGCGTCAGAAGCACGATAAAGGGGGCTGTACTCCCCCGCCCTATTCGCCGCGTGGATCTTCTTCAAAGCGACCTTGTCTCTATCGGAGAACTCCTGAAAGCGTGGAACGGGATCGGCATCCAATATGTGAGAAGTCGTCCAAGTCGTGCCCGCATCCTTTATAAAAAAGTACTGACACTTCCATTTATTCTGGGAAGTGTCCGACCGTTCGCAGAACCGCGCTTCAGTATTCCACCCCGCCCTGCGCAAGCCAAGGGAAGAGAATCCCTTTTCGGTCATATGAGGCCAACGCAAGCTGAAGGTGCACATCCCAGACTCGTCCGCCTTACCCAGGCGGTAGAAGGCTCGAAACAGCACTATCGAGTAGTCCCAGGAGTTTAGATGACATTGCACCCGAAAACACGTCCAAGCTCTAAACCCTGGTGGGGTAATAGAGACGGGAGAAATCCTATAATATCGACAAAGGCGGACCAGATCCTGACAGTAGGGGAACCGCAGCCCTTCTCGAAACTGTGAAAGGTAGACTGCCTCGTACTCAGCTGGAGGAACGGTGGGCCGACCAAATTCAACCCCCTTTACAACATCCCAAGGATACAAGACCTCTAGGCCGGGACACCAGCCCCGGGTCGAGACATAGAGGTCAAACTTGGAACGTGGAAGCTTGTTGGGAAAAAATACCTGAGTCTTCTCTAGTATCACGCGGTCACCCGACGGTCCCAAAAGTACACCACTTCGAGACCCAGAATCGGAATCCATGGTGCCCTCATCAACCTCTCCCTCAAAGTTATCCGAAACAAAGGGATGAGACTTACTCATTGTGCGAAGAAGCAGAAACCGTTTCCTATCAGGAACACTCTAAATATCAAAGTCGTGCGCCTGCAAGCCCGTCAACCAAGCCCTGCAAAAACCATACACAACTCAATCAAAAACCAAGGCAACACATCAACCGCATTCATCAAAGTCCTTTGCAAGGATATTCAACCCAACGGACCAACTGTCCGCGAGCAAACAGCTAGGGACCCTCCCGCTCGGGAGTCAAAAGTCCTTACGCTCATCAAAGGCCTAGGCCACCTACTAATCAAATTTTCATACATTTGTGCAATGTGACACAGGTATTCAAGCGCTCTACAAAGCGATAAGTTCAAGAGCTAAAGAAATCAAAGACGTGCAAAGTTGGTTATAATTACCAAAATGTCATCCGACCACATTTCGATCAAATTTTATCCCCAAAACGGCTCAAGGCTCCGGGGGCACATACAAGCAGCTCAAATGCACTTAAGCAAGCCTATTACATGTCACGGGGAGACTTACCCCTCCCCGAGCAATCCGAAGAACATTCGGGTCAACTAAGCCACTAATGAACGCGAACTACCAAGCAATCGTCTAAACTCCGGGGGCATGGCTATCCACTCACAAACAATCAAGGGGGCATCATCACAATAGGGAACATCATATCAAGATACAAAGGGTCGAACTTTTCGCTCAAATAAGTCCGATTTTGAACCTCCACGATTCCCCCTCGGTTGGTCGGAACCTAGGGACCTCTTCACAAAGGGAGTTCACTATCCTTAACTCTATCTATCTACATTTAGAGCTTAGCCAAAAACGAATTTTGAAAATCAAGCCAAAATTTCACTTAGGCATTTCATCAAACACCTACCATGCACCTTATTGAAATTCAAAATGTGCAGCCCTAAAGGACTAATTAACATCAAGAAAAGGGAGGGGAGGACGTTACCAATCGATACTCGACAAGAAGGACTCGAAAACGGGTCGAATCGAGCTCGAAATCGACCCGCGAATGGTGCAGCCGCCGCCCGCTACCGTCGCCGCTGTCGCCGCCGCCTCGCCGCCGCTGGGCCGCCCTGACCTCGCCGGTGGTGCTCCTGGTTGTGGCCGGCCGAAATGGGGTCTCACTAGCACCCTAAAGTGAATTCCTAAAATCACTACCTAGGCCCCTCCAAAACTCTTACAACAACCAATTCAAATGTTGATAGTTTTATAAGCTATCATGAAGGAGGTGGACTACACAACCTAGTAAGTACCATACATCCAAGAGGTACACTCTCATCCACCCTTCGTTTTTTAAATTGTTGATAGCTTGGGTTTTCACCATCAAATGACTTAGCTAAATTTAACTAAGTCATTTCAAATGGTCTCAACTTTTTGAAAACGCTATGTTTATGATTTTTCATATTACGCCCGTCACATGTGATTTTCCAAACCCGGCGTTGTTTCATTCACTAAAACCGTCGCCTCGCCGTCAAGACGGCCGTCTCGGACGACGGGCTCCCGGAAACCATCATACTGCATGAAAAACGTTTTGCCAAAACTTTCATGATTTATTATCATTTTGGTATGATTAGTCATGGCATGAACGTTCCATACTTATTTGATCGTCTTACAAACCCGAAAGATTTCGTGTGCGCTCGCGCCCTAATTCTCCAAACAATTACATTTACCATATTACTCGGAGTCCGTTGTGCTACTAACCCTTTGTGCAGTTATCAAGCATGACCACCTCAAAAAACTAAGACACGGAATTCGCCTGAGCCACGCGTATCCACCCTTGGTAGGTCAAAACTCAAGGTGAGCAGACGACCCGAATCACGCGTATACCCTATCTTAGAATAGAGTTAAACAAAGGTCAAGCCGTTATTTAACTCGGGGGCAAGTGATGGATATACGCATGATTCGGGCTCGGTCTTAATTATTCGGACCTCATACACGCGCAAGACCCTTTACGAATCCCCAATTTCGAGCTAACCGGGGGAAACCGGGCAAGTCGCGAACTTGCCCGACATCCCCGGGGGGCTTACCCGGAATTCCGGATAAACTCAACACCTGGGGGGTGTCGCGCACACCCCCCATTTCATCTCGGATGTATAGGAGACCCGATTTTTAACTAACTCCTATGTATTCGAGATCTATGTTTCAAAGGTGCGCGCGTCCCGCTCGTGACAGCCGCTTGAGACTCGCGTCAGAGTCCTTTTCCCAAAGCTCTCCCCTACATCCCGGTTCACATTTCCACATTGAACCGGGTCAAAACCGGTTTACGGTCCAAGGTTGCCTATAAATAGCCACCTTGGGGGTAAACATTCTAAAGTCATTTTAAAAGTCACTTTGGGTGAGATTGGGAAAAGCTCTGACCTCTCTCTAGAAAACCCTCTCTTTCTCTCTCTAGAAGCCGACTAATGTTGATCGTCGGAGCGAGCGCACCAAGCACCCCCCCTCTCCATGGGGATTGCTTGGTAATGTTCCTCTCGCAGGTGCAGACAGACGAACTATCAGAGAGCCCAGAGGACTTACCGCTGTTCAGAAGACGAAGCTAAGGCCCGCACGCGACTCTAGAGGACGGACTTGGCTCGCACCCAACTCGAAGACTTCGACGAGTTATTCAGCGGGCAACCCGCAATAACTTGGTCGAAACAGAAGGTATGCTGTGACTTTTTGTTTGAATCTCACTAGACGACGCGAATGATGGATCTAGTGCTCCCTTGATGAGATCCCGGTTGCACTGCTCCACTTCGGGTAGTGTCTCTCGCCTCCAATGATGGATCTAGTACTCCCTTGATGCGGTATCAGTTGCACTGCTCCACTTCGGGTATTGTCTCTCACCTTAGTCATCTGCAAGAAGGGGTGACCGGGTCGACGGCCGGTAAACCTACTTTGATGCCTAAGTCAGCTTCTATTTTAGAGATATAAATGAATAGAATAGTTGTAGAAAGAGATAGATCTTAACCCTTGAATGAGAATGATGATGAGTATTTATAGGAATTTGTGTCAAATCTCGTCCAGGATAGTGTTATCCTTGGCTAACCGTAGATAGGCTATGTATTTCATGTTTGGCAACAGGGTATTGAGGGTGCCGCTTTTGGTCGGGGTCGACTAGTCTAGGACAAGTCGGCATATTCGGGGTCGACTTGTCTAGACAAGCCGGCTTACTCGGGGTCGACCTATTTTTTAGCCGACTCCAAGTTTGGCCAATTTTTTTTAGGGGTGGCTAACTTCGCACCTTGTTCGGTGTCTAAGGCCACACGTGATCCGTTCCGCAGCCGGGTTGCTCGGTTTGCGGGGTATTGCAAAAATTGGGTGTATATCCATCAACAAGCATGTTACGGGAGATGTCCTCTTGATGAAACCCCTAAGACCACCCCATAAGAAACCAAAATTAAATAAATAAATAAATAAATAAAGTGTAATAGCAAGTTGCTCTCCTGAACGCTAGGACTAGGCCTATCAAACGGTTCAATCCGTTGAGCCACTAATCAGGTCAGGGCCTTTTGAGATCTAACGAAATAATATATTATGCATTAATATCCTATGAGATATATAAATTTGAAACAATCACTATTTCTCTTATATATAAAGTAATTCAGCTAAATGGTGTTCTTAATAATCATTTACACCACTAACAGTGAGATTGTTTTTATCTTAATAATTTGTTTCCTCCCATACTGTAAAATTTAGTTTGGGAAGACCTGAGCCCTCATTTAATACCTTGCAAATATTGATTAAAGTCCGATAAGCCGCAACACAAACTAATTGAAGACGCTCGAGAGCTAATTAAATGTCTGGGTTAAAGGTCCTTTTGGTACCACATGTTTGCAAAAATTATACTGTTCATACCACTAGTATTTTTTCGTACCGAATTGGTACCATATGTTTCCAAACCTTACTGTTTTGGTACCTCCGTTAGGGTTCCGTCAAAAACAGCCGTTAAATGGCATGTGCCATGCACGTGACCAGCCCAAAACTTTCAGTTTTGTTACAATTTAGTCCATCTAATACATCCCTAACTTTTATTTTGTTCAATTTAGTCCTAAAACTTCAAAACCAAACTATTTTCCCAAATTGACCTAGCCGGACCTAGCCATGGGCTAGGTCCGACCCTGGGTCATGGTCGCCGGACCCAGGCGACCCCGACCCAGGGTCGGACCTAGCCCTAGGCTAGGTCCGGCTAGGTCAATTGGGACCTAACCCTAAATTGGGGCTAGGTCCCAATTGACCTAGCCGGACCTAGCCTAGGGCTAGGTCCGACCCTGGGTCGGGGTCGCCTGGGTCCGGCGACCATGACCCAGGGTCGGATCTAGCCCATGGCTAGGTCCGGCTAGGTCAATTTGGGGAAATGGTTTGATTTTGAAGTTTTAGGACTAAATTGAACAAAATAAAAGTTAGGGATGTATTAGATGGACTAAATTGTAACAAAACTGAAAGTTTTTGGATGGTCACGTGCATGGCACATGCCATTTAACGGCTGTTTTTGACGGAACCCTAACGGAGGTACCAAAACAGTAAGGTTTGGAAACATATGGTACCAATTCGGTACGAAAAAATACTAGTGGTATGAACAGTGTAATTTTTGCAAACATGTGGTACCAAAAGGACCTTTAACCCTTAAATGTCTAGAAGATTTGAGTGTAGAGTTAACCATACAGAATGGTCAATGCCACATGTTCGGACCTATAATAATTTATCTCGACACTACACATTAATAATTCGATCTTACTTATAAGAATATTTATAATTTATCCATTATAATAATACCGCCGAGAAGTTCGAGAGCTCCACGTTGTGTATTGCTGAACAAGATTCCAGATTCCTATCGTTGTTGTTGCTATGTCACACAGAAAGAGACAAATTTGTTAGTTGCCACAAATATGATTATTATTCATTAGTTCCAATAAAATAAAGTGGTTAACCCTCCCGTAATGAAATTTAGTTTGCCGTATATTTTACTCAGCATTCCACATTGGTCATCACCCTATATACATATTTATTTATTTTTTTTTTTTTTTACATTTTCATTTTATTAATAAAAAATATATTATTTAGTTCCTATATTTTATAAAATTAATAATTTAGTCATTACTATATTTGAGAAATATTTATTTATCTTTAATACTATCATTAAATCATTATTTAAATTTTGGTTTTTTTAAGGTCGCTTAGTCGGCATGTCATAGTAATTATAATTAACTTACAATCCAACATTCATATCAATTTAAGTTAGCCCTATCATACTCGTTCCGTTCAAATTTCAGATACATGTAAATTTTTTTATTCAACGAATTATATAGATCAGGTGATATATGTTCCGTCTGTTGAGATTTTTCTATCACATAAATCAGTTACTTACCAAATTATATATATATAACAAGTCAACATATGGGTGAAATGTGGTTCTTGAAGTTTGACCTCGTACAAATAACATTTTACTCATCGTCCAATATTTATGGACTCAAACTATTAATTTAGTTTTTCTATTTGTTAATCCAATCACATTGTGTACAACCTAATTAATGTTAAATAAATATTTTATGTAATTTCAAGTCTAAACTTTATATTTTTGTGATTAATTTTATCTTTATTGTTAAATCAAATTTTGTTGGTATTGTGATATTGTATTTACGTTTGTATAGGTCGTATTTGTCCATTGATGACTCTAAGTAGTTAAGAACAAGTTTAGATTCTTGACACCTCAAGTTGATGAGTTAGATACAATTGAGCCGTTAATAACCAACATAATTCTCGACCCAACTCATTTATATATCTAACTATAAGGCTAACTTAGTACCGTAACTGAAGACATTAGTTAATTTTTTATTTAATTATCCCCATCTCTTTCTCATGTTTTGAATTACGTTATGTCACTCTTCTCTATCACATAGATTCGTTTCTCACAACGAATCAACTTGCCCATATTTTACTTTGATTAATTATAAATATTAGTAAATTTAAAATAAATTATATATCTTGAAATTTAAATGATCGATGCACGCGTTAATAACTAGTATATATATGATATATCTAATTGTGTTGTGTGTATCACATTTGCAATGAGACTATTTAGAGCTAAAAGTATTGCAAGTTATTTTATATATAGTGATGATGTAAGTTGTAATCAAGTATTACAAAATATTGTTTGCAATGAGACTATTTAGACCTAAACAAAAAGTAGTTTATGACGAAATTCCATGATAAGTGTAAATAAAAATGTCAAGACACGATTGTTATCACGCTCCATCATGCACTGATTAATCACTGATACATTTTCATACTTGTGTAATTTTCAAACTACTTTTTCTATTTGAGGTACAATCAGAAGTATTAAAATCTACTTGTTCCCTTTAAAGTGCGTGACACTGTCAAAAATCTTTTTTCTAATAGATGGTACGTGACTTTGGACCTGCACACTTTATATATTTTCAAATTTACTCTTCAAAATTCACAAGACAACTATTTATTTTCTCCCCAATGGTCTTTTACTGGCAAAGCCGATTACAGATTCAGTTAACTCTGATGTGTATCTCTTATGTGATGTAACTATGGTACAAATAAGAGTATCATACATATGCTATGGTGATATAGTATTAATTTTTTGAATATGTAAAATTACTCATGTTTACTAAAATGCAGTCGAATTTATTTCAATTTAATTTCTCAGCTGTTAGATCATGAGAGAGAATTAATCAAAATTTAAGAGAGATAAAAATTATTCATTATACATACATAATCTAATGATCAAGTAATCAAATTGAAATAAACTCGAGTTTATTTTATTCGAACTCATCGAGTTATTCGCATATTATACGATTGTCTATTATTACGCAAGAAAATGTAATATTTCCCCGTCATCTTCACCGTAAAATTCAAGATAATGGTATCAGCATCACAATTATGGATGGTAATGGGGCGGGTCGGCAGACCCGAACCCGGATAGGGGTACCTCCAGGGGCGGGTCAGCTGGGGAAAAAATCATGCGGGTCGACCCGCGGGGTCCCGTCCCGCCTTGTGAACTATTTTTTTTTTTTTTTTCACTTCTCAATATTAAATATAATTTTTTTTGCCAAAATATTACGTTATATATAAATTCAAACCATAAATCTAACACCAAATCTAAACACCAATCAAATATAAACAACAAACACATCAAATTCATCACAAAATACAAATACAAATCCAAACACCAAATTCAAATTAACAAATCCTAATAATCTAAATATACATCTATTTATAATTTGGTCGTTGTTATTTATATATATGTACTATAATTATATTAACCATATTATTTAGTAAATGTTACGTCATATTACTATTAAAAAAAATTTAAAAAAAAAATATATATATATATATATATATACATAGGCACTTCAGGGCGAGTCTACGGGGCCCGCACCCCTAGATCCGAACCCGCCCCGAACCATTTCCGTGACCCGCGGATCGGCGGGTCAAAACCGGGTCGGGGACGCGGGTCAGTCGGGCCCGAGACCCGTTGCCATCACTAATCACCACCTGTCAGCTCGTCACCATCCTTGTGCTATCTCTGTTTGACAAGTGGACACAGACTACCATACCGGTCTTCATCCTCATCTCATTTCCAATACGAGCTGTAGTTGTTGGCCCCCTCTCTGTCAGGCGCAGGCCATCCATGGACTAATAGAAATTTATATATCCATCCGAAAGTCTCCACCCACTCCTCCATCTCCACTCTTTTTAAACTCCCTGTCACTCTTTCACTGGTCAGCGTTTGTCCGAGCTGCAGCGGCGAGTAATGGCGGAAGACAGCGATGTCATCGGGAACGGAGGTGTCTACGTGAAGGTGGACGACAAGTCCTTATGGAGTGACTACACTCTCTTTGGCGTCATCTACAGTCTCTTAGCCACAGTCTTGTTCCCTCATCATACCAGTCCCGCCGCCGGGAAGCCTCTGCTTCAGCGGATCAAGATCTCCTTCTCTCGCAACGTCCCGCTCCTCCCCGAAGCTTCTAGAAACTCCGCCCGCCATCTCCTCGCCTGGGCTCGCCATGGTTCCCCTCTCCGTGCCCTACTCGTCATCTCCGTGAGTATCACAATTTCTATCTCTCTCTCTCTTCAGTTGACTTGGACGATCCGATGGATTGAAGCTGTGTCTGGTTCTTTAATTGCAAAGAAATGAAACCTGGCGTGGAATGATACACAAATGAATCACCATAACTGTAGCTAAATTATTAAAGAAATTAAACTTGCTGAAACAAGCTTTCCACTAACATCAGCACTGACTTTTGTCACGTTCTATATAATTGCTGAGGAACTGCTCTGTCTTGATCATGTATTTGGTCAAAATCTTATCTGTCTGATTCTTCCTTTGCAATTTCCATGAAGAACTTATGATCTGATTCCTCTTTAGCTTGATGTTAATTGATCAATATGACGAACAGGAAACTCGTCTCATAATCTTTGTCAAACATAATTTTTCTGTTGATTGATGTTGCAGCATGAGTAGGGAATGAAAGGAAAGCAACTTCTGAGCTTAGAAATGGCTGTCACTCAGTATGGTCTCGGTTTCTCGAGTGTACTGATATCCGTAGATACACGGGGCCGATGTTGCCCCAAGTAGTAGTCATAGATACAGCAATACCATTAATTGGAGCATTAGACAATTGATACTTGATGTCAAAATGATAAAGTTTGTAGATTGGAATTTTGTTAGCATATTGCTCTAGAATCATCTTTGATCAGTTTTTTCCGGGTATTTGAGAGGGAAACAAGGCAGTTTAGTTTAGAACCTGTGGGTAGATATTTCATGTAACTGTGGATATCAATTAGTTAACTCTCACTATCAGCTTCTTTTTCTTTCAGAAAATGAGGTGTGTAGTATACATCTACATAAATCGTGGGAGGATTAGTATTAACTATACAAAGTAGATGGCCTCAAACAAAACACCAAGCATTTATCTTACATGGGTAACTTTTAGCTGGTTCGCAACAATGGAATTTATTTAGCCTTTGAACTAGAACCTTTTTTTTTCTTCCATCACTAGAAACTTGACAATTCGTTTTGGCCAACAGAAACTTGACAATTGAAGTTTGCTTTGTCATCACTCTTCTCACAGATCCATATCAACTTACTGTTTAGTGTTACGTGGTCAGTGAAATCAACATATTTCCGAAGATTTGATTGATCTTTCATAATGTTGTACTTGAGCATTTCAATTGTAACCTTTCAAAGTTGAATCTTGTCTTACTCGTCTCTGAATAAGACTGTTTCTGTGGTTGATGATGATATTACTTTTCGGTCAATGGCTGATTTCTTTTGCCTTGTTAATAGTCGAGATCACCAACTCAGGCGAAATAAGAAAACTGCACTAGTTTTATGCTCTATATACTTCCCCATCCCCTCGGAGCAACTAATTGTATGATTGTTCAAACCAGCCAAATGAAAAGAAAAAAAAAATCCACCTTGGTGGATACATTATTCTTAGATTCTGTTTAGATTTTTTCCCGAATGTAGTTGCTGGTTTAGTAACTTCATATAAAGCAAGCAATTTTCTAATGGACTTGTCTCTCTGCAATTCATGTGTAGGTTGGAGCATTAGCTCTTCTGGGCTTGACAGGGGTGATGATATTCACCCTTTTCTTTGTGGCAGCCACAGCCAATGCAATCATAGTGTCTCTCTTGCTGTCACTTGCAGCAGCAGGGGGTTTCTTGGCTATGTTCTTCGCATGTGTCACAGCCATCTATATCGGGGCTTTGGCTGTTGCCGTATTCTTCATTTCCACTGCCACACTCTGTGGAATAGCTGCTGTTGTCGTAGCCACAGGTTGGTTTAGCTCAACATTACTCTCCCGATGCTTTATTTTTCCTATTGCTTGCTTTGTCAATCGTTGTTGCTTTAAGGGTTTTTCTAATCTCGCCTGTTCGCTAAAGCCTAATGAACTAATGATAGAATTTAGACAGTACTAAGATACACTAATACTAATATATGATGAATATGTCGTCTGAATGGACACTTGTACTAATATATAATAATACCTGCATAATAATGAATATAATGCGAGTCTTCCGTGGTAAGTCTTCTGTGCTGGGAGTGGTGACTCTGTGTAGATGGTAATGACAATGTGGTCATTACACTAGTATGTAGCAACTTATTCCAAGTTTGGGGCATGTTAAATTAATACATAGTCAGGTATATGTGATTGGTATTAGTGAATACATGTGTAATAATTAATACGGCCCAATATTTAAACTGAACATATATGTATTAGTTTATATTTATATTAAATAATGTTGATACATAGTTGATGCGCGAATTAAACGACCCGTTAGTATCGTATTGTTGGTGATTATGGTTAAAATTGAAAAATGTGTGACAGGTTGGATAGGGTTCTTCCTAACTGTGTGGGTGGCGACAAAGAAGAGTTATGATCTGGCCAAGCACTCTGTTAGATTCACCGGAACAGCTCTCACTGCTTATACTGCTAGCCGGCATCTACGTCGACACCACCAGGAATAAACAAAGTTGCCGATTTGCAGTTAGGATGGGAGGAAGTATATGTGTTTGGATTGGATTTGTCTGTGTTTTTGTTTACTGTGTTTTGTAAAGGCAGCAGCAGTGCATATGGCTGCAACTATGATGGAGCAAAAGCAAACACGTATGTTGTTTTGTGCTTGTTTTTATTATTGTCGTGTGAGTTGTTAGCATTCGAATGAATAGAGAGATGGTTTTCAGTGCGTTGGTCCATAATTTCAAGCCTAAATAAGAAATAGTCGGTGTTTAAAAGATATTATTGACATCTAAACAATCAGAAATGATTGGGAGTCCGGTTTGGGAGTCCGGTTTTGGGATTTTTCTACCATGCTCTAAGAGCACCATACTTTTAGTTTTTTATGATTAGGGTGAACTTAATTGTAACATATGTAAAACTTTGAAAGTATGAAAAAAATATGAAATTTTTTAACCACGCCTAATAATTGCTTCATAGTATTAATAATATTAATTTCCCTCTAGGGCTCACCTTTAGAGCAATATAAAAGCACGGTGCTCTTAAAGTATGATAGAAAGATCCGATTTTGGGACCCTCCAACCTTCGAATGTGAGGGAATATAAATAAATGCCCTAAAAGTTGATGTAGAATAATCAACTTGAGTGATTTCACGGTAAATCACGGAACACCAAGTCGGAACTAGAATCAATTTCCGATGTAAATGACGCGTGTGCCACTAAATACTTCTGTTAGAGCATCCACAGTGGTATTACGTAAAGACTACGTAAACGTGGGTCCTACATGTATATTTAAGTAAAGCAACAAAAACTATCTACAGTGGTTTTACATAACATTCTTTAAAGATGGGACCCACACGTAAATTTATCTTTTTACGTAAAGCATTCCTTAAATTTAAGTAATGCATTATGTATTACGTAACCAATTTTTTATTATAAATTAATTCATTTTATAATTAATGCTAATATCTTATTGGTGATTGTTGGAAAATTTAATAATAAAATATATTTAAGGAATATGTTTAAGTAATACGATTGCAGAGAAAATATTTTTTACGTGTGTCTTAAATTTACGTATTACTTAAAGTGTACATAAATGTCTACGTGGCAACTTTAAAGAATACAATTTATGTAAAACCATTGTGGATGCTCTTAGTAGTAGTTTATTTAAGGTCTTTATCTTGCATTTTTCTGTTATTGTTATTGTTATTATAATTATTATTATTAAAGGTCTTTATCTTGCATTTTTCTGTTATTGTTATTGTTATTATAATTATTATTATTCTGATCATTCAACAGAGGAACATAACAAATTTGAACGGACCTGTCTATCATACTCCAAGAGCACCATGCTTTTGGTTAAAAAATTTGTATTTTTCTATTGCCTAAAGGTGAACCCTAGAGGGAAATTGATATTATTAATAGTATGATGCAAATATAAGGCGTGGTTAAAAAAATTCATATTTTTTCATACTTTTAAAGTTTTACATATGTTACAATTAAGTCCACCGTAGTAATAAAAAAACCAAAAGCATGTTGCTCCCAAAGCATAGTAGAAAAATCCAATTTGAACAATCTCAAAATAAAAAATAATAAAAAAGTTTATAGTTCTTTTAGTACTACATGTTTACCCACTTTTGACTTTTAGTACCACGTGTTTGGTTTTGACTATTTTTGCTACCATACGTTTGCTATTTGTATACTTTTAGTCCCGCCGTTACTTGACCGTCAGTTTGACCGTTTAATAGTAACGTGACTTGCACATGTCTAGCCCCAGATTTTTATTTTGTTCAGTTTAGTCTTCAAATTTAGTGTACTATCATTTTATTTTTGCAATTTAGCTCTTAAACATTTTCAACTGCACCTTAGGACTAAAATAACAAAGCCATGGACTAAAATTTGGGGCTAGTCATCACGTGACTATTTAACAGTCAAACTGACGGTCAACTAATGGTCAGACCAAAAGTATACAATTAGCAAACGTATGATACCAAAAATATGTAAAATCAAACATGTGGTACCAAAAGTTAAAAGTGGACAAACACGTGGTACAAAAACTTATAAACCCAATTTTTTTAAAAAAAGAAATCTATTAAGCTTTACAGACACAATTTCGTATTATTTTATTAATAGATATGACTAATTATTTAATTGTAATATAAAAAAATTAAAAGGACATATTTTTTAGTTACACTTAACATTCATAAATGACATTAATGATGTAAAAAAAATTCATGTGGTGCCGTAGCATGCTTGATGTTTATGAATATATTTCAATTCTCATGAGTTATCGATGAAGTTTGAATCTCTAATCTATAGTTAGTTAATGCATGAAACGTTGAACCGTTTGACCATAGCATTAATAACCGTTTGACCATATTGCATCGATATTACTAAGGAAAGTCACCGATGGTATATGCATGATGTATTTACTATTTAGTAGTGTGATGTGATGTGTATGCAGATTACTGAGCAATGTAAAATTATGAAAAATCTAAGTTTACTTATATTTTTTTTTTCCGCTGATGGTTTTAAATGAGATCTCTATTAGGAGGGTAGTATTGTAGTGTATTTAATTTACGCAACGTAATATGTTTGTTTCACTCCTAAACTAATCATTACTCGCACTAAAGTCGGCCCGTAAGAGATAAAATGATGTTTATGAATATATTATTCTCATGGTGTACAATGACTTGAACATAGTTGACTGATAATTAATATTAAATTATTGTGATTGGTTGTGACTTATGGTTGAGTTCAAAAAGTAATATAAATTAGTGTGTGATATATGTAATGAACTAGAGTGTAATATTATTTGTAGAGAAATAATGTGAGTTATATTCTAATAGAATGAATTTGTGTTTTTATAAACTTCTAAATATAATAGTTTTAAACATTTAAACGGTTAAATGCTTAAATTAGGTAGTATAGTGTAGCGAATCAACATTTTATATCTAAATCAGAAATTCGAAATTTGAGTATAAGAAATAGAAAATATTCATCGACAACATTTTTTTTACTATAAGCTGACTTGATGTGAGATTTTTTTTTTTTAACTCGTTATAATCTAACATTCTGATTGAGTTCATACTGTTAGGATTACATTACGGGTCAACGCCATAATATGATCACCTCTAATATAATGTTCATGTACTCTCTTTAAAGATGATGTTAGCCTCATAGGCATGCAGTTTTTCAATTACTTGCACTAGAGGCAATGTTCAGTTAGAAATTAGCTTCAAATTAAATTTCAAATAAATGATTCGATTATTGAAATAAAGTCGGTACTTTATATAGTTTACTTTACTTACAGATATAATATTCTGTTACTTTTTCATCAAATAAGAAGTGAACGTTGGGGATTATTCGTCTAAATAGTTAGGCGCATTTACATTCAAATCTTGAAGTGCTTTTCAATCATAGTAAGTTGCGGATCTAGAAGGTTTATAATGTGGGTACGGTATGTAAAAAAATTTCGAAAATTAATAGTTTCCTAAAGATATTATTACTATATTTTGAAATACATATTTTAAAACGATGGAAAATTGTACTTTCTTCAATTACTTATTCAAAATTGTCGCTAAATACTTTTCAAATGAACAATATTAACTACATAGATTTTAAAGTACCACAAATAAGCCTTAATTGCTTATGCAAATATTACAATTTAGTCAAATTAGACTAAAACCAGTTGTGGGTCAGTTGAGTCTCAATTGAGTTAAGACGTTATTATAACACTTGTATAAGTTAGTAGGTCTTGATTTTAATATTTAGAAAAGTATTTGGTTAATTTTGTAAGTTTAAAACGTATTTGACGACAAATTTGGACGAGTGATTGAAAAAGAATGTCAATTACCATTGTTTTGAAACACGTTGTACATTTTAAAACATATTAGTAATAAAAACCATCTTTTTCAAACATATTTATGATTTATATATTTATACTTATTGAAGCTCGTCTTGTAATACATTAGATTAGAGTAACTATAATTTATAGTTTAGGAAAAGAGTGGTGAATAATAAAACTTACAAACATACTATTTAAGTCAAAAGCTCCAATTTAAAATTGATGAACTTTTTTCCCGAATGGATTGAATAATAGTGTTACAAAATAATAATAAAGTCTTACAAAATATTAGTGAGGTCTTACTGTCTCACGAAAAATAATGTGGATCTTAGTGTCTCACACCAAAATAATGGGGATCTTACAACAAAATAATGGGGATCATGATATATTTTCCTTCGGAGAATAAATATAGAATCTCAATAAAAATACTCGGTAATGAGTTACGTTTGTAACCCCCATTTTACATAATACATCCGCCACTGATCCTAGTAGAGATGTAATCTAATCGAATCAAGTTGAGTATTTGGCAAGTAATAATAGAGCTAGGATGTTTAAAATAGGACCGCGTTATGCAAAGAAAAATGGCGAAAATTTAATATATTTATTTAGAAAAATTATATAAAATATACAATTTGTTTGAAAATATGATTTTTGGTATTAATATATATGTTAAAATGTACAACATATTTCAAAACGATGTTAATTGATACTTTCTTCAATTATCTATCCAAAATAGTAGTTAAATACATTTCAAATGTATAAAATTAACTGAAAAATTTTCAAAGTATCACAATTAAGCTCTAATTGCTTATGCAAATATTACAACTAGGTCAAATCGAATAAGAGCTGATTGTGGATCAGTTATTTCAATCGAGTTTGAGACACTATTGTAAAACTAGTATAACTTAATAGGTCTTTATTTTGATATTTAGAATTTTTTTTAATTTAAAATATATATGACGATAATTTTGGACGGATAATTGAAAGGAGTATCAATTACCATTATTTTGTACATTTTAAAACACGATAATACCAAAAATTATTTTTTCGAACATATTGGATAATAATTTAAATATTTTTCCTATTGAACCTCCTGCATGACATTAAATTAAAATAAGTACAATTCATAGTCTAGCAAAATAGATGTATGTAATAAAATTTACAACCGTACTTTTCAAGTCAAAAGCCTGAAAACTTCAAAATTGATGAATTTTTTTTTTCCAAATGGATTAAATGAGAGTGTTAAAAATAAATGAGGTCTAACAAAATAATAATGGGGCATTAATGTATTACACAAAATAATAATAATAATAATGGGGTTCATAGATATTTTCATTAAAATCCTAGGGTCCCAATAAAAATGCTTGATAATGGGGTGACGTATGTCACCGCATTTTACTACGTACCTCTGCCACTGCTAGCAAGCTCGACTCAACTCATTCTACTCGAGTTCGAGGCACTTCGAGCTCGAACTCGTCTGATCCTAAATTTTTCAATCTCAAGCTCGACTCTGTTTCATACTCGACGAGTCGAGCTCGACTCGACTAAGATCGCCAAATTTAAAATTGCTCAATTAAATCATAAATGGTGCACCTTACCTCGAATTTGAACTCGGCTCGAATATACTTTTAGCTCGAGCTTAAATTCGACTAGAATTATATATATATATAATATATAATATTAGGTAAAGCTCAAAAGTTCGAATATGATTTTGACAAAAATAAAAATAAATCGATTAGGCCGCGATATTTCGAGTTGAATATAAATAAATTCAGTAAAAAAAATCCCTTAACTCGAAATTTAGTGAATCTTCCAATATTCATTTAACCGATTTCTAATAACTCACTACTAACTTTGACTCATTTAAGCCGTTAGATACTTAAATTTCCAAATAATTAAGGTGACTCATGATTTCCTACTTGTAATTTCCCAAGATTTTCTAAGTTTTGATTTTTTTTTTTATATCCAACATACACGAGTTTCCACGCTAGATTCCTAGGTTTAGATAATCTCTATAGCAGAACTTAGAGCCTGACGTAACCATCATTAAATGACTAATAGTTTAACTTTAAAGACCGATGTTTTCTAGTCAAAATGAAGTGAAAACGCATGGGATAACAATTAACACTTTTCACCCAAAAAAAACAATTAACACTTATAATAGTTCAAATATTTAAATAACAAAGTAATTAGCTTAATTTTATTTGAAAATATAACTAACCAGAAAAGACTTCTTTAAATAATAAATAAATAAATATATATATATATATAATTTAACAATAGAATTTATCACTAATCATTTGGATTTACATCATTCTTATTCTTTAATAAGAGCATATTTTTAGATCATACATACAAAAGATAAATAACGATAATAAAAACTCTATTTTTTTCAAATAAGTAATCCATAATCAAAACCATTACTATTCAAGTGGTCACAGTATAAATAACATTCCTTATCAGATCAAACATGCGAATTTCGTTAAATTCCAACATTAAACTGAAAGAGATATCTAATTATTCTTTTTTTTTTAAAAAAAAAAAAAAAAAAATCTAACTAGTTATTTTTATTCTGAATAAAAGTTCAATTAACTAACTCTACTCAAGAGGCAAAATGACAGATAGCTTGACTCCACATAGTACCCCACCTCCACATGTTCTCTCCCTCCTTTGTAATTCCTCTTTCCGCGCAAGCTAGCTTCTGATAAGTAGTGATAACGCCCAACTTCATCTTCTCTTCTTCATCATCCACCATTGATCATTTTCTTCTTACACTATCTTTCTCTACTTCGGAGAATTATGCACAGAGAAATTACCCATCTATGGGTCACCACCTTCTTCCTCATTTTCCTTTTCTCCACTCCACACCGGCGGGCAAGCTCTCAAACGGCCGCGGATGACGCCGCCGCAATGCTAGACCTCAAGCACACCCTCAGTCCGCCGGAGTCTCTCGGCTGGTCTTCTGACGCGGACCCCTGCAAATGGACCCACGTCGGTTGCTCCGGCAGCGGCCGCGTCACCCATATCCAAATTGGGCGGCAGAGCCTCCGCGGCACACTGCCGCCGTCCCTCCGGAACCTGACGGAGCTGGAACGACTCGAGCTCCAGTATAACCAGATCTCCGGCCCGCTCCCGACTTTGCGCGGCCTCAGCAACCTCCAGGTCCTCCTCCTCAACGGCAACCTCTTCACCTCCATCCCCGCCGACTTCTTCTCCGGCATGAAGTCCCTTGCGTCGTTCGAAATCGACGGCAACCCTTTCCATGCATGGCAAATCCCCGAATCTCTCCAAGACGCCGTCGCCCTCCAGGACTTCTCCGCCAACTCCGTCAACATCACCGGCGAAATCCCGGAATTCTTCAGCGCCACCGTCTTCCCAAGCCTCAGCTTGCTGCACTTGGCCATGAACAACCTCCAAGGCGGCTTACCTGAAACCCTAGCCGGGTCGCAGATTCAGTCCTTGTGGGTCAATGGACTATCCACCAGCGGTAAGCTTACTGGGACCATTGACGTAATATCAAAGATGACATCTCTCAAGGAAGTTTGGTTGCATTCAAACGCATTGTCTGGTCCATTGCCTGACCTGTCTGCCCTTAAAGACCTGCAAGTTCTAAGCTTGAGGGACAACCTCTTCACTGGTCCTGTTCCACTGTCATTACTCAATCTCGAATCTTTATCGGTTCTCAATTTAACTAATAATCTGCTCCAAGGACCTACCCCAAAATTTAAGAACTCTGTTTCTGTTGATTTGTCTCCAAACACTAACAGCTTTTGTTCGTCTAGTCCCGGCGACTGTGATCCAAGGGTGAATGCTTTGCTTTCGATTGCGAAATCAATGGGGTACCCTCAAAAGTTTGCACAGAATTGGAGAGGGAATGACCCTTGTGCAGGTTCAGACTGGATGGGGATCATTTGCAACAGAGGGAATGTTACTGTTGTTAATTTCCAGAAGATGGGTCTCAATGGTACCATATCTCCTGATTTCGCACAGCTTAAATCGGTCCAAAGGCTCGTTCTTTCAGATAATAATCTGACCGGCACAATCCCGGTCGAACTCACCACCCTCACTGCTCTCACCGTTGTTGATGTGTCAAACAATCGAATTCGAGGAAAAATCCCTCCTTTTAATAAAGATGTGATGGTTGTTATTCGAGGAAACCCTGATATCGAGGATGAACGAAGCTTAAAAATATCACCTTTAGGTTCGCCACCAAGGGCTACACCAAAACCCCGCTCTCAAAACCCTGATTCTGATAATATTAGCAGATCGAAGATGAAAATGAAGCCCTGGATTTGGTTTGTGATTATCGGCTGCTCAATTGGGTTGTTCCTACTTTTGATAGGGTTACTTTTCGGGGGTGTTTTCCGTTACATGAAGAAGCAAAAGCAGTTCACTCGAGTACAGAGCCCCAATGCAATGGTAGTCCACCCCCGACGGTCTAGCTCCGATAATGACAGCTTAAAGATAACCGTTGCTGGATCGAGCGTCACAGTAGGTGGCATTAACGAAACCCCTGGTAACGAAACTCAGATGGTTGAGCTGGAGGCAGGGAACATGGTGATCTCGATCCACGTCCTCAAGAACGTGACAAACAACTTCGACAAAGAAAACATCCTCGGACAAGGCGGGTTTGGGACGGTGTACAAAGGCGAACTACACGACGGGACGAAGATCGCTGTCAAGAGAATGGAGTGTGGAGGAGTGATCACTGGAAAAGGCCTTACAGAGTTCAAGTCAGAGATCGCGGTTCTAACCAAGGTTAGGCATAGACACCTAGTTGCTCTGCTCGGGTACTGCTTGGATGGAAATGAGAAGCTTCTGGTGTATGAGTATATGCCGGAGGGGACGCTCAGTAGGCATTTGTTCAATTGGGTTGAAGAAGGGCTGCAGCCATTGGAGTGGACCAAAAGGTTGAGCATTGCATTGGATGTGGCTAGAGGAGTGGAGTATCTTCATGTGTTGGCTCACCAGAGCTTCATTCATAGGGATCTCAAGCCGTCAAATATCCTTCTTGGGGATGACATGAGGGCCAAGGTTGCTGATTTTGGGCTCGTACGGCTTGCTCCTGATGGAAAAGGGTCTATTGAGACACGGCTAGCCGGAACATTTGGGTACTTGGCACCCGAATATGCAGGTAATTATAACAAATTTGATTTACTTTGTTTTGAAAGCTTAGCTAGGTTGATGCTAATGGAATGCTTGGTGAGCTTAGACTAGTAAATGTGGTTTTTGTAAGAGATAATTGTGTGCTTCACACATTGACTAGAATTACGGAGTTGTCGTAGTATAATACTACAAGTATAAAGCCTATCAATTCATTAGCTTAGGTTTTTGGGTTTATATGATCCTCCTTAAAATTAGAGTTAAATGGTATTTGGTACAATATGTTTGATTAAAATTGGTCTTTTTAAGACTTTTGATGCAATATGTTTGTCGTTTATAGAATTTTGGTGCATTAGTTACTTGAGTGTTAATAGCACGTGCCTTACACCTTGTATGTGATCAGACCTCTAATTTTTTATTTTATTTTCAGTTTAATCCTCCATTGTTTATTCCCAATTTACAAATTAGTCCATAAACAATTTCAATCAGACCCGACCTAGCCAAATCCGACCCATTAGCTTAGACTTTTGAATTGATTGCATGCTTTTCTAAGCCATTAGCTTAGACTTTAGGATTGAATATGTGTTGTTCTTTCATTACACTAAATTTCTAGAGTTCTGACTCCAATATGCCACATGATGATCACTACAGTTACTGGGCGGGTTACAACAAAAGCAGATGTTTTCAGCTTCGGGGTAATATTGATGGAACTAATCACAGGAAGACGAGCTCTCGACGAGAGCCAGCCCGAGGAGAGCATGCATCTGGCAACTTGGTTCAAGAAAATGCAACTTAACAAGGACACCTTTGAGAAGTCAATAGACCCGTCAATCCAACTCGATGACGTAACATTAGCAAGCATAAGCACGGTTGCGGAGCTTGCAGGGCATTGTTGTGCAAGGGAACCGTACCAGAGGCCCGACATGGGTCACGCAGTCAATGTACTGTCTTCGTTGGTGGAGCAATGGAAACCGACGGAGGCAAAGGGAGATGATATTTATGGGATTGATCTGGAAATGTCTCTGCCTCAGGCTCTTAAGAAATGGCAGGCTTATGAAGGATCCAGTTATGAGGATTCCTCGTCCTCTTCCTCGTTTTTTGTACAGAGCTTGGATAATAGTCAGACTAGCCTTCCCACAAGGCCGTATGGGTTTGCCGAGTCGTTTACATCTCAGGATGGGAGATAATGATGACGATGATGAGATAACTGGTAATGTTTATGCATGTCCAATTTGAACATTTATAATAGGATTAACAGGTCTTTTGGTCCATGATGTTTGACAACTTTTGGGTTTTGGTCAATGTTTTTTTTTTTACCTAGTTTTGGTATCATATGTTTGCAGATTTTTTCTAGTTTTGGTCTAACCGTTACATTCCGTTCATTTTTTGACATGTTCAAGTCACGTGATCCACTCTAAACTTTAAATTTAGTCCTCTAATACTTTCTTAATTTTTTTTATTCAATTTAGTCCCGAAGTTCCAATTTGACAATAGGTTTAATTGAATTTTTGAAACTCCGGGACTAAATTGAAAAAAAAAAAATGTTAGGAATATATTAGAGGGACTAAATTGAATAAAATTGAAAGTTTAGAGTGGATCACGTGACTTGTACATGTCAAAAAATGGACAGAATGTATCGGTCGGACCAAAACTAGAAAAAATCTGCAATCATATGGTACCAAAACTAGGAAAAAAATAATATCATAAACCAAAACTCAAAACTGGTCAAACATCATGGACTAAAAGATCTGTTAACCTTTCATAATACGGTTCCTCTTTTGTAAAATTGTTGCATATATGTAAGAGTATTGACATGTCATTAATGTAACGATTTTGTGATGGCTAATCATTTGGATATACTGAGCTCAACGCAACTTTCATTCTCGTTCAATTTCAGTTTATGAATAATTAACGCTATGCAGATCTGTTTTAGCTTAGGGTTCTGAGTAGTTAGTTTTAAATGTTTTTAAATTTTAGAGCATATTTGTTTGCCAGTATTGTGATATCCTAATACCGGTATTAGCTAATACCGTGTTTGTTTCGACTTGGCATTGGTATTAACTAATAACTCAATTATAAAAAGAATTTGGTATTAATTAATAATCTAAAAGTAAAACATTAGTTAATACCAATTTCATAATTACCAATTTACCTTTGTAATATATGACAAACTCTCACCGTTTACATCGTAACTTCAGGCCGGATCCCGTTTACATCGAAACTTCGGAATGTGTCAGTTCGGGCCGAGTCATGTTCAGGCCGGGCTAGTCAGTTCGGGTAGGGCTGTACAGTTCGGGCTGGACTGGTCAGTTTAGACCGGGCTGTGCGGTTCGATTCGGGTTGAGCAATTCAGGCTGTTAAGGTCGGGTTGCTTTATGTCACTTTGGTTTAGTTCGGTCTGGCCCGACTAGAACATGCCAATTTGGGCTAATCATTTTTCAATTCTTTTGTTTTACTTTCTTTATACATTAACAAAAATAGTTTTACTATTTATACATAAATTTGATTTTTTTTAAGAAAAATATTATTTTAAATATTTGAAGTTCCTTTTTTTTTTTCAATTTTATCTTTGTTAAATTAATCATATGTAAAATATATCTTCATTGAAAATGGGGAATTTAGATCTTTTAATCATTGTATTAGGATATCATAATACAAAATTTATTCAAACATTGTATTAGGATATTCTAATACATGACTCAATCAAACATTGTATTAGGTAAGCATGTATTAGCTAATACCGGTATTAGAATATCGCAATACCAGCAAACAAACATGCCCTTAAAGTTTAAAAATTGTGTTTAGTACAGAAAGCAGTCAAACTCAAACATACATTTAACCCATTTGAAAATAGTAATTAGAACCGAAAATGGTCAACTTTCATTTGCTTTACCTGATTAAGGGGTGCAATCTCATCTTAGACATTGTTTGAAATATTGACCCTAATTTCATTAATTAACGATTTGGTCCTTCAATTCAATTACATTAGCAAGTTAGGGATTCTTATGAAAGGCTGGCTATTTCAAAATCTTATACAATCATCATCACTATTGATTAAAAGTTATCATTTGTACATTATCTACTTACAAATATTCAAATACGAATAGCAAATATAATCAAATCTAAGAAGGATAAAAACTCTATGCCTTATTACTAAGACATTAAAAAATCGATTTCAAAAGTGGAGACATTTTGGAGGAAATCAAAGAAAGGCGGAATGTGTGGCGAAGTTACTAGTAAATGCCCAAAAAGAGATGAAAGTAGTAGACATTATCAGCGAAACTGCCACAGTTGATCGATATTGGCCTCCTATGAATCAGATGAACACAAGCTCATCTGGGATTAATAAAGGCCTCATCTTTCTTAACAATAATAATAATTGAAGCATACACACACTGTAGAGACGCCGGCCGGCCGGCCGCCGGCAAAAACAATTAATTTATCACAAGCTATTGAATATTGAAAGGCGGAGCATTGTGGTTTGCTTCCTACTCGACTTGATTTATAGCCAGCCAGTTAGCTGATTGGCAGGCAGCTAAAAACCCTAGATGTAGAAGGTGGCTACGCGGGCTCAGGATCTAGGCCCATTGGGCCTCAAATGCTTTCCAAATTGCTCTGTTTAGTTTAGGAGGGATCAATTTAATTTTCAGGGAAAAAAAATAAGGTTGGGCTTTATGATCCAAGTTCGAACTCAGTTTATATATGTTTCAAATATTTATTATCGGTTTTGAGTTATAATAAATAAAAGGGTTAACAGGTCTTTTGGTCTATGATGTTTGACAACTTTTGGGGCCAATTTTGAAACTTCGAAACTAAATTGAACAAAAAAAAATGTTAAGAAAGTATTAGAGGGACTAAATTTAAAGTTTAGAGTGGATCACGTGACTTGAACATGTCAAAAAATGGACGGAATGTAACGGTTAGACCAAAACTAGAAAAAAAATCTGCAAACATATGGTACCAAAACTAGGTAAAAAAAACATCATTGACCAAAACCCAAAAGTTGTCAAACATCATGGACCAAAAGACATGTTAACCCTAAACAAAATGAAAGCATGCGGATTAATTTGATCATTTATTTACTCATTTATATATCAATAACTAATTAATCTAATTCCTTTCATTTAACATAAAATATATTTTTTTTGCACAAATTTAACATAAAATATCATTTACATCTTTTTTAAGAAAAACTCTTTTCGCCTTCGCTTTTTTTTTAAAAGAAATAGTCAAAAATCGCCCAAACATAAGAGAGAATGTAGCAACTAGGGAAAATCTACATGGTTATGTCATAGGGAAGATTATGAAGTAAAGTTTAGTGAAGGAGTTTTGCGGTCTTAAGCAAGATACGAGTTTCAAATTGTTGATAGCAAGCCTTGTCAAATATGGAGGACTCAAAATGAAATAAATTCAAGAACGGAATTTTGTAAGACTAGTACAAGTTTTTTTTTAAATGCTGAATCTCACGAATATGAATTGAGAACCATGAACAATAAAAATATTTTACCCGAAATAAGCCAAAATTTGTTTAATAAGCAAGCAAAATGAAGTTGAAGTGTAGACCAGATTCATGATTGGTTAATTGACTACTTGGTGTACTGTTAGTACTAAAGTGTGTCTAATAAAACTATGTTCATTGAGAATGAGTTTTTCTAGGATGAAAGTAAAATTCCAGAAATAAGTTAAGAAAGATCATAATACATTGCTACAAGTGAGCTAATATGAAGTATGGTTGATAAAACATGGGAAAACAATATAAATGGTCCTCGAACTTTACTCATTTTTCTATTTCTGTCCTTGAACTTTATTTTTTTCTATTGATGTACTTGAACTCGTCAAATCCATTCTGTTATAGTCCCGTCGTTAAATTTTACTGTTAATTGTGGGTGATTAGACGCTGATTTAGCAAAAAATATTGATGTGGACAAGCTAACATGACATATTTAGGTTCACATCATATTTTTTAATATATATCAATAACTAAAAAAAAATGAATAAATAAATAAAAA
Source organism: Clarkia xantiana subsp. parviflora (assembly GCA_036873135.1). Taxonomy (NCBI): domain Eukaryota; kingdom Viridiplantae; phylum Streptophyta; class Magnoliopsida; order Myrtales; family Onagraceae; genus Clarkia; species Clarkia xantiana. The sequence continues at coordinate 25,017,056 of JAPTYO010000059.1, read as the reverse complement.
AAAAATAAAAAAAAATAAAAAAAAAACATTAAAATGAAAAGCACTAAACATGATGTGGCCAAAACTATGACACGCCAACTTGTCCATGTCAATATTTTTTGCTTAATCAACATCTAATCACCCACAATTAACAGTAAAATTTTAACACGGGACTAAAAGAGAATGAATTTGACGAGTTCAAGTACATCAATAGAAAAAAATTATGTTCAAGGACAGAAATAGAAAAATAAGTAAAGTTCAAGGATCATTTATGTTGTTTTCCATAAAACATTGAAGTAGATAAGAAGAATGGATGCATCGTTGAGAAGCAAAATTTTGAAAGTGTCATGCGGATGACATGGTTTCTTATTAAATTGGTTGATGAGTTAGTTTAATTGGTAAATAGTATTTTAGTTTCCTCTTAAAGAAGCAATGTGATTCTCAATTAAAGATATTCAAGATGCTTTTTAAAAATAAAGATACTAATATGATAAAGAAGATGAAATTTACTGATTTTGGCGTTCACAACAAGGAAGTCCAAGAAAATGCATTTGCAATACAAAAGTCAATTTTAAAAAAAAAAACAACGAATTTTATGAATAGGGTCTAATGCACTTTTTTTTCTTCTACTTCAATATTTTTACCTACTAAGTACGCCGGGTTAACATCTATCTAGTTATCTAAATCTATCAAAATGAAGTAAAATTATTTAGATTTACTTCCTTTTTGGTAATATGCATGATTAACTTGACTATGGAAATTTTTTATTGCCATAACAAAATATTACTGACTTGACTGATTTAGTTTATGGTAATAATTAATATTGAAAACAAATGTTCACACAAAATATAAAACAATGATATTCATATAAGTTTTAATCTAAACTGAATATCGTGTGATGCACAGGTTAATGATGACTAATAATAAAAATAATAATAATAATAAGAAAGATGAAGAAGATATAGAATGGACTACCAAACCGTGATACGTTTTGACTTTCATGGCAGGGATGAAGTGTTTGAGGGATTAATTCATTCTTACGGTCAAATGTCTTGACTATTTTTACTAAAGAAATATTGGAAAAGAAACATGACTAAGTCACTAACAAACAATTCAAACTTCATGTCTTCCACGGCACCAATTTGATCCTCGATTTACTAGTTAAAGCATAATTACCCCCTTTACCTTTTATTCTCACCAAATTACACTCTTGATTATCCGGCAGAGTACACAGTACAGTAAGTTACAAGCCGAAAAAAAAGCTCTAAGCGCTGCCCAACTGTTGGACACCAGTTTTACTTATCCATATCATATCTTATACAACAAACAGCATATGTAAGGACCTGGATCATGCCATTTGCATAGACTCGCCCTGCTTGATGTCGAAGATCTTCACAAGTACATCTTCCACAGCCTGGATTCAGTAAATAACCACATAGTAATTAAATGATTCATATTTCACCAAAACAGCCTACTTTACTTTACATTACCAGGAGAAGAAGCAAAGCTAAACAGTTACTTTACCTTGTCAGGAGTTGAGGCCCCAGAGGTTACACCTATCGTGATCGCACCCTCGGGTAGAAAACTATCCTTCTCAATCAATTCGCCGTGCTGTTACAAAAAGAATGTATCATCCATCAGTAAGATCAGATTAGAGCAATACAGAAACTTCAGTCTGAGGATTATGTATACTACATTCAGCTTGTATGCTACCCTATTTCCAGGGCCGATTCTCTGCTGATCGTCTATCCAATATGAGGGGATTCCACGAAGCTCTGCAATCTCTTGCAAGTGTGAGGTGTTGCTCGAGTTCCACCCACCAACCACCAGCAACAGATCCAACTTCTCCTCCACCAGTTTGTACATTGCATCTTGTCTCTCCTTCAGAGGAGCACATACAACAGACATAAATAGACAATATATATGAACTGACTTGCAAATATTCAGATTAGTGAGAATTCAAAGGCTTTTTAGTGGAGGGAGAGGAATTTACTTGAGTTGCATCACAAATTGTATTGAAGCTTATGAAGTGCTCGTTAAGATTCTCCACTCCATGTTTCCGCATCACGGTCTTTTCCACCAACTTCCCTGTAATGATGTTCATACATCAATCTGATTATTACTAAGCACAACTCAAACAGAATCAATCAATGAGCACAACTGCAATTTACCAATCTCTTCTGTCTCGCCCTTCAGCATGGTTGTTTGGTTAGCAATTCCGACTTTCACTAGATCCACATCAGGATTGAAACCTCTGGAGACAGCATACTTGAATTTCTGCAGTAAACCCACAATTACCTTAACATAAGAGCTAAACTCCAAATGATTAACTCAAGACACAATAAAGGGAAGAATGCAGACAATGCACCTCCAAGAATGCTTCTTTAGTTGAGCTAGATCCATCAAGTTCACCACCGAGTATGTAATCGCAGACATACATCGCCTCATTCATGTTCTTGATGATTACATATTTCCCAGCAAAAGATGCAGTAGCTACAGTTTCCTCATGAGAATATTTACCATGAATAATTGAGGTGTAATCTCCCTTCTTATGCTTCTCAACCGAAGTCCAAACCTTCCAAACATTTATAAACACAGAAGTGAGTTCTACATAAAGGAACCAGCCATTAGTCATGTAGATTGAAAATAAGAGATGTCAATACTACCTTGGATACCCATGGGCAAGTTGTATCGATGATTTGAACTTTTTTGTTGCTTAGAGTCAACATCTCATCGACTGCAGCTCCAAAGGCAGGTAGCATAACAACATCCCCTTTGTCAACCACTTCGAATTGTTTAATCCCTTCATCCAGAGGAATATTCTGGATATCCATATCTTCAAGACGCTATCACAAGAAGAATTTATTGTCTCCATTACATATAGAATATCTTCAGATTGTTAAAGCATCTACCAAGTGCAGTCTAATAGAATTACATGGTTTACACGTAGTCTAGGTTAAGTAACAAATCAAGTAAAAACATGTTTAGGTTAACAGACCCATGTTAATGTTTAGTACATATTCATCCTATTTTCAACTTCAAGTATGTCGGCCCTTCTATTCTATCATCAAGCGTAACAATCACAGTGGCAAACAAGAACTGCATATCAATAACCTAACCTTAAATTACTTAACTAGGTTTGCCAAAAAAAAAAAAATTACTTAACTAGAACCTAGAAAAGTAATGACCAGAAACAGACCTTATTGACAGTAGGGTTGTGGATAATTTCATTGGTAATCCAAATCTTCTCATCAGGAAACTGCTTTCTGGCTTCATAAGCTATCTGCACAGCTCGCTCTACACCCCAGCAGAATCCATATGCTTCTGCTAGTTTGACAGTCACATTGCCCCATGTGTACTGGTTTCCATTATCCTTCAGAGTCTTTATAATACCACCTGATATGTTCAGGTTATTAAGAGAACAGCATATATGGACAAATATATAACAATTCAAACAAGTCAAAGGCTGATTAATCTTGTTCAAATGTGTGGTCTGATCAAGTCAAAAGCCACCATGCTTAAATTTTCTTGATAAATCCGAGAATCTCCCTCATCTTGGATCAAATTTTGGTGAGCCAAGATGCAATGCTACTCGATCACACAAATAATACATTTCCCGCTCATCGACATAACTTCGTAAAACCAGATCCATAAGAACTAGTAAGATTCATAATTCAGTCTACCAATTGAGAATAACCAATAGGAAATTCCCAATCTTCAAAGAAAGCTTGGGAGCGGCATAAATGTTAGTGAATCGAGCTAGAAAAATCTCACAATGATCAAATAAACGATACATCAGAAAATGCAGACAAAAACGGCTCAGTGGTCTTACTAGTATACTCGCTGTTCATGAGCTTGAGAGTCTCCTCCTTGCGGCCGAATCCTTTGCGATTATAATTATCGCTCCTCGTCAGATTGTGTCTGAAAATTTTGGAATCGAATTCCGGCTCTGAGGACGCAGAGGGAGAGGAGTCGGCAGAGCATCGGATGGAGAGAGGCTTCCGGGAAAGGAGAGGTCCGACTCCGCCACGGGGAAGCGGGAGGGCTAGGTCCAGAGGAGAGGGAAGGCGGCGGAAGTTGAGAGACATCGCCATTAGAGTGGAGCTGTTGAGCGAGAGAAGAATGGTGGAAAGCTGATATGGGATGGTTTTTTCTTTTCTGGTAATGAAATGATATGCCAAGGTTGGAAACGATGCGTTTGCGCTGCATTTTATCGACCTCCTCCTCAGTCAGCCCTCGCAATTATTTTACTTTTTAAAGATTAATAATTATATTATTTCTATATACTTTAGTTTGTATGTCTAATTTGAATTGTCTGATTGGCAAAATAATAATAATAATAATAATAACTTGCGGATTAAAAAATGGGATGTGTATTTTCAAATTCCGAATAGACAATATTTATGTCATTATTTTATTTGTAATAGTTTATTCATTATAAGCTGATTTGATACATGTGTAAATTAAATTAAATGTGCAGAAATAAAGTGTTTTGGGTGCAATGGTTCATAAATAAATTCTTGAAATGCAAGTTGCACTTGCATCTAGACGAGAAAAGGAAGATGGCCGGATATAAATTAATTTTCTCTAAAACTGAAAGCGGAAAAGACCTTCACAAAAAAAAAAAACCGGAAAAGACAAGAAAAGAATCTCGAGTTTCTGGTTAGTACGTGGATATTGTTGAAGAGAATCCCAAATTCCACGTAAAATGAAATTATGTTCTCTTTACCAATGCCCATCTGGCATTGTTTACAAAAAAAAAAAAAAATCTGGCAGATTTTTTTTTTTTTTTTTTTTTTATACTTATGTTGGGTTAATTATCAAATTTCTTAGTGGCAATTAAACAAATGATAAACATAAGTTTTTTTTTTCTTTTTTTTTCACAGTATGCAAATTGAAGAATTTCTTTCGTTCTTAGATATAAACCACTCGCATGTTAAGTATTTATAATTAAAAAATAGCTACTTGAAAATCAGTTAAAAATTTATTTAACTAATTAAACATTAGTTAAAATTTACTTCATTTTTGTTCGTCACACACTAAGCACGGGTCCCATTTTATCCAAGTTAGACTAAAACTTTAATATAGTTAATAATTTGTATATATATGAAATGTAAGTTAGCATAATGTTAAAAAAAACCAGCTATTAATTTGTTCGTTTACCTAAATATCATCTAACCATTTGATACGTTTTGTTTGTTATGTGTTGGACACATAACCTATTAGAGCATCCACAATGGTATTACGTAAAGATTACGTAAACGTGGGCCCTACATGTTTATTTAAGTAAAGCAACAAAAACTATCTACAGTGGTTTTACATAGCATTCCTTAAAGATGGGACCCACACGTAAATTTATGTTTTTCCATAAAGCATTCCTTAAATTTAAGTAATGCACTATGTATTACGTAACCAATTTTTTTATTATAAATTAATTCATTTTATAATTAATGCTAATATCTTATTGGTGGTTGTTGGAAAATCTAATAATAAAATATATTTAAGGAATATGTTTAAGTAATACGATTGCAGAGAAAATATTTTTTACGTGTGTCTTAAATTTACGTATTACTTAAAGTGTGCATAAATGTCTACGTGGCAACTTTAAAGAATACAATTTATGTAAAAGCATTCTGGATGCTCTTACATCCAAGTTAAACGACATAATTCAACAAAACTACTATTTTACACATAAAAAGTTTGAACTAACAAAATGTTCAAAAGCCAATTAACTAATAATTTGTTGGAAAAAAATTAACTAATAATTTGATAATGAAGGTTTTATATTTGGACAACAACTGGCAATAATATGCCTACTTTTCACGTGGTTTGGTGGATATATATATATATATATATATATATATATATATATATATATATATATATATATATATATATATATATATATATATATATATATATATATCTTGACATCTTGTGTATTCTTGTTGGATCATTATAAGAGTGGAAATTTTAAAACGTGAAAGTAGTGATAAGAGAAATGGTTATTTTTTGTGCCAAACCTTTATTATATGTTTAGATCTCGTAAACATGATAATTAATAAATAAAAATTGGTAAACGATAATATAATAGGACCGTCCCTACATATTTAATAAGGAATAAGAGCATCACGGTTGTGTCTTGTTAAGCAACGTGCCGAAAAAATATACATTATATAAAATAAAATAAACAAAACAAAAAACCTCACACTTACAAGTTACAATAGTTGGGCTTAGTTCCATTTCCTACTTTAGGCCATATAATTCACTTTTTGAACTACCTAAATTTAATATGATTAACTTTCAAAATAATTACGATAAAATAACACAATTTCAAATTATGGAGAATCACGTTAAATTAATTACTTGATTAATTTAAATAACTAAATTAAATCAAAGTTATTTAAATATATCAATTAAAGTAAAGTAATTAATAAATTAAAATCATAAATAAACTAAATTAATCTAAAGTAATTAATTAGATTATATTAAGTAAGTAACTTTTTTTTGCCATAATAAGTTAGTTGATATATATATATATATTAATCGACTGATATAAACTAATAAAAAACATGGAGAGTTACTATTTAAAATGGGGAAATGCCGATTAGTAGGCACATTCCTATTTTAAATAAGAACACCTTAGAATGGGAGGTAGACTAGAGTGTCTACAATATAGTACAACCTTTAGATTATTGTTGCCTCCCTTTTATACCAAATAAAGTTACATTTTATTGGATACTTTTTTAAATAAATATGCATTTATTTAGTTAAAATTTAAGTTTTATTTGAATATTTTTAAGCCATTTTCATTCAACTATCACTGCTTATTACATTGAAATATTAATATATAAATGTAAAATGTTAGAATCCCATATTTTAATAATTTAAAGCTAATTTATTTAATTGTGAATAAAAAATTATGTTACTGATAGAAAAACGCTTTAAATATGACTTTTATAAAACATGTATCAGAAATATAAACATATATACGTTAATAAAAAACAGAACAATTTATCATGATAATGTAGATCGAGGTACCCACTCGATGATAATTTATGTGTAGCAAAATAGCAATAACAACAAAAAGAAGATATTTGGCAGATGAAAACTAAATTATCTCATTCAAAGTAATATTAATTGGGTCTCTCTAAAGATTACACAATCTCTTCTCAGCAACAAATCCCTCGAAGAAAATGCGAGTGGAGGGGAGAACATGGTTTGGGTGAACTGAAGGGCTCCTGCTAACAAACAATACAGCATCATGCTTTAGTTTATCTGTTGAAAAGCAAGCAGTTACATAATGTGGACAAGCAAGCAAACCTCTTCTTGATGGGCAATTTTTTCAAGGGTTAAGAACCTAAACACAGTCCCAACTATAGCCTATAGGCCATGTTGCTAATCGACGTCACAGATTTAAAATGTTGATATTCAGTGTTTCAGCTATCACGGATACTTCAGAAAAGTGAAAAATAGCTTTTTTTTTGCTTAAAATGCCAATTTTAAACTCAAAACCAATCGGAAAAAATGAAAAGCAACAAATATGATAGTTGAGAAACCGAATATCAACATTTTAAATCTTTAGCAACATGCCCTATAGTTGAGACTATTTTTAGGTTCTTAACCCCTTTTTTAATTAGTCATTTAGGAAAGAATCATTAACTAGCTGGCTTATGACATTAAGGAAGCAACGCACATAAAATAATAGACCAAGCACAACGAATAATACACAAACATGCTTCCACCATCGTTAGAAATACCTACTATTGGCATTTTGGCAACAACAATTACTTCCTCAGCCATACATGCAAAGAATAATGCACAGATTCAGGTCAGTATGTGCTAGATCATCTCATCATATGCACATGTTACATGAGCTCACCTCATTATGTGTTATTCCTCCTTTTGCTCTAGTTTCTATATTTAGAGACACCCTAGTTTCTTTCATCCTCAGAATACAAGCACGTATTTCAAGGTTCTACTTAGACACAAGCAGGACAACTTCACAACACCATTTGTCAGGCACTTTCAAAGAATAGTGCATCAAAAACATCCAGAATGATATGGCCAATTATTTCCTGACTCCCAACATATATATCTGAAGCCAAGGCTATCGAGTTCAGCACTAGGGGACCCTTCTTTATCATGTCAATACCGAACAAACTGACAGTTTTCACTTCCTCACCTTGATTTATAGGCAATGGTCAATCACATCATCTTAACAATCTAACTGACATTTTCAGCAGAAGCAAGAATATCTAAAACAATGGCACTGTATATCTTCATATATCAGGAGATGCTACCCACAAATAAAAATGAAAAGATCCACCACAGGTAGTCTTCTCTATAGATCAAACCACTGCAAACTAGACTGATTTTTGCTGGAAACTCTAATACTTATCAGAATTGAGTATACAATGAAGTCGGGATCCTATTTCTTGTAGGCTCCATTGGCACTTGGCAGCTACAGTTTACAGAACTGCTACAAAGCAAGTACTTTCGATATAACTAGAGCCCTAATCAAGATATAACCCAATATGGGAATTGTAAAAGCAATATGGATCCTATTTCATATAAGTATAAACCGATCCAAACATCTCCGCTTTCTAAGTTATATATTCATTCATTCATTCATTCTCAAGCGCTAAGTAATGAAGCTTCCTCAGGAAAATTGCAAACAAACAAGTAACCAATTCAATCCGAGACCTAATACAACTCAGGAACGCAATTGGACAATGAAAAGTCGTAAGTTTCAGAAATCTGAGATACAATACCTAGAAATCGAGGGTGAGCTCATCCTTCTCTTCGCAGAAGTAGTGGAGGATGTAGGGGGTCACGCGAATGACCGCGACCCAGGCACCGAACATGGCAACGTGAGTCCTGAGCTGCCTCAAGGCCTCCGCCTTGTCTGGCTTCCTCATAAACATACCAGGAAACATGATTGATTCGTCTTCTCCTTAGACCGAGATCGTTGGCAGTGGTAGCTTTCGGCTTCGCTCGCTGTCTTAGGTTTCCAGGAGGCTCCGACTTAAGAACAGAGAGAGGTTGATTCCAGGGTTTAAGGATGCAACTGGTGATGATGGGCTTGGAGCTTTGGGCCGCTTACTTTTAAATAGGCTGGATATAGTTCTATCCAAATCCAATAGGTTTCAATTTTTTCTTGAGCAGCCGACAATCAGTTTACTTCATTTTTCGAATCATATATATTTTTTTTTTCATTTATACGATTTAATAATTTTTTTTATAGAGCTTTTGGTCAAATACTCGACCGGGAGATGAGAATTTGCTTAAAGTTAGAATTTCCAACTTTACATGCTTATTTTTGTAATTACGATTAAAAACATACATATTTAGCAAAACGACTCGGTTTTGAACATGTAACATTTGCATTATTAGTACGGTGTTTTAACCAATTTAACATGTGGCATTTCTGTTATTAGCACAATATTCTTCTAACTAAGGTAGTAATAGGCCGGGATGTCTTCTTATACATTCGCTTAAAGAAACTATTATAAAATGAGTAAATCTTTAAAATGTGAAAATTCTTGTGAAATTTCAATAGAAAGTAAGTAAGAGAAAGTAAATGAACAAATGTATTGGTGCTTGGTGGGACCCTATATCACTTTCTATAGAAATTTCACAGAAAATTTCACAGTTTGTAGCAACACCCCTTATAAAATGCAAATGTATTCATTTTCATAGTCCAGCTGATTATTTGTATTATACAAGAGTTCAACTGTTGAAGAAGCCAAAACACACTGAAAACCAACCAAATGATCATCATACTGAAAACAAAGATGATGATGATGAATTTGTTCAGAGTACGTCCGTAATAAGAGCCCAAGCGGGATAGACCAGTAAAATGATGATCCCTCCCGTGTTGGAGATTCCATTAGCTTTTGTGAAAGAATTCCGGAAGCCGCCGGATGCTCTGATGTGTTCTTGAAGAAGGTAGCACGCGATAGCGAGGCATATCGCAACTCCAACCCAATCGTTCCTGAAGGTGCTCGCGAATAAACTCGGGGCGACTACTATTAAAAGTATCATTGCAGCAGGCATTTCTAGCCATTCTAGAATACATTAATTTGGATTAAAATCAACTTCACCCCAAACCAAACTGCAGTTCATGATGTAAAAATCTAAATCACTAATGAAGTAAGTACCTGGAAATCGACGAGGAAAGAAGAGCCTCAAAATGACAGCAACGAAAGCAATCCATTTTCCAATTTGTCCCCTGCACATAAATAGCTACAGAAGTTAAAATTCAACTGCAAGTGCAAAATTGATTGATTAACTAGTTTGTTGTTTCAGTTTTCTATTGAAAGATTATGACCTGAAGATGTTGAACAGCAGTGAAGGAAGACTGAAGAAGATGTAAGGTATCAACAGTCCAGTGAGGATATTCGTCTTCCAATGCGTTCGATCCAGTATCAGCAAGTAGCTACGTACAGAGAGAAATTAAGAAAACAAAATTAAACAACTATCATTAATCGCAAACAATTGAATTGAAAAGGTATATCTTCAAATGGATCGGAATTGATAATCTGGTGTGGAAGAAGAGACATTGCAGCAAAAGAAGCGATCCACTCGAGAAAAGTGGTCCCCAGTCCCAAACTGACGAGCTTGATGGTGTGAGCCATGAGCTTTGAGGCGGCGGCTTTGAGTTCCTTCACGTCGGAACCGATCTGATACCTGGCTTCTTCATCGGTCCTCATCCGCAGGTACCCGTCCTTGCCCATTGATATCGGTTCAGTTCAGACACACTACCGATGGATCGAGTATCGACGACTGAGAAATCCAAGTACTGACGGAGGCGCAACGGAAAACCTAGCTAAAATTCTGCTGATCTGAGGTGAAACTGGAATCAGCTAGCGGAAGAAACGAGAATTGCAGAGATTTTCATTTATTTTTCTGGATGGGAATGAGGAAGCGCGAGTCAACGAGGCAAGTAGTGTCTGGAAATTTGATTTTGGGCGGCAGCGGTATCAATCAAGCATTGTATTGCATCAAGTATATGCTACGTGGATAATTTCTTACGGGTTGCCATTTCATTTACGTAAGAGATAAATAAAATATTAGTTAAAGAAAGATAACACAATGGGAGATCTCCAAATGTGTTTGATTCATTTGGTTCGAATATAATAACTGAATTTTTACTTTGAATGAATAAAGAGAACGTCATGAAATTCAAAACTCTTGTGCTTTGATAATTTTGTATTCGGATTTTTTAGCACTTAATTTTCCTTCTTGTTGGTCAAAACTATCAATTAATTATCTATCAATTTATATTAACCATTTCAATTAATTATTGTTGTAATCTAAAAACTGATGTGAGCTTTCTGGTCCTGATAGTAGTTACCTGATCTCTCTATGCCTCTGACTGTTGCATAAACTAGTCAAACTATTTATGAGCTACTCATGATTTGGTCAAAACTCTAATTCAACTAGAAAAAAATCAAGTCAAGCTGAGCTCAAGTCAAGCTTCTTGGTATATGTCGAGCTCAAACTTGATAACACTCGGCTCGAGTTACTCGCGAGCCTAAACGAGTTTCGAGGTTATTAATCGAGTCAAGTTTGATTCTTATTATTATTTGCATTTAATATTAATTAATTATTATATAAGTCAACTAAATTCGAGTTTAGTTGAGTCGAGTCGGCTCGATATTTTTAATCATGAGAAAGATTAATTTATAGTATTATAATTGACTATAGAATCGAGTTTGGATTCGAGTCGTGTTCGAGTTTCAAAATTAGAACTCTACCAAATTCGCATTCAAGCTTGAAAAATAATAATCAAGTCGAATCAAACTTAACGGATACTCAACTCGACTTGGCTTGTTTTCCCCTTACCTCCTACTAAAGCCAGTCATAATTAATAATAGGGGTGAAACCGGACCGGTCAGACTGGTTTTTTGATTGGTTCGGTCAGGTACCTATATTTTCGGTCCGGTTTTTTCCTTAAAAAATCCGACCAAAAAACCGTATGAAGAAAAATAAACCGTCCATTGGTAGTACAATTTTTTCGGTTCGGTTTTCGGTTTAAACCGAAAATCTAAAATTAACTATTACAATTTAAAATTCTCGTTATTTTCATAGAATTTATCAAACCGAAATGAAAAATAACGTCAATTAATATAATTAAATAAATTATAAAATAAAATTAGAAAAAATAATCTTCATAAGAGTCTATTTCATAATTTATATTAACCTAATTAATTAATTATATTGATTAATAACAACTAACATAATATATATATTGTATATATTTAGTTAGCACAACGGTCAGTTCGGTCCCCACGGTTCTCAAAGCTCAAAATCCGAACCGGACCGAAAACCGAACTAGAATAAAAAAATCCCACCAAAAACCAAACCGAATATTTTGGATTCGGTTTTTTCAGTCCGGACAGGTTCGGATTTCACCGATTTTTCGGACTAATCGGATTTTGGTTTCACCCCTAATTAATAATTATGTTATTGCCGCAGACACCCAATAAAATCCCTATCATAAGGCCTAAGTTAGGGCTTATTTTTCGCCTAAGTATAGCACTTGCTGACGTGATTGCACTCCCAACAACCAGCCAAAACTCCAACTCCAACGCAGCCAAGAAGATCACGAACAAGCCAAAACGCAACAAGGGATAAGAAACGCACCAAGGATCCCGAACAGAAGTCCACACACTCAGCAAAGGTCTCTAAAACAAGGTAAAAACGCAGCAACACAAGTTAAGCACGAAACCAAGCAATCAAGATAGTGGAACACTTGTCTTTAATACTCAACAAAGGTTACGCGCCTGAATTACACCCACACAATTTAGACGCTCACTTTCACTAATCAGTTTTGCCACAGTTGGGTGTGCAAAATCTTACCTAACACTCACATACATATTACTCACGTTTTTGGAGCTCTCAAGCACTCCAAAACACAAGGGAGAGCAATTCCTTTTATAGCCTAAGGGCTGCCACAAATCTCTCCTAAATATAGATATATATCTAGACCCAAATCCTATCAAGTAAATATATATCTTCAGCCAGCACCTATATATATATCTATTCCCACATAAATAAATATATATTTAGCTTATGATGTATGTTTATATCATATATATATATCATTAGCATACAATCAAACCAAACATATATATATATATATCTATATCACAATATATACATCTAGGAGATATTCAGACTTGATCTTCATATATTGGGCTATCTTGGGCATATTTGATCTTGCTTAGGGCTTAAGACTTCATATTAGGGCGGAAAAGGAGAGTAACTTGGCGTCCAAGAAATCTCCTAAGTCGGTTTGGGGCGGATTCCCTCCAATTGGACATCAAAAGACACATACCCTTGGTCACTATGCTCTTCTTTTTCCTTGGGGCAGCTTGTGCTTGCATAAGGGCAATGGCATACCTTGGGGCAGCCATCAAGAACGTTTCTTGCACTCCAAGATTCCTTCTTGATCACTCAAACACGAACTCTAAAATCTTGGGCCAGCTCAGTTCATCTGTCACTCGACTATGCACACTAGACAAGTTATGAATGCACTTACCGAGGCACTTGCTGTGCACTCACCTGGATACTTTACAAAGCAGTTGTTTGAGTATGGACTAAGACATTTTCCAACACTTCCTTCACATCCTTTGGACATCATTCCTTGCACCATCAATATTCATTGTCTTCACCCATAAGTCAAACATCAATCCTTCACGAAATCTGCCAAAACACGTTGCACACCGCTACAATTCACCATTTTTTCCCTCCAAACGCTTGTTGGGCTTGGGAAGCACGTCTATCATAGCCAAATTCGTGCTTCCCAACATGTCACATTTTTTGGGGTGTGACAGGCCCCGTGTGCTCTAATTGGGCAATATCACTCAATTTGAAACTATCTGGCTCGGGAGGTGACTACACTACAACAGTCGTTGGCAAACCCTGTTGGAAAATGTTAACTGAGTTATTTTCGTCAATTCTAATGTTTTGATTTAAAAAATAGGATTAAAAATTAAAAGTCTTTTCATATTTATGATCAAAATTAACTTTTGATGTTAAATGTTTTTTTTTACACTTTTGGTGTTGTATGTTTTTTTTAAGACTTTTAATGTCATATGTTTGCATTTTGTTGACTATTGTGCATCTGTTAGTTGATCGTTAAGTTTAACTGTTAAATACTTTTTTTTCAGTTTAGTCCTCCAATATATATTCCTAAGTTTTGATTTTTACAATTTAATCCCTATTGTTTTTTTGTCACCACCCAAGTCCGCCGGCTACCACCCAAGGTTGTCGACCACCACATAAGGCTGCCGACCACCACCCAAGGTCGCTAACCACCAGAAATCGGAGCCGGAAATCACGAATAGATGCCAATTACCACCAAATCAGGGCCGACAACCACCAATTGCGGACGCCACCACCCCAATTGGTAGTGGCCCGCCTCAATTGGTGGTGGTCAGCCCCGATTCATGGTTGTCGGCTCCGCCAATTGGTGGATGTGGGCCCCGATTCGTGGTTGTCGGCCCCAAATGGTGGTTGGACGACCCTAATTTGGTGGTGGTCGACCTCGATTTGTGGTTGCCAACCCCGTTTCGTGATTCGTGGTGGTTGGCGGCCTTGAGCGGTGGTCAGCGACCTTGGGTGGTGGCTAGCGGACTTGGACGATGACCAGAGAAAACAAGAGGGATTAAATTGTAAAAATAAACACTTAGAAATATAAATTGGAGGACAAAACAAAACAAAATAAAAGTATTTAATGGTCAAACTTAATAGATGCACAAAAAGTCTACAAAATGCAAACATATGGCCCCAAAAGTCTACAAAAGAAACATGTTGCACTGAAATCCAACTTTGGTCAAACAGATGACAAAAAAAAAATCATTTTAACCCTAAAAGTTATATATATTGCTATTCTTATACTAAGAGTAAAATTGGCTCTATGCATGTATTCTGATTTATTATCTCACTTAGTAAAACCAAATTACATGCTAACACTATTTTTATTTCTTATTCCACATTACTCGTTTGTTATTTATGTTGTGATTATGTATGTTCAATTTTTTTTATTGCGATTAGCTTTTGGACGTATCAAATTCGTTGTGTTTCAATTTGTCGTTCAAAATTAGTATTAAAATTAACGGAACGAAATCACGTTGTTGCAATTGCTGTCCAACATATGATATTAGTGTCAAAGCATAAAAGATTGCATAAAAGATGGCAATTACATTGATTCATTATGATTCAAATGGATACACAGACAGACAGTAAAATCTAAATAGTGGAAGAAGAAATGAGTGTGGTAAAGAATCATAATCACAGTGTATAAACATGATAGTTAATTAGAGAGGTCCTAATTAATTAAACTAAATTGGTTTAGGGATGCATGATAGGGGGTGTTTGGTGTGCTTCCTAATATACATCTGGGCATGGCTTGTTACTTGAGGCACTGTTCTACCTGGAATCAAAGTAGCCACCATCTTCCAATTTCCCCAACCATACCTCTCAACCCCAACCCTAAACTTACCATCTTCTTCTTCACTCCACCTTTTCCTCACTCTCCTCCTAATTTGTTGCTTCTGCTGTCTTTCTTCTTCTTCTTCTTCTTCTTCTTCTGGAGAAGGAGGAGACATGATCACAGCAGCCTGTTTTTGTTGCTGCTGCTGCTGCTGACTTGTTATGACAGTGGAGAGATCTCGCTGGATGGTTTGAAGCAACTGATTGGTCCGATTAAACACTTCCAACGGTGTTCTCCAAGGCAGCGCTTCAGCAATGCGTTCCCACGCAATAACGGGCTTCTCCATCAACATATTATCCGCCATGGCCGTCCTTAGCATCTGATCCTCCATCATGCTCCATGAATCCTCCACATCCACCGATGAGGTGACGCCTAGGCCCAGAGAGGCCAGATAATTGGCTTCTTCCTCCTCTGAAGACCACAAATCAGACCGAGTTGACTGCGATTTGGCCGAGGAGGAGTCTTCTTCGTGAGTTGACTGCGATATGACCCCAAGATCTAGGGTTCTTCCTGGGAAGGAGTCGGGCGATGAGAGATCCGAATCAGAAGGTGGGGGAATCTGTTGATCGCCCATCATCAAGAGAGACATAAAGCTTTGGTTCCATGGAGAATTTACAGACGGATCATCCATCGGAACGGCGGACTGTAGATGAGTGGGAGTTGGAGGAATCAGCGTATCCAACTGGAAACTAGAGAGCGAGGGCAGGGTAGATTTGGCGGGAGCGACCCAACTCTACTTAAATACTGTCTCTTTTCCGCCCATATATATATATATGTAACAACATCCCAATATATATCTATCTCTTTTTCGCCCATATATATATATATATGTAGCCACATCCGAATATATCTCTAATTTGTCCAAATATATATATATATATATATATATATATATATATATATATATCTTAATTTAATTTACGAGATGAACCAACAGGCTGAAAGTAAAATGCACCAACAGATTTAGTCCACTCTATCCGTCTAATGTATATAAACTTAAATAAATCTTCACATACATATTTGTATATTAAAACAAAATCTAATTCCACTTAAATATAAATAATATTAAATAATAACAATGACCAAACTAGTAGTAACGATGAAGTTTAGATTTAATTTTACATTATTTTTTCCTTCCAAATACATGCACCATGTAGCAGATTTAATCCTTACATTATTTTTTTTCTTTCTTTTTTAAGTTTAAAAAAGAAAGAAAAAAAACACGTCATAAAATAAGAATATATACTTTTACTTTTCATAAAAAAAATTTGTTTCTATCAATTTACTATAATATTTTTTTTTTTTTTTTTGAATATCGTAATAAATGAGTTATAAATTTTTAATACATATACACTATAACAAGTTATTCAATAATAAATGAATATATATTCTTCTTATAAATTAATAAATGTTTCTTCTTCTAGTCAGGGGTTAAGTTGATATTCTGATATTTTCGAGGAACAGATGGCGGGGACTCATTTTATCAAAATAAATCGAGATTTGGATTAATTGTTTTTTTTAGATTCATCGTATTTATTTGATCCACACAACGGTCTATCACAAACATGTTATTTATTCACACATGGTAGCACAACTATATCATGACGATCAATGAAGCAATTATTAGCATATGCATTCTTAAATCATGCGGAAATAATCGCATTACGTAGACAAAGTCAGAAGTGTGTCTAGTTAAGATTGACACATCATATCCAAAAGATGCGAAACTTACATTTTGATGAATATGTACATATTATATTGTATGAGGAAGATGTGTTATGTATTGCTAAGATGAAAAAGACGACATCAAAAGAGATATGACGAAACACATTTTCTTCAAGTTATTCTCCACTCATGATTTTGAAAATAAATGTGACATTAATGTTCAACAAGTCCGCTCTAATAATAATATAGCAGAGTTATTCACGAATGCCTTATTAATTGCAACATTTAAAAGATTGGTAAATGAGCTTGAAATGTATAGACTAAGAGACATTATGTGATCAACGAGAGAATGTACAGCGCTGCACTCTTTTTTCATTAACAAAAGTCCCACCGCGTTTTTTTGTTAAGATTTTTAACGAGCCAACTTATAAAATGATCAATAAATGTATACTCATTTTACTTACTAGATTTTTTTTAATTACATTGAAGTTTTTCTAGTAAAGTATTAATGACGAACAATCCTTATAAATATTTTGAAGTGATATATAATATAAATATTTCTACAATTAAATATAATTTTTAGTGTATTTATTGAATACTTATCGATATATAATATAGAACATCCACAATGGTATTACATAGTATTACTTAAATGTTGGTTAAACACATATTTTATGTAAAATGTATAAAAACATGCTACATTGATTTTACATAGCATTCCTTAAAAGTGGGACACACTTATTTTACATAACATATTCCTTAAATTTAAAGAATGCACTATCTATTACGTAACCAATTTTTTGTTATAAATTAATTCTTTTTATAATTAATGTTAATATCTTATTGGTGGTTGTTGAAAATTTTAATAATAAAATATATTTAAAAAATATAGTTAAGTAAAATTATTGGAGAGCAAATATTATTTATGTATATATTAACTTTACGTATTACTTAAACTTTACATAAATGTCTATGTGGCAAGTTTAAAGAATACAATTTATGTAAAACCAACGTGGAAGCTCTTAAGACATCTATAATGATGACACATAATTAAATTGAAAAAAATTCTACAAATCTATTGTTCCACCTAATCCATAAATTGCAACATATAAGTGACATCATTTTTTTTTGCCTAACTGGACATGCTAAAATTATTTAAATATTTATGAAAGTTACAATTTTTAGGTATGTTACATAACAAAATTAATTAATATTCACAAAAACTAAAATTAAATTCACTTATGTTTCATTTTCTCACTATTATCTTAATATAAAATAATATTTAGATATATATAAATATAAATGCATATTAAATATAAAAATATAATATAATTTGAATTTGTATATTTTTCGAATTATTATTTTATCACTATCACTCTCATTCACTTCCTTTTTTTTTTGCCCAAATTCCTATCC
Organism: Clarkia xantiana subsp. parviflora; assembly: GCA_036873135.1. Taxonomy (NCBI): domain Eukaryota; kingdom Viridiplantae; phylum Streptophyta; class Magnoliopsida; order Myrtales; family Onagraceae; genus Clarkia; species Clarkia xantiana. The sequence goes on along the minus strand of JAPTYO010000059.1, from coordinate 24,998,491 downwards.
CTGTTTACATTCAGTTTCTATTTCATTTATGTTTGCACACGAGTGTCTCTAGTGGGCTTCGCCTTCTGTTCTCTTCTTCATATTGGGTTTCTTCTTCCCGTTTTCCTACTTCGTGGGCTTCTCCTTCTAGTATTCCCGCTTTGTGGGCTTCCTCTTCTCAGATGCCCGCCCCATGGGCTTCTTCTTCTCATATACCTGTAGATGGGCACCAGGGAGGGGGTTCCCGGTAAGCCCACTAATTGTACGTGGTGTCCTGAGTGCCTTCTTGCTTGGGACCTCCGCCCTTCCTTCTCCTAGTGATACCTGCAAAATGGGCAATACCGAGACTCAAGGGGGGAGGGGTGTGCTCGGTTTGCCCTCTCCGATGCTTAAATGAGTATATGCCTTTTTAGAGAGATAAAGTAGAGAGAAGACAGAGCTTGAGTGAGAGATATCAAGATTGTTCTCAAATATGGAGAGGAGGCATCTATTTATAGAGTTCCTATTGGATCACCCCGGTTCCAGTGGTTTCCTAGTCCGGTTGTGGCAGGTTCGTAATATAAGTTGGCATTGACCGTAAATATGGTGCACTTGACATCGGTCCGACCGTAGATGAGCATAATGTGTTTAAGTGTTGATAAATGACCACCAATGGTGAGCCCCGGGCGAAATATCGTCCGGGGTAGGGGTCTAGGTGAGGGGAACTCACCCGGACGGAGGGGGGGGGGGGGGGGGTTACCTAGAGGACTGCTCGGGTAAAATTTACCCGAGCGCCCCACACTTGGTTTTACGAAGTGTGATGTCCACACCTGGTAACAAGTGTGTTATGGCGCTCGGGTAAAATTTACCCAAGCACCCCACACTCGGTTCGACCGTAGATGAGCGTAATGTGTTTAAGTGTTGATAAATGGCCACCAAGGGTGAGCCACGGGCAAAATATCGTCTGGGGGTAGGGGTCCGGACGAGGGGAACTCGCCTGGACGGAGGGGGGAGGGGGGGACCCGGGTGGGTACCACTAGAGGACTGCTCGGGTAAAATTTACCCGAGCGCCCCACACTTGGTGGTACCAAGTGTGGACACCGCTCGAATATCCTCGAGTGGTTTTTTCCACTCGGGGTCTTCCCGGGTGGATTTTGCACTCGGGTGTTTCTGGGCCTCGAGTGTCCGTATTCCAAGTTTCGAATTATATTCGGTTATGACCCATTTATCGGGGTCCAATTTATAATAGCTTGGGCGTATATCCAATAATTTACATGTTGGTCACTTTGCATTCTCACATTAGAAAGTTGTAATTTCGCTATAAAATATTGAGAAAAATCTATTGGTTCACCTAATCCATAAACACATAAGTGACATCATTTTATTGCCTATGTGGACATGCTAAAATTCATGCTAAGCTCCTTATTCAATGTTGATGAAATTACAATTTTTTAGTATGTTACATAACACAATTAATTAAAATTCCACAAAAAAACTAAAATACTCACTTATGTTTTATTTTCTCACAATTATCTTAAAAAATATTTAGATATGGATAAATATATATACATATTAAATATAAAAAAAATAATATAATTTGAATTTATATGTTTGTTGAACTTTTTTTTTTTTATCAATCTTATTCACTTTTTTTTTTCTTTCTAAAATTCTTATTCACTTTTAATTTTTATTTCATTTACATGTTAGTCAATTTGGATTCTCACATTTAGGAATTTGAAATTTCACCATAAAATATTAGGAAAAAAACATATAAGAAAATATGTTCAAAATAATAAGGTGTATACAAATAATTACTGCGATAGTTTATTGAAATACTGGATAATTTTTATTTTTTACAACTTTTTATTGTATAAATCCAAATGAGTACTACAAATCGTTACCTCAACTTTTAATTTTGAAAATTAGCTACCTCAACTTTGAAATTCAGATCAAATCGCTACCTCAGTCAATTTTTTGTCAATTTAGACAGAATTGAACCACGTGTGTTTTTTTTTTTCATATATTTTTCTTCCAAAAATGTCATTGTCTCTCTTCTTTGCCTCCTTGCGTGATCATACTTCACCATATTCTCTTCATTATCATTATTGCTTTATTATTTTATTCTATGTCGTATGTATATCTTCAATTCCAAAAGTTCAGACAAACTTCTACATTACTAATTAACAATTCATCCATCAAAACAAGTTGCAGAATCTAAAAGTTGTTTTGTTGTTGTTTTGATGCAGTAATGGTGTTGTTTCATAGTTGTTGTTTTTTTTTTTTCGCTTTTGCTTATGCAATTTTTAGTTCGGTTTTAATTATATTACGTTTAGGTTATGTGTTATTTTGCTATGTTATCTTGCTGCAGTAAATATGTTGTATCATTGCTGTTTTTTTTTCTTTTTGCTGCTGTAATTTTACTATTACGACGTTTACTTTTTGTTATTTTGTTGTTGAATCATAGCGAATATTTTTCGTTATTCTGTTGTTCAATTGTTTCCAACGAAAGAGGTCTGGGTGTTTGTGGATCAAAGTCATAAAAAAGTAATACGTCCTTAAAATATAATACAAATTAAGTTAAATTCACTCAACCTACAAGCATTTTCAGCATTTGCACACAAAAAATAAAAGATAAGATAATAATAAGAGATAAAAGAGAAGTTGAAACACTTGAAAGAGACAACTTTAAATCTGTATCTATGTCTGGTATACTTGGAACTAACATCAAAACAATTTGAATTCCGTTATATTTTCATTATGATATATATGACATTTGAAAATTCCATACATAATTTTCAGGTGAACATAGCAAGTAGAGCGGCGAAGTTAACTTTTTTTTTATGGTGGAATTGTTAATTAGTAATATAAAAGTTTGTATGAAATCTTGGAATTAAAGATATATATACGATATAGAAGAAAATAATAAAGCAAAGATGTTAATTGAGAGAAGATGGTGAAGTATGTTCACGTAAGGAGACAAATAATAAAGACAATGGCATTTTTGGAAGAAAAATATTTGAAAAAAACACATGTGGTTCAATTCTGTCTAAATTGACAAAAAATTGACTGAGGTAGCGATTTGATCTGAATTTCAAAATTGAGGTAGCTAATTTTCAAAATCAAAAGTTGATGTAGAGATTTGTAAATGGACCAAAGTTCATGTAGCAATTTGGTTATTAACCATAGTTAAAAGTTAAAACTCTTTGAAAAAATTAATCTTAACTTCTAACCTTTACCGGAACAACGACAATCCCGGCTAAAATATCTCGGACTGAAGATTCCCTCCGAGAAAATCTTGGTGAAACTAGCCATTATTATCACCCTAATCCTAAATCCTGTAGTGGCGATCGATATATATCTTCAACTTGCCAGAGCTTCAGCTTCTCCATTTCTGTCGGAATTTCAACTCTTGTTGGTTCTATCCCTGTCCACCCTGCTGCTGCATACAGGTTAGTCCTTTCCTGGTCAATTTTGCATTTTTCTTTTGAAATTTTTGCTTTCAGTTCCTCTACAAAATTGATTTGAAGATGATCGGAACCAAATTGATTGTCTTGTTCAATTGTTAATAAATTATCTGAATAATTTCTATCAGTTGGATTTGCAGATACTCTGTTTTGGGTCCGTGACGTTTCTGTATGTTACAGGTGGTGAGGGTTTTGTGGGGCGATCTGATTCACTCCGTTATGACTCAAATATATCAATTATTTTGCTGAACTCCATCGCCAGTGATCTTTGTCCCTTATGTGGCCTCTGTATCTATTCCAAAACAAGATTTTGAAGCCAGAGGGTGTAGATGGAGAGGACAATGATCAGGAGAGAGAGAAAGCGTGTAGATCCGGTGATGTTGATAGTATGAACATGGTAAAGTCTCTAGCATGTGAACATTTGTCAAGTCACGGAAAATACCACCTGGCAGTTCTCCCTCGTGAACAACTCATCGATGTGAGTGCCTGGTGTTGCAATTTTTGTTTTACTTAGGAATTGATGCTCTTTGAGTTATGACCAATCATACGAAATGTTGTAATATGTGAAAACAATTGGATTTTTGATGAAGTGAAACTTATGCAGGTGCCGCACTTAAATCAGCTTGCTTCCTGGGACTGCGGTCTTGCTTGTATTTTAATGGTTTTGAGAACAATTGGCATCGATACTTGCGATATCAACACATTGTCTGATCTATGTGGAACGAATAGGTGAGTTTTCCCTCTTCTTTTTTTCCTAATTACATTTGATATATCAACTCAATTTCTTTGAAGAACTCGTGTTGCTTCTGAACGTATACAGCATTACATTTAGTTGATTACCAAGATTGACATATTCTTACCAGAAAGATTCTTGCTAGGAATGGTTTAATTGCATTGTCTATAAGAGCTACACAGATAGCTTTTTGGGGGTATTCTTTTGTAATCAACATTCTCGTTACTGGATTGATAGAATAGAATGCTGAAGTACTAGTTAAGCAAGAACCTCTTCTCATGTTTCGGTTAGTCAGGCTCATCAGATACTTTTAGGTACTTAATGTTATATATGTTTGATGAGTTGTATTCACTCTCTCAGATCCTTTAAGGCTCTTTCATTTAATAGGTTTCCTCAGGTTGGAAAAATTAGAACTGACAAATTATTTTTTGGACAGTTAGACACAAGATAGTTCAGTTGAAATAGACATATGAAAGTAATGTTGGTTTATTATGATGCTTTTGGAAAGAGACATTCATTATATGCCATTACTGGCATGCTACATATCTGATTAATCTAATTGATGGTATAATGTGTACAGCATATGGACTGTTGATTTGGCGTATCTTCTCCAGAAATTCTCTATCAGTTTTTGCTTCTACACCGTAACATTTGGAGCAAATCCTGGTTATTCTGACGAGACATTCTATAAGGTATTACAGCATCTCCCAACCAACATTTTGGTGCTGCTTAGAATGACATCTCAATTTCTGGTTGATTGCACATTAGTTTAGAAACTATGTTGACTGGAAATTGTTCCGTTGCTATCTTGAAGTATTGAAGCCTGTCATATCACCTCTCAGGGCATTGGATTTCTGACTGGTAGTATTGCTTTGCTTAGCATGTTTAATATGCCCATATAGTATCTTGCTGTTGAATTGACTTAAACGGTGTTGATACTTAGAGGTAGCAAACGTCACAAATCAATAGGTTTTCATTCCAGTTAGTCTGCCAAAAGGTGTACATATCCTTCAGGTCTACTTTGGAGTGATCTCAAGATTGAATAGTTTTTTGCTTGGAATTTACTTACTATTTGTCAGTAGTCACTCCTTGTTGGTTAAGCGATGTACCAATTTTCCTGATATTTTATTCTTTATTGTTACGGGCAATAACCGAATGCTGACGTCAAGATTACATGTTATGCAGGATCAGTTATCCACTGATTTACAGCGAGTTGATAAGCTTTTCAATAATGCGCTAGCTGCCGGTATAGCAATTGAGGTATGTGGACTGTGTACTCAACTGTTTGATGTTTCTCAATTTGTTCAGTTAATTAAAAAGTCGAGGGGAGAATAGGCTCGCTTACTTATATCACTCTCTACACAAACTAAATTGCAATTTTTTATTCTTATAGACTCTCATCAAGTACACCCCGCTACTCTTATTACTACATTGATATCACATTAATCCTACTCTCCGCTTATTTTACAGCCTTTTTTACGTTGCTTCATTGGGAGTGTACAAAATTATAAGACGATAACTTCTGCAGAAAAACGTTTGGACATTGTTGGCATATACATTTGCCTATAACACACAATATGGCACATTGACACTTAAATGTTGGGCCTAGATCATTTTTGTGAATCAAAATATAAAAAGTGGTACCTGGGTGTGCTCCAATCAGTGTCGTTAGTATTTGAAAGCGTGCTCTGAACCTTTCAACAACCTACCTACTTTGTTCTCTTTGTATCTGTTCATCCACTTTGCTCTTTGAACCTTTTCTCTTTGCAATCTGTTAATCTACTTTACTTTGAATCGAAGCGTCCAACCTAGCATCCTCTAAAACCTCAAATGGAAGCTCTCTTCTAACGTGTTCAAACTTGAAGTGAAAATGGACTACTCTGTTTAAGAAGATCTTTATAATTTTATTCATATTGACATTGTAGCAACTAGCAAGTCAATTGTACTGTTAGAAGTGCTGAATAGTGAACCTAAATGTCCGAGTATTAGATTGAGTCATCTTGAAGCCATAAAGATATAATAGACCTAACAGTTGCTGCATTGCTGGACTGGAGTCCATCCAGTCTATTGTTGATATATGTAGAAGATGAACCATTCCATATTGGTTAGAAATTTGAAGTTCACTTGGATAAGTTGATGAACTTTTATCTCTAACAGTGCAGGTCAATCAGTGATGAGGAGATTTCCCTTCTAATTTTATCTGGACAGTACATTGCAATTGCTTTGGTTGATCAATACAAATTGAGGTACTGACTGAGAACTTAATTGATCTCATTTATAATGTTAGTAGCTGAAACTATCATACAGATTAATTAGTTGCTTGCAAATCCACTCTTCCGTTTTCCTGCTTATCCGCTTAATATGATGTTTATAAGTGTAATGGTCTGCTGTATTTTTATTTACATGGTATGAAGAAGAGATATTAGTGTCCATGCTTGCATAACTTTGCTTATTCTAGTGCAGTGTCCGAAGCTGGTTCGAAGATGTCTGTCTTTCCAACTTACATGACAGCAGCACAGACTACACTGGTAACAATTGGCTTAATCTTGTTTCAAATGTTGAATCGCAATCTTGGTTTTTTTTCTCTTTTTTTGGCATACATACGCCTAATTATAATTCTTGCACTCAAATCAAACTGATGATTGCAGAATATCATAGAATTTATTGCCCAACCTATGAGACTATTGATAATTGGTATCATTAATTCGTTTGAGATCTGGACAAGTTGTTTTAAGACTGGGTACTTATTTGTTGTAATACCAAAAAATTTCTATCATTGGGATACAAATTAGTCTCACATACAAAGATTGGAGTTTGAGGAAGCATAGCCATGATTCTCCTAGCTAGCTGCGAATAAACTAGTGGGCTCCTCTTGTAGCACTCCCCATTCTTTCTCCGTATCCCACCTCAACCTTCAGTTTGTTGGATTCAGTGACTAACCTTGGTCTATATCTATGTTATCATTAATTTGTGTGAGATCAGGTCACTACATAGTAATATGTGGATATGACGCAGACAAAGATGAATTTGAGATAAGAGATCCTGCTAGTTCACTGTAAGTTGCGCACGTTCCTCAGTCTTTGGAACTCTGTGATTACATTTTAGATAGATTATATAGTAGAACAAGAATCCTGACATTATATATATATGGTTGCAGTGAACATGAGAAGGTTTCTTCAAAATGCCTCAAGGAAGCCCGCAAATCGTTTGGCACGGATGAGGATCTTCTTTTGGTAATGTATAGGGTTAAGTACCTAAAACAGTCACAACTATAGCTTATGTTGCTAATCTATTGGTAGTAAATAATAATCCAATCCATTAAGACGATGTTAATAATGCAGATATTTCTGGATAAGGAGGGCAGGAATGGAATGAACGCGTGTGCATAATATAGACATTTCACCTCCTTGTAGAGCAACTTGGGCCGTATTTGCATATATGTGTAAATGATTAACTGTACAGATATATACACCAACATGGTGAGAAACTGATGATATGGAGATTCAGGTACCGTCTGTTGTTTATTTTCTAGTTCTTTTGTTATATGGTTGATCAAACTTGGACTTATTTCAATAGTTTTCTTGCCAATACGTGGTGTAGATAAAAAAATAATAATAAGGTAAATTTTTATTTTACTATAAGTTACGGGAAGTCTCGTAGAGTCAGTCGGTAGAGAGATGATGCCTAAAAGATTTTGCAATATCATATAGGGTTAAAGGTCCTTTTGGTACCACATGTTTGCAAAAATTACACTATTCATACCAATTTAACTCAATTGGGGCTAGGTCCCAATTGACCTAGCCGGACCTAGCCTAGGGCTAAGTCCGACCCTGGGTCGGGGTCGCCTGGGTCCGGTGACCATGACCCAGGGTCGGACCTAGCCCTAGGCTAAGTCCGGCTAGGTCAATTTGGGAAAATTGTTTGATTTTGAAGTTTTAGTCTAAATTGAACAAAATAAAAGTTAGGGATGTATTAGATGGACTAAATTGTAACAAAATTGAAAGTGTTGGGCTGGTCACGTGCATGACACATGCCATTTAACGGCTGTTTTTGACAGAACCCTAACGGAGGTACCAAAACAGTAAGGTTTGGAAATATATGGTACCAATTCGGTACGAAAAAATAACAGTGGTGTGAACAGTGTAATTTTTGCAAACATGTGGTACCAAAAGGACCTTTAACCCTATCATATACGATAAATCAGGATGAGAAATAGTTTTTGGAGGAGAATAATTGGAAAGTAATATATCAACTTGTGTACTATAACTTGATTAAAATCATATAGAAAGGAGAATCTGTGTCTAATATGTATAATATAATATGCTCGTAAATGAATAAGATAGTGAATGAGTTTATAATTATTAATTACTAACTAAAGTTTGAACACTTACATAAATTGTTATTTGAGATTTATTTAATACAATGTGTTAACATAAGTTTCTATCGAGGATACATTGCCAATTCTGTGCGTGGTTAATTAGAGTCTAGGGACGGAAATGGACAATTGACCTTGTTATATATACTTGGGGATTACAAAACAAAGCTAACACTCAGAATAGTCTAGGTATATATATATCCATAAATATCTATCTATCTTCACAAACATTAATATGTGGTTGATATTAAAAGTGATAAGAATTTGAACATTTTTTATTGTAATTAGTTTAATGTCTTCTTTTTATACATACATTACCATTTTATTCACTCAATGAAAGAAAGTCTAATACTACTAGCAGAGGTGGTCTACTGGCCAAAACCGTTTACACTCATGTGGTTTGATTCCGAAGTTCCAGGTTTGAAACACGCAGAGGTTAATCAGGTCTCACAGACCAGTTGAACTGGGCTTACTGGACTATTTTATTAACTATACTAGATTATTAATGTGTTTACGTTAAAATGTAAGTGTTTCTAAATGTAAAATTGTCTCTCCAATTTTACATACCTAAACTACCCTTGTAATTACAAATGTGTACCGTTATTCAACTCACGCCGATTCACACTCTCTTCTCCATACTAAACATCAAACTCAATTCAGTCCCGCTCTGGAGATATTCTTCATTACATCTGATTCAACAAGTGGCAGTTACTTGGTGCACCTCCACCAATCAAAAATTGACAATTATTGAGAGAGAAGGAGATGTGGCAACTTTTACACAGAAAATGGACACGTGTCAATATTTAATTGGACGAAGGTGCACCAAGTGGCTGCCACTTGTCGGATACAACGTAATATATTAGCTTTACAGCTTTCTTATTAGTATTATAATGGTACTGGAGTTGTTCCAGTAAAAATATAACAATTCCGAAAAGTTATAACATAGTTAATTTAAAATGGCTTTCTATTTAACATTTTTTGTACTCATATAACCTTATCTTCTTGATCTAACACGCATTCAGCTCTCACATATCTGAAATTTGGAGGTCTACAATTGTTAATATTGTACCTCACTTTTCCGAAATGCGATTCATGAGTCTCCTACGGCTCTGTTCACCTAACTAGGGGGCTTGTCGGTGAACTTGTCGGTGAATGCATTCAGCACACTCTTATTCATACTTTAACATCCTCAATACTGATGTTTATGTTTAGTCATTGGCAAGAGAAATATTTTAACATCCACCCTACTGATGTTTATGTTTAGCCACTGGCAAGAGAAATAATGACATTTTAAAATGCGTTAGATACGTTTTTATTCATACTTTAACATCCACCCTACTGATGTTTATGTTTAGCCATTGGCAAGGGAAATATTTTAACATCCACCCTACTAATGTTTATGTTTAGCCATTGGCAAGGGAAATAATTACATTTTAAATGTAGTTACCAGGAGTTGAACTTGGGCGCTCTGATATCATGTTAAGAATAAGACGTGCGCCCTAACCAACAGGCACATAAGTTCGAACTTGCGGGTGCAGGCATCCAACACAAATTCGAATTTATGGGATAGTTGGTTAAGTCGCGGATCTTATTCTTGACGGAGTGCATCTAACTAGAGCCCTAATTTTTATTTGTTAGTGCAAACATAATGTGTCAATCTAACACTCTGTATGTTTTCAGTAGAAAAGTCTTCATCACTAGACTAAAATGTTAGCTCCTCCACAAATATGTGTATATATACACAATTGCAGCCCATAGAGAAACTAGTATTAGACAACACTAGCTAATAATCTCCATCAAGAAGATAAACCATATATACTAAGCTAGCCAGCCCTCATGAGTCATAATCAGGTGATCATCACTAGCCTCTACAGAGCAGCCATTGATGGAGATTTGGTTTCGTTGCAGAATCTGCTAGCAACCCACCCAAACCTCCTCGGCCAATTCGCAGATGCGGGTCCGTATAAAGAAACTCCTCTCCACGTTGCAGTGCAGCTAGGGCACACCCAGTTGGCGAAAGAGATGACAGATCGAAAACCCGAGCAATACGTTTGGAATTTGTATTCTTTTGGTGCATTTGTTAGTAAATTGTCAATTTTGACAGTTAAACACTCATGTAGTCACATGACATCCCCTAAGTTTTATTTTTGTTCAATTTAGTACCTACTATTTTCTCCGGCTAGACAATCGTGCGACTTCTTCGGTTCGCTCCCCGTCTGAAACATCATCATAAGTAAGCTTATCGGAATAGCAAAAAAACAGGTCACTGATGACAGTTGGCTTCGTTACTACGAGAAATTATTATATGGCTCAGCTTTACCACGTGTCGCTGACGTGGTACAGCATCAGCCAATAAACTTCTGCCATGTGTCATTTTACACTCTCTCACTTAATACATGGCAGAAGTTCATTGGCTGATGCTGTACCACGTCAGCGACACGTGGCAAAGCCGAGCCATAGAATAATTTGGGCGTTACTACAACTACATTTGGTTGTCAAGGTCCAAGGTGTAAGAATCCACAGAGAGGGGTCATTTCTTGAGCCTATAACCTACTTTACCAACTTGGATGAAGAATGACATAAGTATGACATAACACAACGAGATAAGATGGTCGGAAGTGTGTGAAAAGCATGTGTAGGCTCAGATCCGTCTTCGGCCACCACATAAGTCTTCTGACCACTGCACAAGTCTGCCGGCCACCATCCAAGTCCGCCAGCGACGACCAATCGGTGCCAGACGGCTTTGATTGGGCCACGCAGGGCCAAGATCGGAGCTTTATGGCTCCGACCAGAGCCACAGAGGGCTTTGAATGAGTACTCCGTGACTCAATCGGAGCCAATAGCCCCGATCTGGAGCCACTAGCTCAGAATGAGCCACATAGAACTTAGTCGAATCCCTCTGTGGCTCTGGTCAGAGCCATAGAGCTCCGATCTAGGTTCTCTGTGGCCCAATCGGAGCCGTCCGAACCCGATTGGTCATTACGGTGGACTCGGTGGCCGAAAGACTTAGGTGGTGTTCGGATGAAGATTGGCTTGCCGGAGAAAATAGTACGGGAGAAAATGATCATCTTCTCTCTACGCCAAAAGTAATCTCTGCTTTATGGTTTATAAAAAAAGAAGCAAACTCCGACCACCAACAACCACAACCGGGTTACTGTCTGATGAACAAGAGATGGATTTTGATGAGATGTGATTAGTTTGAGTTGAAAATTTTAAGATTTTTTTTTTAGATATAAATTCGAGATAGCCTGAACCCTTCCCGAATTATATATAGTCCATACTAGGGTTTAACTTTTTCAAAGAGTTGAGTCAGGCTTGAAACAAGAGTTGGAAAATTCAAGTTTGAGCCATTTTTCAGAAAATTCTTGCCCATTTGTCCTTGAGCTTTGTTTTGAAACCGGACAAGCAGTCGGACTGTGCACCGGCAGTTCGATTATACTAAAATAGTAAAATGAACTGGCAAAAAAACGGATTGTTACATGAGCGCCGACTGCCTGCAAAAGCTTATTACATTCTTGATGAGGCAAAGGCGTTAAAAAGTGTTCCCTTTCTGCTTCCACTTTTTGAACAGCCTTGCTTTTGATCTTCTTGTGCAAAAGTCTAAAAGATTAGAAGTCGGAGTGGTACAATGTAACTAGGCTTGAATGAGTAATTGGTGTGCGGCACAGAGGGCATTCGGGCTTTTCGTTGCACCACTCCATTATGCAGTTCCTTCACCAAATTGTAACGCAACGTATATTTTACTTAGTAAACCAAAAAAAAACATAACATTGTGCAGTAGAGTTGAACAACATTGTCTGTCCTGTTATCGGACTTACCAGCAAAAGACATGGCCACAAGGCGTTGCTGTTGGATGTTGGCGCTGACTCAGGCAAAGCGTGCACTTGCTTGTCCCGTTTGTTACTTGAGACTGTTGCGTTACAAATTTCAAACAAACGGATCAAAACTCTAAACTATGTTCATGCTTCATTTCATCTTCACACCAACAGCAAAAATCTTTAAATTTTCCTATTTGTTGATTGATAATACAGAAGTACCTCTGAAGAAGATGATGCCTCATTTGCCCAAGAAACTTTATCGTCATTTACTGAAATGATGTTGCCTTCCTCATTAAGAACAGGCAAGCCTCTCCCTGCAGATCATCAATTAAGTTTTAGAGCTATGTCAATGCCCAAAAAAAACACACCACCAGTTCATGACATTGGTCAACCAAAACAAACAGAAGACTTTCCTCATGCCAAAAACAACAAAAAGGGTAAAGGTCCCCATGAATTGTTGATTAAATTCTAAGCCATGCGTATAAGAATGTGATGCCAGAACTGAATGTTGGATTCTACTATCTTATCTAACCCACGTAATTGAATTATTGAAATAACAATAAGATAAGCAAAGAAATGTCTAGTCTATTCTAACGGATACAAATGATAATCATCGACCTGCTGGAGTTTGGTGGGTCCCCAATGAGGCCTGGTGCACTGAGCTTGCAATAGATGATAGATTACTGCGCCTCAATCCTTCAGCAGCAAGGATGCAAAGCTGAATCAGCAGAAATATTCCCAAAATTTGATACCTGCCAGAAGACAATGCTGTCGTCTTAAAAACCTGTTGATATTGAATTTATAGGAAGATCTCACATATAATATATTTGTCTCACATAACTCTATCAAAGGGAATGCCATCTCAAAGTAGCTTCATATCCCCGAGATGTATATTAATTGATCAATGAATTGCTCTTGAGAGGAGTAGAAGATGTTGCAATGACTATCATACCTGGGCCTTTGGTTTGACGGCTTCCCAATAAAAACGTATTTGATGCCTGATGCACGCTTTGATATATGATAGTAGAAACCTACAGAGATAAAGAAGCAGATTCAACGGAGAATGCTGCAAGAAAGGTAGACTAGAAGATACTAAATCAACCTTTAACTAAGAAAATCAATCACCTTCAAAGTAGAAGAACATTAGGTTAGTTCGTAGAAACAACTGCAGGACTTCTCGAGCTACAGGAAGCACCTAGTTTAACAAGAGAGTACCATATGTAAATTAGAAAGCGGTTAAGAAGAATAGTATATGTTGTAACTTTTTTTTCTTTAGCAGAAGACACACTAAACTTGAACCTAGTTAACTGGAAAAAAAAATGGCCAAAAATATAAATGATTGAACGAAAGCAATCAAGAAAGAGATACATGGTGGGTGAAACGGCATAGGTATCCCCCCAGAAACTAAACACAGTAAAGATGATTTTACCGCTGGCCACCTGCGAACTGCATTCAACCAGAATGTATGTAATCTTCTTCTCAACCTTGATAGAGCTGACAAGTTTTCCTGAGTGGTGGAGGGTGAATGCATTACAGTTACCGCTGATGAATGAATCTGGTTATCCTCCGAATAATCAGCGTTACTTGATTCATCAGGATATAAATCCGAAAGGGAGATGCCGCGAGAAGCAAGTCTAGAGCTACAAAATGAACAGTGTAGAAAAATCAATATAGGATGCCAACTTGGTGATTTTCCAAGCTTTAATTTAATTAGGTTACTGAATCAATAAATAAGTCCAATACCTAATTCCCTACCAAGAATAAACTAAAGCAGCTACCTTATTCTTTCTGCAATATAAGGAAAGGCGGTCTGGTACACGATGAAAAGAGCACGCCTTGCTGGTGTTGGAGGAAGTCCATAAGGCCCAGAAACCTACGAACAGTTATTAAGATCTTTATGAAAACCAAATACTTGAAAGAAAGCATATCCCTTAACATTCTCTAACCGACTGGTAAGATTTATCCAGTTGTCCTATAAACACTATTTACAGCTGATAAACTAGTGTGGGAAAAAAGATGAAGGTTTGAAACACAAACCTGAGTAATATCACAATATTCTTCACCCAGAGTTTGCTGTCCTGAACCAGTAGTCATCACATAATACAGCATTTGCCCAAGGAGTTGAGTCTGTCAAAACAGAAAAGGTTCCATATTATAATCTCTCTGCACATACGGAAACAACCAGCTGCCTAATTGTAGATTACCCTCACTCGACCGCAAGAGTGAAGTCTATTCGGTTCGCAGTAACAGTATTAATATATATTGGCTTCTTAAACTCAACATGATTAGTGTACCCCAAAAAAAACTCAACATGATTATGTATTGAAGGGATCAAAGAAAGACAATCAAATCCTATAGTTGTACTTTTTAAAAGAAAAGTCTTTTTTTTGCCAACTAAACAAGACAGATTAGGAAACCAGATACTCTACATTCTAGAATGGAAAATTGAACCTTCATTTTATATCCTGCTTAGGAAGTAAAGATATCAGAGATCCCTCCCTAGATCAAAGCATGACGAACAAAAACCTAACTGGCCCTACTACAGGATCATTTATCATTCATAAGTTGAAAAGCACATATCGATCATTGTGAGTATCGCTCTGCTTGGTGCCAAACCCAAATTATTTGATAGTAGTAGCCTCTGAACATTAGGCAGTATCAAATGAATCATGAGGCACAGTATATATAAAGAGACAATGCCGAAATAGAGCAACAAATAATTCACCAATCTTCACAAATTACAAAACAAAGAATACAGAGAAAGAGCAAACCTCGTTTTGATAAGCTACAGCAATCCTGGTGCCTAGTTATTAATTAAGAAGAAAAAAAAGAAATTCAATCAAACTTCTTCAGCAAGTTGAAGACAGCAGAACAGTAGAAAAGCCTGAAACTTGGGTTACCGAAGAGATGACGTATGGCGTCCCGGCAAGCGTCATACACGAAGGAAGCATACTGATCGTCTTTCTCAGCGGCCCTCATTATCTCTGGTTGAGCCGCCAGAGGGAACCCTCGCGGCGCGTCGCTACTGGTGGCCGTTGAGGCGACGGCGGAACCCGAATCCCCACTCGGGCCCGGGTCGCCTGAACCCGACGAATCCCAATTTCCGAACGGCATGGTGCAGTCGCCTCCGCGTCAGAGAGGTCTTGACCAATCGAACTAGAAGATGGAGTGTGGATACTAGGAGAAATTTTTTTGGCGCAAAAATTCGGTCACTTCAATGCATCTATTTTTATTATCGTCTTCTTTTTGTCAAAACAAAAGTAAATTTAAAGGATTCAATTACAAAAGTAAATTTAGTCCAACTATTTTTTTTTTGGGTAACGATGCCCCATATAAAACACAAACTTACCGACAAGAATAAATGATAGATGTCTAGCCAGCATACATGTCGAGATAAATGGGAAAATCAAATTCTCAATATATATTTAACTGATGCTTATGTCAAAAAGATAAAAGTAATACAATCTAAGGATGAAGATAACATGTTCAGTAGAAGTAGAGACAGTGGAGAGGTGATATGATAAGATAAATCACTAAGGGGGCGATTGGATGGATGTAATGTGGAATGTAATCTCACATTACGTTCCACGTTACATCAATATTACGTTGTTTGGTTTGCCAAACGACGTAATGTGCATTGTAATGTAATGTGCATTGTAATATCAAATTACATACAAACTATATTCATCGTAATGTGAGATTACATCTAAAAACAGATGTAATGTGAGATTACGTCCAACATTACGGAGTGTTATTATTTTATTAATATTTATTAAATAGAAAAAATACTTTATATTATCATTATAGTATATTATGATAATAATTTTGTTATTATTAGTAGTTTTTTTTTATCTACTTCATCACTCATTATTATAATAAATAATGTTTGTATAAAATGAGTAAAGTCTTTTCAATACATTTTTTATGAAAATTATCTTATAAAACTACATATAATGTTTTAACTATTAGAAATTTAATAGTTGTGCATACTGAGTTTACATATTTTATTATTTGAATTCATAAATAACTATAGTATTAACCATAAAGCATAAACTTTAAGAAATTATTTGTTGTCAAAATATATTTTCTTTTTTAAATCTTATCATTTTTTTTTTTGGCAAAAAATCTTATCATATTAAGATATAATATACTCTCTATAAATTAATATAATAATAATAAAGGCACATTACAACACATACCAAACACTGTAATCTAATATTACACTCCACATTACAGCACAACCAAACACTGTAATCTAATATTTCAAGTAATCTCACATTACAACTCACATTACTTGTAATCTCACATTCGTCCATCCAAACGCCCCTAATGTCTCCAGAATAGGAGCCAACTTGATCACACTGACAAATAGTCGGTCAGGCCTACAAATCTATGCCAACTAGAGAACCCGATCACATATAAACAAAAGTGGGGAGATGAAATAGATAGTACGAGAAGGAACCTCAATCAATATAAAGTCACACTTGCACCAATGACCAACCAATTGAGCTAAACCACTGATTTGATGAGTAGCATATAAGTAACATTTAATGATATACAAAGCCGAAGGCCAATATACCAAAGCACCTCAGAACGCGGAACATCTAACAAAGGGTATCCTAGAATCTTTGAGAGACCAAATTTACTATGACTAGACCTAATTAAGGCTCTATCTAGTCTGAAAAGAAAAAGGTGGACGTGATAGTTGATTTTCGTTAATTTTTTATATATATTTTTTTTATAACTTATCAAATTACCTTGTGGCTAAACAATTGTTTGGTGAATTTAATTTATCAAAATCAAATTAAGATTATCTTTTAGGTGAAAGCTTCTTTTTTTTGTTTTTCTATTGGAGAAAGCTAAATTAAAATTTTATATTTTAGCTATACATTACTGATTACGCTATGTGACAATAATATAGTATATGCGTGCCACAGAATACTTTCTTTTGTAGATAACAAGTATAACAATTATGGACGAGTGGTGAGAGGGGCATCATCCTTTTATCTCTTCCACGAACGCAAACGATACTCTCAAATGCTTCTTCAAGGAAATAATTAAAGCCATGTCTTCTTCCACCGTCACCGTCACCGCCACCGCCACCACCTGCGTTGGCCAACCGCTCAAGAGCCCACCATTAGCTTTCAAATTCCCTTCCAGTTCCGTCCTTGCTTTTACTAGAAAGCCCAGAAAGGTCATCCTCATCACCAACTCCGGCGATGTTCCCGCTGAGACGGCGACTGCTGACGACACCTCCGAAAGCATAGAAGCTCCACGTGTCGCACCATCTTTGATCTCTGCTCTTAATGTAGAACGAGCTCTTCGGGGCATAGGTAACACTAACTCACTCCTCTTTTCCTTCTAATAATTAATACTATTCTACGTTGATTATCAAATTGTTACTTATTGTTTTAAATTTTTGTCCTCTCTTAATGAAATTATGTACGTGATCAAGAAAAATAAATAGTAATAATTTGTTGTGTTTTTGTTCTTTACGTATTGAGTATATGTATAAATGAAAATCGTATCGTGCCGTGATACCAATTACACGTATGTCTATTAGTGTTGAGTCAAAACACACTACTCTTAAATGTGTCACTAATTTTTCAAATATTAACAAGAGCAGCTCTCGTGTCGAACCATACACGACACGTGACACAAAATTTTTGTGTCAAAACAGCTTCTGAGATGAGCTGTTTTGACATAAAAAATGTTACACTTTTTAATCCAATTTTTTTTACAAATGTTACAAAATGATTCTAATCAAACAACGTTGATTTTACAAACAACAAGTTTATTAAGAAAACTATCACATTTATAATTGTAATTGTATATTGACAGCTATTGTTTCTATTATAATAAAATGACGACTTTTATAATGTTACATAATATAAATAAATATTAAATTTTAGATAAACTGTAATTATTCATGAATATGCAGCTCTAAGTTACACAGCTTAAAAGTACGTATCTATTCGTGTCAATGTTTAGACATTAGATTGTTTATGTGTACATGAAAAAAGCAGCTCTCTAACAGCTCATCTTCCATATCATCATGTCATAAATTGCCACACTTGCACATGTGACCATTATTATATGTCCAAATTAGTCAAACAAAAAAAATCCAAAAAAAAAAAAAAGTAGTAAATTGTACACTCCAAAAATAAGCTAGGAATTAAAAAAAAAAGGTTAATAACTAAAAAACTGTCAAATGTGTATCTAATGTTAAAATTAGGTGTCTGAAGTTTGAAATGTTAAAATTCACTGTCCCAAGTTTCATTTTTGTTGAAATTTGATGTCTCGGTGTGATTACTTTAGAGAAGTCAATTCCGACGAAACCGTCTGTCAAATTCGAGCTCTCATAAACACTCCCTTCTCGTCATCTTGCCGGGACTGTCACCTAAAAAGTTGGTCACATCCGGGCAAGTAAATCTCGCTCTATTGTCCTTGGAAAATGGCTCTACACCACTATTCTAGAAACTTTTTTTTTAATGTTCAACTTTTAGGTGAAATTTGACGATTTTGTGAAATGTAAAGAGTGATGGATTATGAGTGGGTTTGTGGGTTGATGAAAATGATGGAATGAAGATGAAAAGACGCACAAAGACACCAAATTTCAACAAAATTGAAATTTGGGATAGTCCATTTTAACATTTTAAACTTCAGACACCTAATTTTAACATAAGGTAAACTTTGGACAATTTTTTAGTTATTAACCCAAAAAAGAAACTTCAACTAAAACAAAAGATTTGATCTACTTTCAAAGCATCTGTAAACGGAGTTTGATAATTAACACACACTTATTTACAGCTGATATATATATATATATATATATATATTAATTGGGTCTACTACGATTTAGAATGCAGCTATCACTGATGTGGATCACTATGGTATGCTCGGGATTCCCAGAAAATGTCCCTATGATCAGGTTAATATACTAACTAATTAATAATGTCGTGTCTCTCATATTTTAATTTATTTAGTATATATATATATATATATATATGAATGTACGTATACTAGTAAATGAATTTTGTAATGAATTTATTAGGTTACGATTGCTTACGTGAAGAAGGTGGATGAGTTGAAGGGTCAAGGGTTGGGCGAAGAAGAGCTGAATAAGCAGCTGCAACTTCTCAAGGTTAGACTGAAAATGAATACAAAACACAGTGTTTCCATATATATACATATATATATACATATATTGATAATGAATGGTAGGGTTGGATTTGAATATGCAGGAATCGTATACGATACTATCAACAGTGGAAGAGAGAAGACTGTACGATTGGAGCTTGGCAAGAAACCAAAGACCAGACAGATATGCTTGGCCGTTTGAAGATGACATTACTCAGACTCCTACGGGGATACCTCCACCACGGGTAATTAATTAATTAATTAATTAATTAACTCAATTCTCATTCCTAGCTATAAACGTACGTACGTACCTGCTTTAATTAATTTGATTGAATTTTGGTTGCAGGAGGCTGAGGATGTCGGGCCAACAAGGGTGGTTGGGTACTTCTTGCTAGGATGGTTTGTACTGTCTGTCGTGCTTTCAGTTGCACTCAACCGTTAATTAATAAGTTGTTGCACAATAAGAAAAGTACGTACATGATGTATTATATCTCAATGAATGAATCAATCACTTCACTATGTCTATCTCAATTAATTATTGCATCAATGAATGAATGAATCAATCACTTCACTATATCACTGAATTCCTGCATAATTACCCGAATCGGAGCCACAGAGCTCCGATCGGAGCTTTTTTTATCCTCAGAAGGGGTGGTGGTCGCCGGAGCTGGAGTGGTGGTTCTCGGAGCTGGGTGGCGGTCGGTGGCGGCCTTAAGGGCATAATTAGTGTGCAGGGGTATTTTAGACATTTCACATTTCATTAATTAAACTGATAAATTGTATAATAATTGCAAAAGGGTAATTATGTCATTTCACGTGGTTCCGTTACATTTAACAGCAAATTTGGACGGAAACTCGATTATCAACAAAACTCAAAATTCAGGCCCTTAATAATACGTTTTTTCAATTCAGACCCCTTTTGGCAACATGGGCAAACATTCAGGCCCCTATTGTGTTTTTAACCCTTAAAAAAATATTCTAACATGAGAAAGAGTGTTAACCCACTATATTACGTCACCTAAGCATATGTTACCACTCTCATATGTCGTCACCTCAGCATTGTTTGATGCAAGTCTGGAGCTGCAACATCACATCTTTTAATTAATTAAATGTTGACAAATAAGTACCTCATATATTCATCTTCTCTCAACAAGTTTTTATTAAGAGAGACAACGAACATTAATAGCCAAGAAGAGAACGAAGAGTCACAATTCATGGTTCATAAAGAGTGGTGTCTCTTCAATTGCCAAACACATTGGAATAAATACTTAGTGATCAATAGTTTTAATTATTAAGGTTAATTAAATATACCACGTTCCACAATTCCACTATAAATATTCATATTTCGTTAGGTAAATATACAATTTCAACTTTCAAGGGAACTAACATTTTCAATTAGTGAATCGCATGAATAATGGAAGAGATTAGGGAGTGAAGGGAGTGGGTATGGAAGTCTAAAGGAGGACGATGATGAATAGTGAGAGTGTAGAATGAGAGGGAAAGAAAGGATTGCCGGAACCACCAACAGATGAGATAGTGGGATGATGAATATATACCTGAGGGAACGGAAGTCGACAATGCAGATGTAGCTGAATGCAAAGATGACGGAGGGGATAAGTCTAGCCATCTGGATTTGTTGCGGCTCCATGAGCTGCCATTACAGAGATACATAACATGTTCATCTTCTTTCTATTTGGGTTTATGGTTTAATTAAGCTCAATATTTTCAATTTTGGGCACTCTATATCACCAATCACTAATTATCAGCATTTCCCCCCTCTAGTTATGAGTTTATTTATGGATAAAAATTAGAATTTTATATTTAAGCTAATTTGTTTCTAACTAATATAAATTATGTAGTTTATCATATGTTATTATTCTATGCTTTATATATATTTCAAATATGTAAAATATTATCATAATTCTAAATAAAAATACATCATAATTTTACTAATCTATGTGTACTAATGTTAGTTTTATGTTCTTTTATCATTCAAAATGTAAGATTTATCTAACTTATCGACAAATAATATATTATGGAGCTGAAATCACCAATTTATCATTTTTATTGAATAACTTCTTATCTTAATCAATCTGGTGTTCGCTCTCAACTGATAGATAATAGATTTATAATTGGCATAAGATGCATTATCAACATATGATTTTACCGTATTAAGATGGTAAAAAAAATATAGTTATAATTTAGGTTTCTCTTATTTATTCTTATCTAATTTTTTTTTTTTAACTAAGTTGCTATCATCATATACATAATACATTATTTTTAATTTTAATTTTATCACATATTAGTATATTATTTAGGGTTAATAACCAGGTCTGAATAACGAATCATGTTAACCGTTGAGGTTTGAAGTTTCAAAATTTAATATGGAGGGTATGAGGTTTCAGTTTTGCTGATATAAGAGGTCTCCGTCAATTTTTGCTGTTAAAAGTGACAGAATTTGTTAACGTGCTTGGCATGTGACCGGAAATAAAATTAAATCCAAAAAATACTCATCTAACAAAGTGTGCCCCTCACATGCTTGCAATCAAAAGACGAAAATGCCCTTAAAGAAAAAAGGTACCACGACTCCGGCCACCGCCACCACGGCTCCGGCCACCGCCACCACGTCTCCGGCCACCGCCACCCCGGCTCCGGCCACCGCCACCCCGACTCCGACGACCACCACCCCGGCTCCGGCGACCACCACCCAACTCCGACGACCACCACCACAGCTCCGACGACCACCACCCTGACTCCGGCGACCACCACCTTGACTCCGGCGACCACCACCAAACTTTGGGGGTGGTCGCCGTAGTTGGATGGTGGCCACCGGAGTCGGGGTGGTGGTCGCCGGAGCCGTGGTGGTGGTCGCCGGAGTTGGATGGTTCTCGCCGGAGCCGGGGTGGTGGTCGCGGATCCGAGGTGGCGGTCACGGAGCCGGGGTGGCGGTGGCCGGAGTTAATTAGTGGAAATGAGTATTTTAGTCATTTCATGTTCCATTAGTTAAACTATTAAATTTGTCTAAAACATTGCAAATGGGTAATTCTAACATTTCACGTGATTCTGTTAAATTTGACAGAAAATTTGGACGGAAAACTTAAATTTAACAAGTTGAAACTTCAGACCGTCCATATTAACTTTTAAAATTTCAGAAATTATCGGTTAATATAAATCATTATTCAGACATTTTATAGGTTATTAACCCTATTATTTATATATACACGTATCAAAGCACCCGACATACATGTAAATATATATAGTTTAGATGCGCGGATCAACACCTAGTTCTAAGTTCTAACAAAGTAAATTGCTGATTAACAAAGTAAATTTCTAAGCATCCCGTCGCAAATCCCCGTCTGTGTCTCGAAAATCATTTTTCAAGTTAACCTTGCTTGTTCTCTCTCTAAAACGTCCTCTCCGATCAACCAATGAATGACTATGGAATGATGAACATAAGCAGATCCAAGCGTCTCATCTTCACCTCTGTTTTCTCACTCATGATGGTATCCATCTCTTGCAAACCTCTCTGAACCTGGATCTTAGAGCTTCTTGACTGTTGAAAACCCTAGAAACTGCCTCCGTCTGTGGAATTTTAGCATTTCGTTGGGACTTTACCTCTGAACCTTGTGTTTCAGTGTGGTGATTTGAATATCCGTTTGATGGGACTGTTAAGTCGGTGATTGCGGCGAAATCGCTCCAGAAATAGCTTCTTTATTTTGCAGATCTTTGCTGTTGTTGTTATGGTTCTAAGCTCGATGGATGCGCGCAAAAAAAATGAATGGATAATGTCTGGGTTTGTGGTTGGAGCCGTCTAACTTCTTTATTGAGTCGTTCTACTTGAGGATTCTGACTCGGTTGGCTACAATAGAAGATTTACATAGTGTGCGTGCAGGTTTTAGCTTCTGTAATACCAGTTCCAGTATTGAAGGTTGAACTAGTGCGTTATTCTGCTTAAGGAAATAGGAATCGTAGGGCATAATGAGCTTCACAGTTGGTGAGGAACTCGCGTCTGATCAGCCAAATCAATCAACCTGCGAAATCAAAAGGCAAATACATTCTCTACTCGTGTCCTTAAGTAGTGATACAGTAATGTTATATATTTCCGAATTTGATAATATTGTACGCACTTATCCAGGAAGTTGGGAATATCCTATTCTAGAGAATTTCTGCTGTCACTGAGTGAATTGGATATCTGCAAGAAATTTCCTAGTGGGTTTGATGAATCAATTCTGAGGTACTATTGGTATCAATGTTATTCAAGAGTTTCATTTTTCTTTATCCCCTGGTTATACATGAACACATATGGCTTACAGTGTGGCGTGCAATGTGGCATCTATCCTATTATATGCAGTGAATTTGAGGATATGTCCTTAGAGAGACCAAGAATCCTTGGCGGTCTATCTTCTCAAGGCTTTAGGCATAATGAGTATGGGTCTTCTTCCCCTCCAACTAGAGGGGAACTTGGTAATTACGGTCAGGGAATTCATGGACGATGGGAGAGCCGTTTGTCTGGAAGGACAGAGAAAGATGCCGTCTCACAACCAAATCGGGATTCAGGTATAGCTGATGAGTACTCCCTACTCATGTTGCTTCTGTAGTATGTAGTATGAGTTTAAGCTTTTAAGATACATTGTCAGCTATGTTATAGTCAGTCATATTGTTGTAGGGACTAGGGAGTATCTATCGTTCTGGTATGGTTCTTCTTGGTTGTTAGCCTTCTTGGACAGCTAATTCATGTACAAGTTTGATTGTTGGCCATTGAATGTAGATCCAGGAGGGCGTTATGCCATCCCATCAAGGCGAGGGTGGCAAGCTCCTGAGCATGACGGGCTTCTTGGAAGCGGTTCTTTTCCAAGAGCATTAGGATATATACCCGGGACATCTGCTCCAAAGTTATGTTCTAATGATAGTTACCAGCGTAATAGAAGTACAGAGCCATATCAACCTCCTCGTCCATACAAGGTTGAGTCAGTGAACGTTTGCTTCTAGGAATATCTTCAGAGTATTTATGTACTGTTTTAGTTCAGGTTTGTCAGTCTCCATGGTTGAGTGCAGTGTTTAATCCATTATTAAGTCTTTGTAAAAAATAACATCAGTATCTTTATCATATGATTTAAGCTTCTCTAATTTATTATTCATTTTTTGTTTTCTAATTCTATGCATTTCAGGCAGCACCTAGCTCTCGAAGGGAAATAACTGATTCATATAACGACGAAACATTCGGTTCATCTGAATGGACAAATGATGACAAAACAGAAGAAGAAAGGAAAAGAAGAGGTTTTCCCTAATTTGTTCCTTTTTCATAGTAATTTTAAAATTTGAGCAGCTCTTGGCTGTCTTATTTTTGTCAGTTCTTTGACATTGATCTTTTACCTTTAGATTCATTTGAGTCAATGAGGAAAGAGCAGCAAAAAGCATTCCAAATGAACCCAAACAAGCGTAAGGATGAGTTTGATATCATGACGCTACTTGACGATTCTAGAGATGAGAGAAGACCATTGAACAAATGTAGTGAAGTGGATGAATCTATTGAAGATCCTGTAAAATCTTCAGCGTCATTACAGTCATCTAGACCACATGTCCCTCCAGGATTTGCAGGAGCAACTCATGAGAAAAAGTATAATGCAGGAGAGGTACAGTTACTTTGATCTTAGTAGATTATGCAGTTTTTGCAACAATTGTGCGATCACGTTATTGCTACATGCTATTCTAGACTGCCCAGCTGTCTAGATTGTAGATTATTATCTTCTCTCTCTCTCTCTCTCTCTCTCTCTCTCTGTAATATACAATGGTTGAGAGAATTTTATAGTAGATTGGACCAATCACAAAAACACAAGTTATAGATCTATCTCGGGAAAACCTTTTGCTATAGTTGGACACTTGACACTTGAAATTTCAAAATTAACCTTCACTGCGTAGAGTAGAGCTATATTTGCACATCAGGACTATTGTCAATGAAAAGATGATTTAAGTTCATTCGTTTAAGAATGAGACGGGCTTTAAGTTACATGCTAAACTTATGCAAAGTACTATCTTAAAACTTAGTTGTTCTACAGTTCTACTTGTCATTAATGCATATTGTTAGTTGAATACTATTTCTGGAGAGCGTGTAGTAGAACCGTGATCCCTGACAGGGAGCATGTTTTGCTTTTGATCTTGGAGAAGTTTCTAATATGCATTTAATACGTGAATGTGCTTTTCAGAATGTTTCAAAAACTTCAAGGATATGTACTAGTCAGCTTAATTTATCACACGCGGATTAAATTAGCATAGTGTTCTTACTGAGTTGTTATATATATTTATTTCATCTCTACTCTCTAGCAACAAGAAGATAAAGGGGATGATACACGAAGCCTTCAAACAACCCAGTCATCCAAATTCGCCGGATGGTTTCTTGAAGAGGGTATGTCTATATTGGTTTCAACCCTTTCTAGTTGTAGATTTGTTGCAATCATATTGGGCATTAAAGAAACATAGCTAGTCCATAGATGTAGTTAGTTCTTATGATACGGTAAGTAGATATGACTCAGTTATTTGATTGACGTTTGGAAAGGCAAGAATGTGAAGGTGCTCTTAGTGTTCAACCATATAAGCAGTCATGTAGAAGGAAGATGGATTAATTTGTTGACTTTAATGTTGTTGAATCTCTCTCATGGTGTCTTAGGATGTGACTTAAATGATTGATTCCTCAGTTGTTTTGAGATTATTAAATAAGCACCAACTTTGTAAAAGCGGTATTTATATATTGTATATATCTTGGTGCAGATAGAAAACCAGTGGATGATCCCATTTCTAGACCTGCAGACTTCTCATTATCTGGCCATGAAACAGATGCTCTGGGTTCTGATGCTTCTGACAACTGGCAAAAAAGCTTCCTGGGATCTCCATCTATTGCGGATGAGTTTATCAAATCAGATATTCCAAGTGCTTTGGTTAGTAAACAGGAGGCAGTTTCAGCTGTCCTTACATGTGAAGACCTTGAAAACTCTATCTTATCAGGAGTTAATGAAAGCAGCAAAATACAACCATCGCACCGTCAGCCTCAGTCCCTGCTGGACCGTGGTCGCAACAAGCCAGGGTCAGAGGCACCTAGTGCTAATATTGATGACCGTGCATCACTGCATCTCCTTTCTCTGTTAAACAAAAGAACTGATATGGTGCCCAACCCCCATTTGGATACCAAATCTTCCTACAAAGTTGACAGTTTAGAAGGAGAATCGGTTGGAAATGCACCAAATAATCTGAGAGAGGTTCACGACTTACCTCCTGCGAATCCAGGTCAAAGTTCGACTCTTGAAACACTTTTCGGGACTAATTTCATGATGGAGTTGCAGTCAGTTGGAGCTCCAGTTTCTTCTCAGAGGGGTGTAGGTGGAGTATTGGGGCCTCAAAGTTTCCACTCTACTCACATCAATGGTATCCTCCCAGGAGGAGAAGGTGATCTTGTGGCTAGTGGAAGTGGAACCCTAGCTCCAAACCTGAGACAACGGTCAGACATGGACAAAATGGAAGGGCAGTACTCGCTATTTGATCATTTTCAAACTGAAGCACACAGACCTCCACTCCATGCTCAAGTACAATCGAAGCTTGACTATGTCACTGATAAACAAGGTGAAATGAGGTTTGCTGAAGAGAATAGCCGTAATTCAGTTGGGGATCCATTGAGTATTCGGGGATTTATGCCTCCAGCCAAAGCTGAAAGGGGGGATCTTTTCAATATTGCAGAACAACTAGCTGCAATAAACGGCAACTTCAAACCTCTAGCACTCCGTGTCCCATTTGACAACACTAAGGTAGATCCGAATTCTCTTCAGAACCATCTTCACAGGCAACAGCCCTCTCCACAGATTCAACCTCAGCAGTCAAATAGTCACATGGGTTTTGAATCCTACCCTGGTCATAGTGATTCACAAAGAAATATGATACCTGAGGATAGCCTACTCCATGATCTACAGTCGGGTCACCGTATTCCTTTAAGTAGGATGATGCATCCTACAATTCGTAATCCCAATGGCGGAGTTTCGGGGTTTGGATCTCCCAATCAGCATCATCACCTCGGGCAGCAGATGCACATGCCTGGCAATTTTACAAAACCACACCAATTTCAAGGATTTGTCAGGGGAGGATCACATCCACAGGTGGCAGCACCTCAGCCCAACCACCAGGTTCCTGGGTTCATTCACGGACAAAACTCTATGCAGGGAGCTTTTCCTTTTGGTCACCAACACTCCAACTTTGGTGGACCACAAATGGCATTGCTAGGTAAGCAGATACATTCTCGCATGTTGCTGAATATTTTGAAGAACTATATACCTAAATAGGATTAAAAAAACATTTAAGTAGCAACTTGCTAGCTGAACTTAATGACAGTCTTCTAGGTGAATCTTTTTTGTGAAGAATTTGGTAGCTGGATTAATACAATTCTACGATTGCTAGCTACCTCCAACTTTCAGTTAATTTTAGATGTGGAAGGGAACACCGCGTGGTTTCAAAACTATGTGATGGAACTTGTGGATAGTTGCCAATTGCCATGAAGTTATATCTGCAGCACCATCCATATATATAGTAGTGATTTGTGTCAAAAGTATGAGTTGATTTGAGTCTGTTATTGTTTCTGGCAAATTACGGGGGATGCAGGTTCTCCTGAAGTGGGTGGGGGAATCAACAATCACCCTCTAGCCCTGCAAAGACTGATAGAGATGGAACTCCGATTAAAGGCGAAGCAGCAGCAGATGATGCATAACAGCCAGGGGGGGTCGTATGGACATGAGCAGGAGGATACCGGGTTTAGATACAATAGATAAGAGTCTTCTTCTTCTTCATCATCTTCTATATTACTGCTGAACTGGTTTTGTTTACGCATCACTAACCGCGCGTATGTGCAACTACTCTCCCTTTGTCTCTTTCTGCAACTACTCACTTTTGCAAAGGAAATTTAGTGGAGTTGTTGATGTGGTTTATCTTTACTATCAGATAGGGTTAAAAACCTTTAAACGCCCAACGTGAGATTTTGATGTCTGAAGTTTAAATTGTTAATATTGACTGTCTGAAATTTCAACTTTGTAGAAATTTGATAACTGTCCAAATTTGCTGGTAAAATTGGCAGAACTTGATCATATGTTTGTCACATGACCCGATAAAAAAAATAAATTCCAAAATTTCCCATGGTTAGGTGGTGGCTGGCCGGAGTTGGGTGGTGGCCAGCCGGAGTAGGGTGGTGGCCAGCCAGAGTTGGTAGTTGCCGGAGTAAACATGATAGTAGCAGGGGTAATTTCAATTTTTCACACCATTCTGTCAAATTTGACAATAAAAAAATGGATGAAAAATCAAATTTTAACAAAGTTGAAATTTAGACGGTCAATATCAACAATTTAAGTTTCGAACACCAAAATCTCACATATTGCATACCGCAGATAGTTTATATTTCTTTAACCCATCATGATATCATCTTTCCTTTCTTTCTTTCGTCCATTTTATTTGGCCGGATTTAGTAGAGTCGTTGACAAAACACTTCATTGCAACTGAGCTATAGTTAATTGTTGATGGCAAATGAGATATAGTAGCTCAAGTAGTCTTTGCCTCCTAGTTAGGTCAGTGCATCACCTTAACTGTTCTTTACTTTAGAACATCTTTGAGTATTAGATAAGAGTACACGGTCCTATCAATTTCACTGCTTAACTCTTTAGTCTTTCAGTTGGATGCGCCTCCTTACCATTCATAGTTAACAATTTCAGTCTTTTTTTTTTTTTTTGTCTTTAATTGATATGTAAAAGTACTAGCTAAATAGATGGACTAAAATTAACTACTTTTTGTTTTGTAGAACAAAAAAAAAACTACTTTTTTGCATCAAGTATCATGCCTTTGACACAATTACCTTTTGTGGCCGTTTTTTTACAACAAAACGTAAACTAGTTGCTTTTGCTGCAATTTAGTATTGGATTAGTGACCCAATTCGACAAGTTAGTCTTTTTTGGCCAACTAACTCGTGCGGCGTCACCTTGATAACGATTTGCCTTATCCAATAGAGAATATCAAACAGGCAAATAGAGCATCTTTCAAGAGATACTAATCAAATAAAAACAAAGTAGAAGTCAACTAATCAAAGCTATCCAATTGACACAATCTCATTTACAACAAATTATCAGCAACTCAAAATAAAAAGTCCAAGTCTCTCGGCAAAACTACAACTTGTGAATGCAACATTATTACACCTCTTTAGCCAAAAAAAAACATTATTACACCTAACGCAGAAAATTTAGAGCAACCCAAATGCACTAAAGACATCTCTGATGCACTAGAAATGAAAAAAAAAAAAAAAAAAAAAAAAAAAAAAAAAAAAAAAGAAACAGAAGAATTTGAAGGAAAGGAATGAATAGACATCATGAAAATGGAAGGGAGGAAGTTGCAAATGCAGAGAAAGGCAATTTGTGATAAACACAGATGATCAAAATCAAACCTTCCGTCTCTTCTTCGCCTCATCTGACCCCCTCCAGAAGCCATGAACTAGAAGATGAACGTATGGACCGACCATTCTTCTCATTTATTTATGTATATATGAACAACTGATGGATGTACAGCTCCCAAAGTCATGATAACCATATTGATATTGTACACAGACCAAACACAGCTTGAGCTTGATCAAAGTTGTTGGTT
Source organism: Clarkia xantiana subsp. parviflora (assembly GCA_036873135.1). NCBI lineage: Eukaryota > Viridiplantae > Streptophyta > Magnoliopsida > Myrtales > Onagraceae > Clarkia > Clarkia xantiana. The sequence goes on along the minus strand of JAPTYO010000059.1, from coordinate 24,968,350 downwards.
TTCGCTTTTTGATTCTACGTGCACGGTGCTTCTTAACTGAAGAGACTTGGAAAAACTTTCAATTAAGAACACACACACACACACACTCGAGAGTGTGAGTGAGTGAGTGAGTGATTGAGTTTAGAAGAACCTGCGCCTGAAGTTCCTTGTGGTAGCCTGATAAGATCTCATGAGCAGGCCAACACCTATTCCAACCCCAACACACACGCCGAGGCTGATTCCTACACCGACTCTCACCCCTGCGTTAAACCATGACATTTCCCCATCCTCACCCGTGTACATCTCCTGGGAGTATAAGCCGTGTCTGTATTTTGTCTCTGTCTCGTAATCATCCACTTCTGCTTCTGAAGTATGCGCCTAAAAAAGAGGAGCCAAGTAAAACTAACTGGTAAGACAAACATTCAATCATATTATTCAATTGACGTAATAAATTCATGCCACATATCAGGTGTTCTAAAGTTCTTATTTTACCAACCAATAGGAATTTTATTCTGTTTTCATTAAATATAAATATCATATCCTCGACTTCAAGGATAAAGTCATCATCATAGAGTCAAGTGATACATAATAACTGCAACAGGGAGTGAAAAGAACCTTGAAATCTATTGCATTAGTTTATCAGGGATGCAATCAAGCCAGCTCCTCATAGACTATTAACAATGGCGCCTTCAATGTTCAATCTAATGACTTAACACAGTTAGCATTGCAAACCAATCCAGCAACTAGCTAATGTTGATATCTTGACTAAACATAAATCTAGCAAATCCAATCTCGAATGAAGACACATTGTAACACCATCATCATGGTAAAAAGTAAAAGAAAAAAAAAGTATTCCAGGTTGAAGATGTTCTTGATTCCCTGCCACTGTATCATGTTTGACAAGCTGCCCAGCTCAGTAACAAATACCATCAAGGATAATTTGAAAGAAGCAATGTTTCTACAGTCTACACAGTGGATCAAATTTATCATTTCTGTTGCACTCTAAAAGTCAAAGAACATATCCAATTTTAGTACTTATCCTAGTATTCTTATCAACAATTGGAACAATCAACTATACAGAAAGCGAAAGCCATCAAGAGAGCAAAGAATCACTGTAACTTATTCATTACCTGTGAATTCGAGCTACAAAGGAAACCATTGCTCGTCCTCGGCTCCTTCTCAACCTCCTCATCTTCCGGGATTGCATCTAACGCTCTGTGTCTCGAGTTTTTCCTCCTCGGACAAACCTCTATCGTCTTAGTCAGTATCACTGGCGACCCCGAACAGCGCCCTGCTATATAAACCTCAATTGTTGGAGCTGAAGCCCCCGATTTCCACCCTGACCCGAATGAATTTGCAGCATAACACTCCATAGACCACCGACCCCTCACATCCTTCTCAAACCCCATGCCCCCGTTGCTCCAGTAATTGTCGTCCATCCGCTCCAAGGAGCCACAGAGTACCACGTCCTCGTCGTCCAGAACCTCGAACTCCACGCTCCCCGTGATCCTCACGTTATCGGTGCTCAGGTAAGTCACCTCGCGTGATTCCTTGTTGATCCGGTCGCGCTTCAGGGTCACGGATGCGGGGTTCAAGTCGGGTATCCGGCTGCCGTTTATCTCCAGCGATACGCCCACCTCCCGGTGCAGGTGGCGGAGCTTCAGCTGGCTCGGGAGGGACTCGATGGCGCAAGGCGCGAAACGAACGTAGAAGAGGCGGATTTCGAGGTGGATCGAGGGATACGAGTTCAAGATGCTGGGGATCACCATGGATGATGCATCTTTGTCCTGGGAACTATTATCCATCAAAGATACAATTTTGGGAGACGGGGGCGCTTGAATAAGGGGGATTATGATATGAAATTGCAAGGATTCTAGGGTTTCGGAAGGAAGGGAGTAGGAGTTGCAGAGGAAAACGAGTCGCTTTCGGATTTCTGATAAAGGGAGAAGAAAACATGTCCTGCTTTCTACTCGATCTTTGCTTCTTTTGTTTGGTGGTTTGGGCGATAGATCTTTGATTTTCGGTAATAAATATACATACATACATATAATTATGGACTGAATGAAATTGAGGGAACGTCCGTACGAGATAATAATAATAATTAACAAAAGAGGGAGTAGCTACTTCAACTTTAATCTTATTTTGGCTAAAAAAAAACTTTAATATAATTAATAATTGCTACTCAAATTTTAATATTTTAAAACTGCTATATAAACTTTTACTTAAAAAAAATGCTACTTTGGTTTTGTTATAATTTCCATTAAATTAAATAAAAAATAAGTATATTCCGATTACATTGAGTTTTTTCATGTGTACAATAGAAATTCAGATATAATAAATTGAAAGAGTGAAGTGGAATTGGATGCTCAATTACAATCCAGTTAATTCCAACATTGTATTTCAAGTAAAAGTTCAATTAAAAATATTTCATTGCAATTCTTAATCAAAAGAGAGAATTACAGAGACTGTCTAAAAAGAGTAAAATGTCGCAGACTGAATTAGGGAGAAGAAAGTTGTGGAATCATAGATATTGATTCTTTCATACCTCACCCTAAATTCCACTAAGGAGACCCTAGCATAATGCTAGGTTCAATCACACACTTACATAATGAAATAATTTAGTCTCTAATGAATAAAAACAAGAATAAAATTAATCACAATACAGTTATAACTAAATCAACTAAGATAAAACATAACATAAAATATTACAAGGGTTAAAGGTAATTTTTATACCACATGTTTGACCGAATGTGGCTTTTAGTACTAGATGTTTAGTTTTGTATACTTTTGGTACCAAACGTTTGAAAAAATGTGGCTTTTGGTACATCTGTTAGTTGGCCGTTAGTTTTGGCCGTTAAATGACATGTGCAAGTCACGTGATCGACTCTAAACTTTTAATGTTGTTCAATTTAGTCCCTCAAATATATTCATAGCTTTTATTTTGTTTAATTTAGTCCTAAAGCTTCAAAATCGAACCCAATTGGGACCTATCTCCAATTGGGTAAATTTGACCCAAATTGGGCTATGCCAATTGAATTCGATTGGTTTAATTGAGTCCGATTTTGAAGTTTTATGACTAAGTTAAACCAAATAAAAGTTAGGAATATTTTTGAGGGACTAAATTGAACAAAATTACAAGTTTAGAGTCGATCACGTGACTTGTACATGTCATTTAACGGCCAAAAGTAACGGCCAACTAACGGATGTACCAAAAACCACATTTTTTCAAACGTTTGGTACCAAAAGTATACAAAACTAAACATCCAATACTAAAAGCCACATTCGGTCAACCATATGGTATGAAAAGTACATTTAACCCTTGTAATACATCTTAAATACATCAATACCCCTTAAGTTGGATTGTCTTCATCCACTTTATGCTGCTCCCCCTCAATCTAAATTATCGGAAAACAATATTTATTCTCAGTTTCCACGAAGAAGATGATGTTGATCCTTAGGTAATGTATTCGTAAATATATCAGTCAACTGATAATCAAAAGGAATGTACCTAAACTTCACAAACTTATAACAAAGTAATCATAAAAAAAAGTGGTAAGATAGCTCAATGTGTTTATTACGCTCATTAAAAATTAAGTTAGATGCATTTTATATAGCAGCCTTATTACCACAATGCATATTAATACGATCAAGATGCTTAACATACAGTTCAACCAACTTACTAAGGAATATAATTCCATAGTACAACCCCGATACTCTTGAACTCAACCTCAGGACCTAAAATGGGTCTCTTGTTTATTTACTTTAAAAAATTGATGAATTTTCAATTTTAACACAAAAACATGTCACATGCCTTCTGCTAACCACATAGCTAGTCCAGTCTGAATCACACAAAATATTTACAACCTTGGAACATAAATAAAAGAAAGCAGGATACCCTTACTTAGTTATGCATATGTACTTAACTACATGAATGAGAACATTGTAATGAGAAGCCTTTGGAGCTGCAAATATTGACTCAAACTCTAAACAACATAACATATAACAGGTTTCGTCATAGTCAAGTATAATAACTTTCTTATAAACCTTATATAGGCACTAATATTATATAAAACAACATCCTTATTTATATTCAAATTCTCGTCATAATTATTTGTAGTGAGTTTCAAACTCATTTTCACTAGTATATATATATATGTATAATTACCATATGTATCTTTAGTGATACAATGTTTATTCACTTCTTTTAAATTAAGGTGATTAAAAATTAACCACCAAATCACCACTATAGGGTCGTCCGAACTATTTTAATGTTGTCCACTTAATGGACTTTATAATCCTTATAATTAATGAGCAAGCCCAATAAAACTCTAACCACTAATTATTTCGGCACTTATGTCTTTTATTAGAGTTAGTTATTTCTAATTAACTTCACATCAATTGGACATGGTTAATGGGCTACCATAAAAGGCGATCAAATTGACACAACTGCCAACAAACAAGCATAAATAGGAGATGAATATTTGGATTAAAAATCCACATGTAAGTCACTTACTCGTTGAACTAAAAGATCGACGCAAATCATTGAACATTATAGCATCATTGGCGTGTAATCCTTATAATATAAAAAGAAAGTTGATAATCAAATTTCTATCTAAAATTTAATTTGTTAGAATTGGCTATTAAACTTTTAGTTTTAAGCATATTGTTACCTCATTGGACGAAAAATAAATATGTTTCGGACATGTGGATTATTTTAATGATGTCGGCCTCGATGTGGCCATTTGTAGTGCGATATATATCCCTAACGATGACATTCGTAGCGACCATATATATGAGAGTATTTACACATAGGAAGGCGGTGAAGAAAATATTTACATAGACAAAAGAAAGAGCACATGGTTCTGGATATAAGTTTGCTATTGCTTTATAGTTATGCTTAAATTTAAATGTGATTGATGAATATCAATCGCATATTAGGAACAATGTCGAGCTATTAGGTTAGTTTTAGTTGAAATTTTTATGAATTATCATGATAATGTGGTAGGGTTGGATCTCTATCTGTAAACAATAAGATTTTATTTGTATATATATGCACGTATGTATGGGATTATTTAGTAGTGGATAATTTAATTCGAGCTCTATTTTTTTTAATAGCATTAATGTAATTTATGTTTGTTTGACTATGATATAGGAAAAAAATGTAATGTTCGGAAAGTCATTTCGACGTTGAGCTAAAGCTAAACTTTGGAAGGTAAACACAAACGAATCCATGCTTATTTAACTATTTACGTAAAAGAAGACCATTCAATTGTTATAAAGTTGTCTTCTTCGGATTTTAGTTTCGATGAGAATAATATATTATCACTTTCTTGATGTAAGCAAACATCTAATTCACACCATTTTATTTTATTATTATTTATAGAAAAATACGATTTAGTAGCGTATTAAAATTTTTAAAACTTGTACTTTATTGTTCATGATATAATAAAATTATGGGTATTTTTAAACCTTCTACGCGTTTTATACAGTGAACGTTTACTAATTTAATTAGAGCTCATATAAATTTAGATATCAAATATTAAGTGTTTTTCAATTTTATTAATTGATTGGAAATATAACATTCTAAAGATATTATAATTGATTGTTCTTAGTTTTTTAGATATTTATTATTCTATTTTTATAGCCATAATATAAATTAGACTATTCTCCTTTTTACTTTGTGTATATAAAAATTATTTTCTAATTCTAACTTTATATTAAGATCACAATATTTTGCTTAGTTAATTATAATATATTATTTTTCGTTTATTTTTATCCAGAACCATCATGATGGGTAAAAAATTACAGTTCTGAATCTTAAGTAAACACATAATTTAAAGTATATTTTTCCTGGCCAATTGCTTAGTAAATCAAGTAGACATTGTTTTTGCTATTTTAGTTTGTTTATTATGCATTTATTATTTTACTTATCCAATTACACCAACTTTTTTATTATCAACTTATACTGTTTATTCTTATTTAGTAATAAAAAAAAACAGATGTTATGATATTTTTATCAAAGATGGTACAAATTATTGGATTCGCAACCTAATAACGATTAATTGTGACAAATAATGTAATTATTAGAATAAACCAAGTATTTAACTTATATTTATAATAACGTATATATATATATATATATATATATATATTACTTTAAAAAAATTATTGCTATATATTTGTATTTTAAACTTATAAGGAACTAAGTACTTAAACATATATTTATTTAGACATTTACCCGCGCGGTGCGCGGGGTTTGCATCTAGTATTATATAATTCAGCATCGGAAGCTCTCTGACTGACATGTGGACAGTATGTCCAGTCATCATTTCCTAATTTAATCGGAATTTAATAGGGGTTCTCTAAATTTAGATACATAATATTGATTGATTGAAATTGAAGAAGTATTTTTATTTCCTATTTTTGTCTCTACGCAATTTAAAGAAACAAATTAATTAAAAGTTTACTTTTAAATAGCAAATTTATACAGTTTGGCTCCGGAAAACCATAGACCGCCACGTAATCATCTAATATATATAGATATCTACCGATATATATAACAAAAGGCAACTGCGCTGCTTGATGGCGATGTTGGGAGTAAACCTATGAAGGTGTTCTCTGACAATCAAGCAGCGATTGCGGCAGTAAAGAATCTGAAGTACCATAGTAGGACTAAACACGTTGATGTGAAATATAATTATGCTAAATCTATGGTAGAAGATAATATAATCACTTTAGAATACTCGCCCACTGATGATATGGTGGCGGACTCACTAACTAAACAATTACGTAGAGAGATATTTGAAAAACATGTAAAACTGCTTGGATTGCGTAGGGTTTAAATGTGGGCATGTATCTGTGATAACATTTTGATGAATTGGAAGTTACATTTTGATAAATGAGAGAATTGCAATTTGAGTTTATGATTCATCAACGTCATAATGTTTGATTACATCGGATTGTACGGTCTATAAATTAAGTCGTAGGATGATGCAAATGCATAAATTATGTCGAATGTGGGCCTTGCCTTGTCACACGGGCACGATCATCTTGTAGGAGAGGTGGACCTCTTCCGAAGCATGACTGACTAAGAACCAGTTGGGAAACTTGGTTATGCAATAAAATCATTTGATTTCGGAATAACACGATATGATTTTCGTTTTGCACTTCGCCGGCGATGAACTATGTTCGTCATTAACCACATTCTGGGCCAGATGAAAGTCTGCGATAGCATCATTGACATATCCCACACCTGACGATGTTCGGGTATGCTACCGACACGTGCTTCATACTACGCGTGCCACGTTCGACCACGGGGTCATGCTCGGTTATGCTACATAGAATCCTCGTGATTCAGACGGGCGCAAACTTCTTCACCTCGAGCGTGTGATTGATCCTGGGAGCCTTATGAAGAGGCACCTGAAGTATCCTCAAGAACTCAGAACTTATACCTAAGGTCAGGCTCAATATTCGCTTCCTTGCGATAAGCGCAGTGCTGAAGAAAAAGGCCAAGTTACCACGTCTTTGGAAACCGGTTGGGTTTGACTAAGGGTATGAGCAATGAGGATGGTCAAGTTCACATGTAATTCATCGAATCTTGTATTCACTAGGTGGCCACCAACCGGATATTAGTTGAAGGTTGTGAATACTTATGCGGATGCCCTGGAGAAGTATTCCTATGTGGAAACTGGGCAATTTGAGAATTAACAGTTGACCAAGGATACAGCGCGATACAGATTGATGCTTTTAACACGTTGATTTGAGATAGGGAATCAACGTTCCGCGAGCGCTACAACACTCCTTACAGATTAGTAGAACGATGCTCGTCGTATCCGCCGGTCGCACGGTAAACCTCGTATGAACTATTCGGAAGCAGGGGCAGGATCAGAAGAGTGGAATATTGATGCGATTTGGACAACAATACATTAACAGGCAACCTCCTATTCCGGCGAGTGGGAGCTGTTAGCATATGGAGATTGGGCGCCCTAATTAGGAGCCCATTAATATATATATGTTACCTAAGAAATTAGGTAAATGTCACATTAGGATAATTGGGCTTGACCCAAATCCCAATTGACATGAGAGACCCAAATATTGGGCCTCCCTTATACATGGCCGGCCGAAACTATGTGATAGGGGCAAAATGGACTTTTGTCCACTTTGCTCCTCCTATAAATAAGGGTGATAGGGTTTTCTTAAGGGTGATTCACAATTCCTCCTAAGTGGCGATTTGAGAGAAAAACCCTCCTCCCTAATGCTAGTTTCGGCCGAACCATATTCCTACACCAAGGGTGTGCCAATTTGCTTGGAGCAAATCACTCTGGAGATCTGTCCCTGCCAATAATTGATCAGAGGCTTCGCTGTGGAGACTATACCGCGTAGGACTTCCTTAATAAGAACTTCTACGGGTTCCGTCCGGTGGGTCGTGAACTCCCTCAGCAGGATCTTTGGGGATTACGGAAAGGGTTTAAGGTAAGTGCACATCTTCCGTTGCGTAATTCTGATTACTGACATGTACCTGTGTTTGAGTTTCCGTAGTAATCTGCCCCGTAATCCAACAATGTACACCTATAATTCTCTGACTCTTGTATTCACTAGGTGGCCATCAACCATTTATTAGTTGAAGGTTGTGAATACTTGTACGGATGCCTTGGAGTAGTGTTCCTATGTGGAAACTAGCCAATTGGAGAATAACAGTTGACTAGGGATACAACGCGCCACAGAGAAGTAATGGGTTGATAACATGTTGGGAATCAACGTTCCGCGGATGCAACAACACTCTTAACCGATGAGTAGCACGATGTCCGTTGTGTCTGCCGGTCGCATGCCAAACCTCGTATGAACAATTCGGAAGCTAAACTGGATCGAAGATTAAATGTTGATGTGTTGATCGACAACATACTAATAGGCACACTCCCATTCCGGCGAGTGGGAGCTGTTGGCATTTAGTGAATGGGTCGCCGTAATAAGAGCCCTTTAATATAAGCCCAACATCCTAATTAATTGGGTAATGTCAAATTAGAGATTTTGTGCTAGGCCTAAAATCCATTGACATGAGAGGCCTAAAATTGGGCCTCCATTATCACTTGATGCCAGGCCGAAACTAGGGTGTTAACCCTAGCTGAGTTTTGCCCACCTCCTCTATAAATAGAGAGTGTTAGGATTTATTTAAGGTTAATCATTCTTCCTTCTAAGTGTTGAGACAAAAGAAATCCCTCCTCCCTAACACCATAGTTTCGGTCGAACCTATACCACAAGGAGGTGCCAAATTGCTTCGAGCAATTATCATGGAGATCCATCCTACTAACGAATTGAAAAGAGGCTTTGCTGTGGAGACCATTTAGTGTAGGTGATTCATTAACCAAATCCTTACAAGGGCCGTCCGGCGGACTACGAACTCCCGTCAAGATCTTGGGTCTACGGAACGCTTGAAACTGGTTTGTTTCAATTTCCGCTGCGTAATTAGGTTACCTGGTATGTACACATGTTTCAATCCTTAGTAACTATCCCCTATTTCCAACATAATTAATGCACAATATATATCTATAATTGATTAGATTCTATATTAGGGATAAAATCTATCAATAAATATATTTTCTCAATCTTCTTAGGTAAGTATTTATCACCAAATATATATATATATATATATATATATTTCTAAAACCATGCATAGAATATATCGGTAATTAATGTCACGATTTGACCTCGCGACGAAACCTAGCCGTCGAAAAAAATAAATTAATTTTTTTTTATTGTTGTTGCCTTGAGAGGCCACGCCGTGGTGGCTTGGCCGTGGCCACCATGGCTAGCCACAACCAAGCCGCGGCCCTAGGGTTCCGTGACCAATTTCAAGATCAAATTTCACCTCGATAAAAAATTCAAAGTTCAATTTTGATAAAAATCACATTTTTTTATTTATTAAAAATTCATGAACACCCTACACGTGCTCTGATACCACTGATGGATTCTAAGTGATAAATAATACAGATCAAACCACAGGTACATGCTAGGTAAACTAATTGCGTTGCGGAAATTGTGCACATACCTATATTGCGATTATGCGATTCGTATCCCAAGGACGTCAACGGGGGAGTTTACGATCTTCCGGACGGTGTCCTACGTGAACTCTGGTTAAGGAGCAATCCGCAGACAATGGTCTCCACAGCAAAGCCTCTTCAATTCGGTCGTTGGATGGTCTCTGGGGTGAATTGACTGTCACGATTCGGCACCTACTATATGGTGAAGGAGGCTCGGCCAAACCTATAGCGTATAGGGAGAGTGATTTTTTTTTTTTTTTTATAACAACTAAATGGAGAGAATGACCAACCCCAGGAAATCCCTAACACCGCATATCTATAAGAGGGGGTGAGCAAAACCCTTTGGGGTTGCTCACCATTATTTCAGCCGAACAAGTCTAATAGGGCCGACCCAGTTGGGCTGCGCATGACCCAAGAGGATTTCGGCCTGACCCGAAATCCATTATGTGTCATACCCCAAATTAGACTTAGCATGTTGGACTTATATTAATAAGTTCCTATTGCGGCGACCCACTTACTCCAAATGCCAACAATATGAATATAGTTATTTCCTTTTATTTATTTATGATACTATTTTTCTATAACTATTTTAATTTTATATTATTTTAATTTTTTATTTATATTAACTAATTTTTTTTTGTTGTGATCATCCTAGTTAAATAACCACAATGATACTCCAGATTACAAACTAGTTTTTTATTTTTATTTTTTATGTGTAACTATATGTAAAAAGCTTTCAAATGCCATTTGATCATACCGTGTCTTTCATGTTTTCATAATAATTAAAAATATGAAGCATTCTTTTAGTATTTTATTTTATATACAATTTATGCATAAAAGCTCAAATCAATAACTCGCCATAACATAGATTTTCATTTTATAAAATTTTAGTGTAACGTGAGGTCAATAACTAGCATTTGTCTTTAACATGATAGATTGAAGTGACCTAACTTAATTGACTAGCCTAATCTACAGTTTATGATATCGAAAATGATATAACGTCCGATTTAAAAGTCCGTGAAGTTCCGAACTCTGTCTACCATGTAAATAGGCATAAAGTTGATATTAATTACTTTAACTGTCATTGCCTCTAAATTCGTGATTTGGCGGACTCCAATGTCGGAACGCCTATCACTGTTCTTATGATATTTATATGAATATAATATGATAAAAGACACTCGCTCGATTAACTACAGATTTGACCCTAAATAAAACCCACAGATTCACAACTTATACTGTGGATTTAGTCATTTATGGTTTTATCATTATTTCAACCGCTAAACGACATTTTGTAGTAGGTATTCAGAATCCCAGATTTCTTTAAATCCACACATTAATTTATTATATTTTTGCCAAGAAATCTACACATTAATAATTTATCAATCAATTGTCTGTATAAGCCTTAAAACTTGCCTATATAGTATTGAATGTATGTGAATAGTTCTAATCATTCAATCAAGATGGATAAGAATTCTGTGCACCAACAAATATATATTATGTTCAAAAGTTTTTTCGATGAGGTTCGTTTTAAACTCAAACACGCAATGATTGATACTCTTTATTATATTTACTGTGAAGAAGTAACTAAAAAATCATGTTTCTTAGAGTATGCAGAAATATGATTTTTATGTTGTATATGATGATTACATATTATCTTTAATTTTATTTCATCAGGGGATAATGGATGATCAATTTCTTATGTTGGAACTAATATTTGACGATTTCAACGCCATTAAGGATATATTTGCAGCGTACTTTGAGGATTCAACCGAATCAATTGAAATGTTGGAGCAATTAATGTAAGAATTTGATATTGCATGCATTGTTATAGTAGTTAAACATCACATTGATTTATAATTTATATATTTAAATACTTTTTTAATGTAGGGAAAAAGAACCAATTGATTATAGTGAATTGGGGAGACTGCTGCATAAAGCTAAAGACCGTAGTTCTCAGTAAGTTATTATATATTTTATCATATAATTTGAATTGGAATGAAGCAAACTTACAATGTAAAAATAATAATAGTCTGTTCATGAAACTTTACTTTGATTCTTGATTACAAATATCTAGTATAACTGCCTATTGTTTATTTTCTCATTCATATTTGGGTTAACAGGTCTTTTGGTCCATGATGTTTGACAACTTTTGGGTTTTGGTCAATGATGTTTTTTTTTTACATAGTTTTGGTACCATATGTTTGCAGATTTTTCCTAGTTTTGGTCTAACCGTTACATTCCGTCCATTTTTTTAAATGTTCAAGTCACGTGATCCACTCTAAACTTTAAATTTAGTCCCTCTAATACTTTCTTAACCTTTTTTTTTTTGTTTAATTTAGTCCCGAAGTTTCAAAATTGACCCCAATTGGACAATAGGTCCAATTGAATTTTTGAAACTTTGGGACTAAATTGAACTAAAAAAATGTTAGGAAAGTATTAGAGGGATTAAATTGAACAAAATTGAAAGTTTAGGGTGGATCACGTGACTTGTACATGTAAAAAAATGGACGGAATGTAACGGCTAGACCAAAACTAGAAAAAATCTGCAAACATATGGTACCAAAACTAGGTAAAAAAAAACATTATTGACCAAAACCCAAAAGTTGTCAAACATCATGGACCAAAAGACATATTAACCCTTCATATTTTGGTAATATAATCACAACTTTTGACATTATGCAGGATTGGGGCTAAAAAAGTGATGATGAAAATAGACGAGATGACCGAGACTTGCATCTCTGAAAACTTTGAAGGGTATACATGTTTTATTTGCTTAATTTTATATTATCACCAATTCCCTTTGTACTTGTTGAGATAAAGCTAAAGCTACATTATATACTTGATTGACACTTGCATTTTTTTAATAAAAAAAACACTAAACAAATAAATAATATTTTATATGTAGACTTGTTTATGTTTTAAAAAACAGAGTATTATAACTTGCGTAGCAGAAGATATGACATGTGATTTTATATAATGAACTTCACATAATAAAAAGATAATATTTCACATAAAAATGTTTTATTTTCTATTTAATGACCAGATTTTTTTTATTCGGCATAAATTTTACTTGATATGCAAATAATGATTTTTTTTCTAGAAAATAAAAAATAACAGTTCATTTTACTTATTAGGGTCTATATAAACCAGAAGTGAAATATATATATATTATAAATCGCATTCTTTAATAGGTTGACAAACGGTAATTGTTGGAATTTCTTCTCTAAAATTTATATCTAATGCCTGTAGATGCAAAACATCTCTTCAAAATTTGAAGGAAGCACATAGTGACCTTAAAGACAAGATTGAAACTTATGCGAAGGTATATTTCTCACCATAGTCATTATATTATTATTTAGAAATAATGCATTGTTTATCCAAAAAAAAAAAATTTATGCATTGTACAAAGATACGTGAAGAATTCAAGAAAAAAAATCTTATATATGTATGTATATGTATAAACAGTTGAAAGAATCTGCAGTCTGAAGCATGGCAGATATATATGGAGAAGTGGAAGGATTAACTCATCATGCTTCAGTTCAGAAATAATTAGAAACATGTTATCTTGCTTTAAGAATGCATCTTTAAATATATATTATCTCATATTAAAACATTTTGTACTAAATTATTATTGAAAGACTTTTATTATGTAAATTTTTAAAAGACTATTGTTGTCATATGTTTATTTCTTATTTACTATTATTATTTATCTATTTATATTTGATTTGGAATTGATTGGGAAATTATAGGTTAAGAGAATTATGAAGTAGAGTAGGGTAGGGGTAAACTTTTTTCTTCTTTTATTGAGGACTTATGATGCAGCGTGATGGGGATAGATGGTGATCAAAAACTTGTTGATTCAAAGGAATGCCGAGAATTTGTTGGATAGAGGCGCAAAAATTCGTTGATTCAAAAGAATACCGAAGAATTGACGCAGGGTTGAGGAAACCTCATTTTTTTTCGTATATCAATTAACTGCATGTAAATGACGGCTAACAAAGTTTAAATAGAAAAATCTAAAACCCTAACCCTAGGAAAAAATCCGAAATTAACAATAAAGACCCAAACAAAACAGACAAATTATAAAAAAGACCGAAAGAAACATAAAACTGCAAATTTGACCATCTTAGACGAAGGAATTTGGCCAAAAAACGTGAAACTCCATAGTTTACTATGGGTCTTGCTCAGATTGCCGTTTGCGCATGAAAAAGTGTACTCACACACCCAAATCCGAGACTTCGCCCACATCATTCTCTTCGGGGAAGAGAAGATTCGCTCTCGAATCTTATTCCAGTAATAGGAAGCAGGAATAAGAACACACTCAGCCACAAAATCATAAAAAATTTCACGTGAAGCGGTGTTCGAGTGTGGTCTTGGTGCCGATGTTGGGGTCGATTTTCCTTTTGGCTTGTACCCGAAATCGGAGGTCAAGAGGCCTTCGAAGTCGCTCCTGGCGGTCGGGAAAATGATAAATCCAGGATCAATCATCACTGTGACGTCATCATCATCGGCGTACTCATCATAAATTGGATTATCAAGAACAGTCGCGTCCTGGTACGATCTGGTGCTAACCAATCAAGGAACGGCATCGTGCAGGATCTTCGGCTCTGATACCAATCTGATGCGGCGTGATGGGATAGATGGATCAAAAACTCGTTGATTCTAGGGGAATGCCGAGAATTTGATGGATAGATGGCGCAAGAACTCGTTGATTCGAAGGGGAATACCGAGAATTTGATGGATAGAAGGCGCAAGAACTCGTTGATTCAGAAGAATACCGAAGAATTGACGCGGGGTTGAGGAAACCTCAATTTTTTTCATATATCAATTAACTGCATGTAAATGACGGCTAACAAAGTTTAAACAGAAAAATCTAAAACCCTAACCCTAGGACAAAATCTGAAATTAACAATAAAGACCCAAACAAAACAGACAAATTATAAAAAAGACCGAAAGAAACATAAAACTGCAAATTTGACCATCTTAGACGAAAGAATTTGGCCAAAAAACGTCAAACCCCATAATTTACTATGGGTCTTGCTCAGATTGCCGTTTGCGCATGAAAAAGTGTACTCGCACGCCCAAATCAGAGACTTCGTCCACATCAACTTATTTGCAAGTCTATGAAACAGAGCATCTACAATGATTTTACATAATTTGTATTATTTAAATTTGTCACATAGGATATTTATGTGCTATTTAAGTAATATTTAAAGTCAAAATACACATAAAATTAATTGCTCTCCAATAGTTTTATTTAACTATATTTCTTAAATATATTTTATTATTATGTTTCGATAAATACTAATAAGCTACTAATATTAATTATAAAATGAATTAATTTGAGATTAAAAAATTGGTTATGTAATGATGTGGTAACATAGTGCATTCTTTATATTTGAGAATAAGTTATGTAAAAACATATGATTTCTACTTCTAAAGAATGTTATGTAAAACCATTGTAACATATTTTTCTACACTTTACATAAAATATTTTAAATTTACATTAAGTAATACTACACAATATATATATTGCTAAAGTAACTAATATTTTGAGTATTTTTTAATTCATGAAACATAATCCAACTATACTTTTACATGTCACTAAGTTCTAATACATGTTTGTAGACTACCCATTGTAATAGCTTCAGATAAGATTTGAAATTGGAACCCCGTACTTATTAGATAATTATAGTTAGAGAGTGTCTAAAGTAAGGAGACCCCTTAAAACGCAAAAAAAATAGATGTCAATTCTACAATGACACGTCAGCATTTCTCTTAATTTTTTGAAGAGTGTATCGCGTATGATTATTTTACATGCTTAAGTATGTAATCGTTTATTTCATTTGTTTTTTTTAAATATATTAAATTTATTTAATATATATATATATATATATATATATATTTATATATTCTTTGTTAGCACATTTAATTATCCGATTAATTTTATAAGAACTTCACATTTAAGATATGATAATTTACAGTAGCTTTGTGAGTTTTTTTTCTTTTCTAAAACCCAGATGAACCTTGAGAATAAATGCATTTAAATAATTTTATGATTTTTTCTAAAACCTTGTTGGTACGGGTGAACCCTAAAGAGTATATGTTTTTAAATAATTTTATAATTTTTTTTCTTTTAAAAACCTATTAATTAGGTGAACAGTTAGGTCGGCTGAACTAGAAGAGCATGAATGAGTTTATAAGTATTTTTATGTTATAATAAACTATATTATAACGTAAATTACATAGGAAACAATAATATAAATGTTTAAAACTAAAATTTATCCGAAATTTTTTAAAAAAATATTTAAATGCTAGAGATAAGAAGAAAATAATATATTTAAAAGTGCTCAAGTAATTATCTATTTAAAAATAATATAAAAAAATTTAAGTTAGGAGACAATTATATATTATACATTTAATAAATTAACGATGTAATTGATGAAGTAGCTAATTTTAATTGGATTCTATTATTTTTATGTTTGGGGAAGAAGACAATTAACAAGTATTTCTATTGGAGTTATAATTACACACCCGATTTTACCTCTGTTGACGATAATCCAGAAGTAGAAGCCGTCAAGCGTCACCTCCCTTCTTCTTCTTCGGCCGGATCTCTCTCGCTCTTTCTCTCTCCTTGTCTGTCTGTCTCCTCTCTCTCTCTCTCAGCTAAGTGATTACTTTACTCAGCTCGCTCACGAGCATCTCCATTATCGGTCTCACTCTCATACTTCACAGCATCTCAATCCATCGTTCTGTTTCATCTCACTGCCCATCCACAATGAAGTGAATCCCAATTGTATGGGTCGACGCTGAAGCCAGATGGGTTCTCTGGAGGCAGCTGGGATCTCTTCTTCAAAGAAGGAATCCCTCCTTCCTTTTCTTTCAACGGGTAGGCCAAGACCCAGGTCAAGATGCTCCCGCTTCCTGCACTTGTTCAGGATAGACTACCTCCTGGTCTTCGTCATAGCTGTGATCTTCATCAATGTGCTTGCTCTTTTAATGTCCTTGCCTGGAGACAAGGATAACGACGGAGATTCCGGGGATTTGATGTTCCAGATCAGAGAGAAGACTGGGGGACTGGATTTTGGAGAGGACATCATTAGATTTGACGCTTTGGCGATTCAACATAGATTTAAGAAAGAAGCTGCGGATTTGAACCACTTCTCTGCTCATAATGTCACTCTGCGTCGGTTTGGTTACCGCAAACCCCAGCTCGCACTGGTCAGTTCCTTAGTCTACTCTAATTAATGCAGCATTACTATTCCCGATTGCTTGCTTGTGCTGGCAATTTGGCTAGATTCCAGCTCGGAATTCCAAATCGGGTAGTCATAAGTATGATGATTATTCTTCAAGCCTTATTCAAATCTGCGGAGATGTTTTCTTTTTCTGTATCTATTACTTCTCTCTGTCTATTGGTTTGACTGAGTTGAGTTGGATGCTTGATGCAAAGGTGTTTGGAAATCTTCACACGGATCCACAGCAACTGCTCATGGTGACTGTTGCAGCTGCACTGCAGGAGCTTGGATACGAAATTCAGGTCTGGTATCCAATCCAATTCAAAAAGTTTCCATCTGAGTATTTTAACTAAGACGGTTCTTGCTTCGATTCCACATGTGTTTGGATTTTGGGGTTTGAGGGGGAAGGGAAGGAATGTCTATCCTTAGTCTTGTTTAAGATAATTTTAAATTAAGGAGAAGTGTATCCTCTAAGTTGAGTAATTCTTACTTTGTGCTTGGTTGACTATTTTTGCTGCTATTCTAATCTAAAGTTCCTTCCTGATCCTTCCAGCTTAAGTTTTCTGCTACCGATTCGGTTGTTCAACTCCTTTAATTTCAAATAAGGAAAAATGGCTAACTATTGCCGTGTGGCTAGTTATTTATTATTCGTTGAAAAATCATTTGCGATGTGCAAATAATCTTAGTAGTTTGAGCATTTGTCTTGTTCTAGTTCAATGGGTAAATTTTAGGAATTAGACAGTTCTTGGAGAGTGAAAACCAAGTTTATGAATGTACTGTCAGCAAAGGAAGGATTATATGCTGAAGATACACTAGCTCTTGCATTCCGGCCCAATATTACATTTTCTTTTATGTATTTTGCAGTATTCCTGCTTGCGTAAATGAGACCATATGTAGTTGACAGTCAACTTTTTCAGGTTTATTCGCTTGAAGACGGTCCTGCACATGTTATTTGGAAAAAATTAGGGATTCCAGTCACCATCATCCAAATAAACAATGGAGATATTGCCGTCGATTGGCTTAAGTACATCTTTGATTCTAATTTTTGAGTCTTCTGTCAATTTATGAAATTATTTATTTATATTTCCTTTTACTTGAGTCTTCTGTAGCAGATATTCCATGTCTAATTATATCTACTGTCCATGCAGCTTCGATGGTGTTATTGTCAATTCAATTGAAGCCAAAAGCGTATTATCTCGGTAAGGGCCGCTCTTGCTTCTATGTACTCAGACTGGAAAGTGGTTGAGCAGGTCTATGCTATCTTTAAGCTTATAGACATCAACTCAAGTTGGATTACACTATTTAGGCTTCCGCAGTTTCACTTTAACAATTAATTATAACTGAAATAAAACTGGCCTGTATCAATGTATGATATAACACAACCTGTCACTGCCTTCTCCATCTATTCTATTAATTTTAGAGTTGGATTATTTTCTTTTCATATCAGATGAATGTTTTTAGTTACAAGATATTTTATTTTTACTTGAGGTGGCAGTCTTTGTTATGACATTGAAAATAAACATCCACAAATTTAGATCCCAATCCTGGTTATCCATAGAAACTTACGGATGACGTAGCCAGCACAAATTAATACAATATCAGTGTGACATGAGCTGTTCTATGGAACATAATTTGCCACAGTAAATGGTATATCGGAAACATCAGTTTCAGTTGTTTTTCTCTTCCTTCAACTCTACTTTGTCACTCTATCTTTCTGCATCTGTTCTTCTTGTCATGCAATTCTTTTTTGTCTTCACCATATGCCTCTATTTGGGATCTGTCACTTTCTGTCTTCCTATTGGTTTGATTTTACTTTCTACAGTTTCCTGCAGGAGCCTTTCAAGTCTTTGCCTCTTGTATGGACACTTCATGATACTACCCTAGCTATTCGCTTAAGCGAATACAATTCAAGTGGGCGAGTTGAAGCCCTAAATAGTTGGAAAAGGATCTTCAACCGTGCAAATGCTATTGTCTTCCCAAACTATCCAATTCCTGTAAGTCAATATATAATTAACCTACTATACACAAAGGTTTGCTCCTCTCTAATATGGAAATTTAGTGTCAGCTATTATGCCATATACATAAGACAATAACAATAGATAATGAGAATATAAACGATCTGGTGAAACTCTGGCCTTGTGACGGTTGGCTCTTCTTGAATTGATTTCTAATCCAGGTTCTTCTTCTTCTGCAGATGATGTTCTCTGCTTTTGACAGTGGAAATTTTGTTGTTGTTCCGGGTTCTCCTGCTCCAGCTCTAGAAGCAGAGTCTGTAAAGGCCCAGGGTAAAGGCGAAGGTGATAGTCGACCTGATCAATCTGTAATTGCTATTGTTGGAAGTCAATTCACCTACCAGGGTTTGTGGCTGGAGCATGCCCTTGTCTTAGAGGCTCTGTCATCACTTACAGCTGATTTTCCATCTCGCGATGAGTTCACTACTCTAAAGATTTTTATATTAAGCGGGAACTCAATGAGTAACTATACTGCAGCGGTGGAGGTATACTTCTTCCATGTTGGTGAACTTGTTCGTGGCATAACACTATAAATTAACTCTTTGTGAATTATTAGTAGAAAGCCTTTAGTTCTGCTCTTTTGTGCAGGCTATTGCTCATACATTGGGATACCCAAGAGGCATTGTGGAGCACAAGAGTACCAGAAGCCAAGATGCTGACGCCATCTTGAGTGAGGCTGATCTAGTAATATATGGGTCCTTTCTTGAGGAAGAGTCTTTCCCAGAGATTTTGACGAAAGCAATGTGCTTTGGGAAGCCTGTTATTGCCCCTGAACTTGCCATGATCAAGAAATATGTACGTATGAGATGTTGCTTTCTCTTTGCACAAATTTGAGTTCAACGTACTAACATAGACGTTGACATTCTTATATAAGGGATGATTTGACCCCAACACCCCTTCAACTACATCTCCTATTTCATGCTATAGTGCTCTAAGTGTAAACTACATGTCCACTATACAAGCTCTTCCATAAATGAAATTATTAGTGATATGTCAACTTATGTGGGGTGGGGTACACACACGAATTAATTCATTGCTTGAATTTGTTTGTTATTAGTTAGTAATTTAAACCATGTACTGACCGACTCTGTTGGAGATGCCAATTAGGTTGATAATGAGGTAAATGGCTTGCTCTTCCCCAAACACAAAGTCAAGTCTCTTGGAAGAATTGTTAAGAGGTTGTTCTCACAAGGAACTTTATCTCCTCTAGCGCACAATATTGCTTCAATGGGGAAAAGAACTGCTCGAGATTTCATGGTTTCAGAGGCCATTGAAGGTTATGCATCACTGCTTGGGAATGTTCTCAGACTCCCTTCTGAAGTCTCCCCTCCTAAGGGTGTTAGTGATCTATCGTCCAACCTCAAACAAGAGTGGCAATGGCAATTGTTTGATCTGGTACCAAAGCCGAGACACCATAATATGACACTGAGAAGCAGCGTCTTTTTAGATAAGCTTGAGGAGCAGTGGAAGCACAACAAAGAGACCCCAAGTGCACCGTCTTTTGATGATTTATTCGTGTATAGCATATGGGAGGAACATAAGCAGATGGAGATGATAGATCTTAGAAAGAAACGAGAGGATGAAGAGGTAAGACTAGAAAGAAATTCGACTTGTTAGTATGAAATTGGGTGGTTAATGTTACCAATGCTTCTGTATTGTTGTGCTCCATTCCTTGGAGTGCAGTTAGGTTTTGTAAATCTTCCTTCAGTTCCATGCGTAAAATTGACCCTGCCACCTTAGAATGCTGGTTTCATATGTAATTTCACCTATACATAGTTTATAACCTGATATTAAAATAAATACTTTCTTGGATGCTGTTGCAGTTAAAGAATAGGATGGATCAAACTCATGGAACATGGGATGAAGTTTCTCGAAATGCCAAAAGAGTTGGCAGGCTTAAGAATGACCTGCATGAAAGGGATGAGAGGGAGCTCGAAAGAACTGGTCAACAGCTAAGCATATATGAACCTTTCTTAGGGGAAGGAACTTGGCCATTTTTACACGACTACACTCTTTACCGTGGAATTGGCCTGGTGAGTTTTGAACCACCATGTCATCATTTTTTTACCCTTTGTTATTATTTGAAAAACTGTTAGGTTACTTAATTTTAGACGAGAATATATTTTTGGTGGTATCTTGGTGATTTATTTATAGCATTCTTTGAAGGCGTAGAGAGATAAGATTTTGAAGTTGCATAAATCAGTTATTTGATATTAATTCATGCTTATAGTGAAGCAATTATGGATTTTTGCAGTCAACTAAAGGTCGAAGACCTGGGTTTGATGATATTGATGGACCATCTCGCCTTCAACTTCTTAACAACCCTTACTATCGAGATGCTCTTGGTGATTATGCGGCCTTATTGGCTATAGCAAACAGAATTGACCGTATTCACAAGAATCCATGGATAGGTTTCCAATCATGGAGGGCAACGGCAAGGAATGTATGCAACCGAAATTCAACCTTAGTGCTGATGAATTTTCTTTCGGCAACTGTTTTTCTGTTTATTTGCTAAATCCGATGAAATGGCGCTTCTTTGACTTTTTTAATGTTCTAATTATGAGATGTGTGCGTGCAGGCATCCTTGTCTAGGATTGCAGAAAATGCACTACGGAACGGTATACAGTCGAAAAAAAATGGGGACACATTGTACTTTTGGGTGCGCATGGACGAAGATCCAAGAAACCCATTGAAGCAGGATTTCTGGTCATTCTGTGATTCAATTAATGCAGGAAATTGCAAGTCAGTTTCGAAAATACTGTTTTAATTCTTAGAGTTTTGGGACTGCTGATGTCTCTAGTGTTTATTTTGACAATTCAATACATTGTGCTTGGTTGTAGAACTGCTATCTCTCATGCGTTCAAGAGAATGTACGGACTGAAGCATGATTTGGATGATTTACCAGCCATGCCAGTAGATGGTGACACATGGTCTGTCATGAATAGCTGGGTTTTGCCTACTAAGTCCTTCCTAGAATTCACAATGTTTTCAAGGTAACAGAGAGCTTGAGCTCTCGTAATACATCCGTTTTACTTTTATTGTCTATCCATGTTTTAGAAGAGAATGATTCAGTTGTGATTCCCTGAATTATAGGATGTTTGTGGATGCATTGGACGCGGAGATGTATCATGAGCATCATCAGAGTGGTCGGTGTTATTTGAGTTTATCCAAAGTAAGTTTCTTGCTTTCCTCTAATTGAAAATGGACTCTTCTTATCTTGCATGGACTTGGCCTCGAGCAGGGACCAACCCACTAAGAGGTATAAATAAGTGCAGATATAGTAGTGTTCTTCTAAATGCAGCCATGGTTAAACTGTTAGACAGTTTATTAGTTATTAACCCTAAAATTCAGATACCAGATTTCAACATGGGTCAAACCTCAGACAGTTTATTAGTTATAAACCCTAAAATTAATAAAAGAATGCCACTAATCATGAAAAAGCTCTATAGTTAAGGTGGTTTTGCAATCAATTTCTATTAGAGGAGGCTCAATTTCAAGACCCGCTAGATTATATTTTGCGTACTTTTTTTGTTTGATTGATACTAGATCATTGCACTGCACCCACTAACCCCGCCAATATATATGTAGGAACGAATTAGTCAAAATATCAAAGAATTGGAATGATTGGAGTCTAATCTTTTGATGTCCATCCACACAGGATAAGCATTGTTACACTAGGGTTCTTGAGCTACTCATAAACATATGGGCCTACCACAGTGCGCGGAGAATAGTGTACATAAATCCCGAGACGGGAGGGATGGAAGAGCATCACAGGCTTGAAGATCGCAAGGGGGGACGAATGTGGATCAAATGGTTCTCATACTCCACACTGAAGAACATGGATGAAGATTATGCAGAAGAGTTTGATTCAGAACATCCCAAAAGGAGGTGGCTGTGGCCCAACACAGGGGAGGTCTTTTGGCACGGGATCCTCGAAAGAGAGAGGAATCAGAGGAACAAACAGAAGGAGAAGAGGCGGCAACAGAGCAAGGAGAAGATCGAGCGGATCAAGATGAGGGGTCGCCAAAAGGTGTTGGGCAAGTACATTAAGCCCCCTCCCCAACAAGAAGACGAGCACGGCAATTCAAACTCAACAACATCTGCTACTTAAAGGTGGTGGTGCCCAGTATTTGGAATGGGCTACATTTGCATTTACATACTCACACAAGTATAGTCAGTCAGTCAGTGATTGAAATTCTTTCTCCCCCGTCCGTCTATATTGTGATTTTTTTTGTTGGAAAGGAATGCTTTAGTTTAGAAGAAGAAGATGTTCATTTGTGGTTAGTCAGGGAGGTGTTATTATTGTTACTATCTGCATCCTCATTCCTCTGTTTCTGGTGGTTGGTTTTAGTTGACTTGAGAGCGTTGATTCTGACAAATGAGCGAGTGAACAAGTGTATGTATACTATTACTATTACTATACTAACTAGTCTTTTTCCATCTGTTTATAGTTTTTATTTATTTCAATTTTATCAATTTTTTTTGCCCAATAATTTTATGAATATTCAGTTGATCAAAATGGTAATATTTATTTTATATATATGAGCGGCAATTCATGCGTTCGTGTGTAATACGTACTAATAATTTTATCGTGTTAAACTTATTGAACATGAACATGCAATTTTTTGTGTCTATATTGTTCGTATTATCGTATTTTGTTAAGCAATTTATTTTACTTTTTCGTGTTATCTTTAGCAATTTAGGGTTTACTAACGAGATCTTCAATCAAATATAAAATATAAATAGAAATGAATTTCATATAGTAAAAACTATGGATATGTGTGTCAGTATTCATAAATTCGTTATATATAGTTAACAAATCTTAAATATTATAAATAACTAGGTAACATTTTAAAGTTATTAAATAAGATTTATTAAACAAAAATACACTCAAAAATCGAATTTAGTAACACAACTTTATCGTATTATTGTGTTTGTTGTGTTGTGATACCTAAATACGAACACAATACAAAAATTAAACCGTATTGATCGTGTTGGTGGTATCGTTGTTTATCGTTCTCTTATATACTTTGCGTAAACATGATTTTTCGTGTGTTTGTGTCGTATGAGAAGTTTTTTTTTTTTTTTAATTTATATTTACATTGCTGTCACAAGTTCGGACCGAGAGCGTTAAAGTTAAAGTCCTTCCTAATGAGGCGTCTCCGGCGGGTTTCGACCTCGGGTCGCCACGGGAAACACAACTCACTTTACTGTTTAGTAATAAATTTAGGGTTTATTGATGTACAAATATTCCCCTGAATAACAAACAAAAACCGAAGAAGGGTTATATCTGAAACTAATTCACGCTCCCTCCCATTTCCATGATTCTGTAAACTTATACTTCCGTCTCCAATCGCCATCGTCTCTCTCGCGATCTTAGTGGCGCTGGCCACTACTGACTCTCGCGATTGTCTGTCATCAAGAAGCAAGCAGCAGCTAGATAGTTAGCCATGGAAGATCCGATTCTTGAAGTGCACCTCATCTCCGCTCAGAAACTGAAACCACCGCCAACGAACATGCGCCGCAGCACCGAGACTTACGCCGTCGTCTGGGTGGACCCCGCGACCAAGCTCCGTACTCGAATTGACCGCGTCGGCGGCGAGAACCCTACTTGGAATGACAAGTTCCTCTTTCGCGTGGCGCCACAGTTCCTTGTCAGCGATACCTCCGCTGTCACCGTCGAGATATACACCCTCGGCTACATCCGCGACTACCTCCTCGGTTCCGTGCGTCTGCTCCTCAGCAGCTTCCTCCCGAACCGCGGCATCGGCGCCGCCATTAAGTGTCCTTCTTTCACAGCCGCCGGTATACGCCGTCCGTCTGGCAAGTGAGTACTGATTCTTGTTTCTTGCGATTGAATTATTAATTACGCACAGTCAATTTGATCGATCTTTATTAATTACGTGAAATTCGTCAGGATCGATGGAGTTCTGAACATCGCTGCCATGGTAACTAACAGCTCCGATTTCGCTGCGCTGAAGGGAGAATCTGCGATCGGGTACCGCAACCTGACGGGCCAGAAGACAATGCGGCACCAGAGGAAAGAGAACAGCCGTCTCCGCCGCTGCAAGACAGCCGCCGTGATCGCAGGAGGGGAGGAGGAGTTGGACGATGTAACTTCGGAGAATTTCTCGGACGGTGGCGATTCCTCCACGTCATCATCCTCAGCCGCATCAACGGTGCTCTCGGAATGGAACGGATTCGTGGAGATAGCGGCGGGAAAGGACATTCGAAGGGCTTCCTTTGGCGGAGCTTTCCTCTGCGGGCTGCTACAGCAGAAGTAAAATGCAATGCACTCCATCTTGATGACCAATTATGGTGCGTGCGACTGCAATCTCACTAGTAGACGATGAAGTTGACGATACTGCTGCGACCACTACCACAAGAAGATGCATACTGTATCTTCATTTCTTGATTTAGTGTAAGAATCTGTCATTTACTTGGATGATAAATTTTTTTTTTTTTTTTTTGCCAATACGATTGATTGTTACTTGTTCTTCCAATATTATTCATATTCTTTAACCGCGACTTTCTTTGCTCATCATTTCGACCACTTCAATGAATGACAGAATCCCTACTATACACAGCGATTAACTCTGATTATCAAATTTTCTAGAGGAATAGATCAAATTGCCATAATAGGAAAGATAATACCAGGAAAATAAGTAAGATTGTAAAAGAGGTCAATAACAACCAAGGTAAGACCAAACAAAAGCATTACTTAATTCTCAACTGCAACTCAAAAACCTAATGATCTATGAAAACACTGATCCTTCAATCTGCAGCTTTTTAGATGATTCCGATCTTGTTTGCAACATCCAAGGCATCATAGTCTGGTGTCAACCTCACATAAGCCTTCTTTGTCCCGTCCGGCCTGCAGAACAACACCAAAAGTTCAGACTTTTTTGCTGTTTTGGAGTAGGATACCTTAATTAATCTCAAGACAACAACTTGAATGCAAAGCAGTTAGCAAAAGCTGCTCAAGTTTCCCTTTTAGTGTCTCAGTGTGCTTGATAATCACTATTCTAAGGCACTAAATTAGAATAGACAGCAATATAGTCGAACAAACCGATGCAATAACTACAAATTTCTCCAGGCTTGCAAAGGCTACAGAATGAAAATGGATTTGTTGGTTTATACCTGATCAGCAAAAGCTGCTCAAGTTTCCCTTTTAGTGTCTCAGTGTGCTTGATAATCACTATTCTAAGGCACTAAATTAGAATAGACAGCAATATAGTCGAACAAACCGATGCAATAACTACAAATTTCTCCAGGCTTGCAAAGGCTACAGAATGAAAATGGATTTGTTGGTTTATACCTGATCAAAGTATTGACCTTCTTTGTCTGGATGTCATACATCTTTTTAACAGCATCCTTAATCTTCTTCTTGTCAGCACGGATGTCAACAATGAAGACTAGGGTGTTGTTGTCCTCAATCTTCTTCATTGCAGACTCAGTTGTAAGTGGGTACTTGAGGATCTGGTAGTGATCCAACTTGTTTCTGGGAGGTGCACTGATGCGTGGATACTTGGGGTTCCTATCCTTCTTCAATGTCCTAGGACGGTGGAAAGTAACCGATGTCCTGATCTTCTTCACCTTCTTCTTGAACCCTTGTCCAGACTTAACAGCCTTGGCAGCCTTCAAGGCCTGTGCCTTAGGATCAGCCTTCTTCGTCACATCGCCTGCAAGCCAAGTATAGTGCTTGCTACCTTAGTCAACTAAAAAGCCATACTCTTGAAGGAGCAAGCAAAATCACCCAAGAGAACGATAAACGACTAAACCAACCGAGCAAAATGATAGTGCCGAAATTCCTGCAGACACAATAAATAGGGCGTCCTATAGGAAAACTGCATTTCTTTCATGGTCTCAGTTACTGGTCTAGTTCTATGTCAATTTTAAGAATACATAAACGTCCCTAGATTCATCAATCTATGTACAAAACTACACCAGTTGATGAAATCAACCATGGCATTGACGCTTGACTGAGCCAGCATCAAACAATTCCCCAACATTATTAAAAAAGAAAAATGTAGGTTACCTTTAGGAGCCATCGATTGACCAGAGAATCCTGCCACTGAGCAGCTACGACCTTGGCAAATCGATATAATATAATACAAAAAAAGGTGTCAAAATCCAATCAATCAAGAGCTTACAAACACACTAGCTCGAAATTCTCAGATAAAAGAAATGGTGAAAAATTCAGTGCACGGGGAACCTGAGATTTAGTAAGGAGGAACGTCGAAGAAGCTCCCGCGGCCGTCAGCGCTAGGGTTTCTGCACAAAAATAAAGCTCTTATTTATTTGATCTGAACAAATGTGATGTTGGATTTCGCCCAAAATTTCCAAATGATTTTATTGGGCCTTACTGATTGGGCTTTAGAAGTTTATGATAAGTCAAGGTTATTGGGCCAATATATTTAGCCCATTTTATGAAACCACGAAAGATGCCGTCCGTCGTCTACTCGTTTCAGCAGTAACCTGGCATGTCCAAAAAAATAATCTTATCCTTTTCTTAAATAATAATAATAATTAAAATTAGAATGCTCCCCGGTTTAGAGCCTCCACAATGGTTTTACTTAACTTGTTCTGGTATTTTAAAAAAATGGCTGACATTAAAATAATAATTAAAATTAGAATGCTGGAGATTTTGTTTTTTACATTAATAGATGCATTTATGACAATTGAGCTAAGGATTTTGTAGTCATTAATTTCCATATCATTGATTGCACTAGGGAGCTGATGGTTTTTAAGTTGCAATTAATCGCAATTAAAATTTCGTTGATTTCGAACCGTTCAAGATTCAATGTATACAATTAATCGCAATTAAAATTTCGGACTGTTCAAGATTCAATGTATACAATTAATCACAATTAAAATTTTCCTGATTTCGAACTGTTCAAGATTCAATGTATGCGGAGCAGGCGAACGAAGATACCGGGCAGTACGGGCGGCTGATAGTCTTAGTGACAGAGTCATCTCTATCTCCGGCGAGACATCGCCGGTGGTCATCGAATCCATATCTGTTGAAGAACAGACGTTTGACACATATTCGACGACCAAAGGTAGCATGCGGTACGGGCATAAAAAATTTATTTGTGAATTTGCGCAATGATATTTTATGGTTCAAAATTTTCATTCTTTCGATAACTTTTTCAAATTTTAGACTGGTATTTTATTTAAAAATAATGTTTCAACATATTACAAATAGTCAGTAAAAATTTCATTAAATATTAGTTTACTAATAATACATATTTGGTAAGTCACCCCGTACGATACACGAGAAATGCATTTACTATAGTAAAAATGGAAAGGTAATACCTTTAATTATTCGACAAATGTCACTTTCTGTAGATATTTCATTGAAAAAATCTCAGCTTAAAGCACTACTCTTTATAAATTCTATATTTTTGTTGTTGCAAATTATATACATTTATTTATATATACTTCAATCCAATAATAAATGACGTTGTTTACTTTTTCAACTAATTTGTATGAAATTAAATGACAACAAATGGCTGACAACAAATGTGGTATGGTACCCTTGGAAAATACCGTCGGCAAATAAACGGCACACTTTATGCCGTTAAATTACAAGATGCACTGTTTTCCCGTTGAAATCTGCCGATAATAAATTATTTGAATAATCAAAAGAAATCACCTTTAACTATTCTTAGTTTAGTGGTTAAAATGCTTAATTCTTTGTGGATTTGCTCCCACCTTTGAAATATCGAATAGTCACATAACAATACGTGAGTATAATTTGACAAAACTAATCTTAACAAACTGATTCCTTAACTATACTAGAATACTAGCGATTTAAGGTGACAGAACTTGTACATGCGCTGCTTGTTTACATTCACTACTACTAGTTCATTCGTTTTTGTTTGCAAAAAAATCAAAAGTAACCGTTAGAACATTATGTATAAAGATATCACTACTATCTCATTCATTTAGTTCCGAAAAAAATCAAAAGCAAAGTGTAAAGGAAAAAAGCTACAAGAAACAAACCATAGTAGTTTTTTTTTTTTTTTTTGGAAAAACCATAGTAGTTGACTATTCACCAAAAAAACAGTAGTTTTTTTTTTTTTTTTTTTCTATGAAAAAAATAGTAGTTGACTTGGCGTAAATTTGTATAGTTGAACTTTTTGACAGCAAAATAGAGAAAAGGACAGGTTGGTTCCGTTAGTTTGTTGCCTTGGCCCTTCCTCCTCCAGTTTCTTCTTCATAGTTACGTCGTGGCTTCACGCTCGAGTCCAATCTTGTTTACTTAGTCGCTGCTCTGCTGCTGTGTGGATCGAAAATCATCCAGGTCAGTGCAGGATTCAACGAAACCGCGTGTGGGGAAGAAAACCTCCTCAACGTATAATCTCTTAATTGGAGCTGAAGAAAATCAAGGGTTTTGTTTGATAATCCTCGCAATCTCAGTTTAGTTAGGGTTTGATGACGGCGCGTTCTGGAAATGTACGGCCCTTGAGGTGTCTCAAGTGTGAGAGCTTGCCTCTTCCAGATTCGGGGAATTACTCTCTCTTCAAATGCAGCAGTTGTGGTGCTCTTCCTCGAGGTATGTTAACCAATCCAGGACTTATAGCTAGAGTCTTCATTCAGTATTTGTATGATCCCCAAATTATTGAGCTGAGCTACCAAGGCAAGGAGCTCGTTATCTAATTATTTCAACGGACCCTTTCACGAAATTCTATAATCTTCTTCAATTTTAGAGGTTTCTTTCCGGGTCATCTGTTGAATAAGTGAATGAGAAGAAAATCATGTTTCCCTCCATAGAACCGCTAAAAATTGGGGAACAGTGCTTTGGGTTTTAATTAAGATTGAATTGCTGGTCTTACTGTTTCTATTTCTGGAATTTTTTAGACAATAATATGAGGTTGTTGAGGAAATCTTTCATAATCTCTTTCTTGACTTGATTGTACAGTGCAGTGCATCTCACTTTCATTCACTTTCTTCTTTTGATCCGCAGGCAAAAGTAAATATGTCAGCAGTTCATCAGAATCAGATACCTTTTACACGAACTCCTATGAAGACAACAACGGAGTTAACAATAGTAGATTTGGATCAGCACAACAACTTCATGCAGATGAATTGGGTTATAGACAAACTTTGATGAATGATTTACCAAATAAGAAAGACAAATATTTTGCTGTCGATAAATTAGGAGAAGCTGAACCCCGTGTTGGCCCTTCAACTGGGTTTAGGAGGTCAGGGCCAAGGCAAGAATGGGAGACCTTAGAGAGAAGAGCTGAAATGGAAGCATTTCAGAGGCTCACACGCGAGAATATCCCGGGCGGACAATCCAGTTCCCATTCAGACCCTAACTACATTGATACAGCTGAGATTCTCAAGAAGATAGATGAGCTAAGAGATCAACTAGACCGCTCTTTTGATGCTGCAGATAGAGTCAACAAACAAGTGCCCTTCAACCGAAGGCGAATTCCTTACAGCGATGGTGCTTTGGTTTCAAGTGGAGACCCGAAGCAGTTCTTTGATCCATATAAGTACGATAACAGTAAAAGGCCTTTCCTTTATCATCCAAAGAGTGATGCAGACCACCCAGGCTTTGCTGGGCGGCATGGTAATACAAGGACTAGCCCTGAAAACTTCGAGAGATACCCAGGACACCCTGTTGTTCATCCCCATAGAGAGGTTCATGACCCTGTTCCAAGATTCCATAACTCACAAGGCAAACCCTCTTTTTATCATGAAAGTCCCGATCAGCTCGGTCCCTATGTCCCTAAACTCAGAGATGATCATGTATCTCCATACAAGTCAAGAGTGGATGGATTTGCTTATGCTCATCCACAGAGGAGAGTCATTACTGCGCGCCAGCACTGTAGTCCTATTCTAGGCGCTTCGCCATTCATACTTTGTAAAAATTGCTTTGAATTGCTGCAGCTTCCTAAAAAGTTTGGGGTGAAATCGAATAACCAACAGAAGATTCATTGTGGAGCATGTTCTACTACGATGACTTATTCATTTGTTGAAAAGAAACTCGTCTTTTCTGTTGGTGAGGAAACAAATGTAGGTGATGGCGACTCTGACACGCTAATGGAAAGCCCTGCACCTTCTCATCACCACATAAACCGAGAAAGTATCACCAATTTCTCATCTTTTGATGATTTTGATAACTCGGGTTATGAAATCCACTCAGCGGCCAGTGGCAAATCCAATGGGGTATCATTGCCAAATATTATCTCTTCTCCCAACAGCTCAGTTGCTTCTGGGGAAATGGACCGACTTACAAATGACGGTGCTTCTCGGTCTACGGGTTCCTCAGTTAAAAAATTATTCGATAATTCGACCGTTAATCACAAAGATGCCCGACTTGATAAAGGTAGCCACGTCCCTTCTTCAGACCATGAAAAGGTGATAGACCACAAGGTTACATTGAGATCGGAGTTTCCATCTGAAGTTGACATTCCATCGAGTGATTTCTCTCATACACAAGATTCACTGGATACAAGCAGAGAAGATGATCGAGCAAACCATAAAAGGGGTGGGGTCAGCCGCATGACCGAGAGCTCTAGTGATTTCTCAATATCCAGCCATGAGTATGAGGAAGATGATGGTGGGATTGTTACAGTTAATGGGCATGCAATCCCAGATTGCTTAGTGAAGAAGGCTGAGAGAATGGCTGGACGTATTCGACCAGGAGATTACTGGTATGCCTAGCTTTTAATTGAATTATTCATTTTACTTTTTGTAGCTGATTTTCTTGATCATATGTAATTATCATTATAGACTGACAAATATTCTTATCGACTTACCTATCCGATGCTGAAATTCTACCTGCAGCATTTCATTCTCCAAAGTAGAATATCACACTCTTTATTCTTCTTGATGTTGTCCTGTTTTTTTTTTACCTTGCTTAGGTATGATTTTACGGCGGGATTCTGGGGGATTATGGACGGGCCTTGTCTTGGTATAGTTCCGGTGAGTCCATTGTTACTTTACAGAGCAACAAGGCTGAAAAGTTGAATTTTGAACATGATTTATATTGTGTGTTTCTGGAAATGCAGCCAATGATCGAAGAGTTCAAATTCAATATACCAGAGAAGTGTTCAGGTGGTAATACAGGTGTTATTGTGAATGGTAGAGAGCTCCATGAGATAGATCTGGATTTGCTGTCTTCAAGAGGACTCCCAACAGAGAGAGGGAAGTCTTATGTTGTTGAGATTTCAGGAAGAGTGTTGGATAAGGAAACTGGAGAAGAGATGCATCCGCTCGGTAGACTTGCTCCTACGTAAGTCCATTACTTCAATTTTTTTTTTTTTTGCTCTTGGGCTATAGTTCTTGTGAATTGCTCACACAAGTATTTAATCTGGAAGTAGTTAAAGAGAAGAAAAAATGATTGTATTGATTGAAGAAGCACTATATATAGATATATAAGCAAAATCAGCAGTGTTTGTTGGTGTGGTCAGTGAGAGTTGTGATAATTGTGTTTGAATGATTGAACAGAGTTGAGAAGATGAAGCGAGGATTTGGTATGAAAGTCCCAAGAAGATGGGCTCGTCGAGACAGTCAAGAGGAGTCTCAAATGTGAGTTAAGTACAGAAGAAGATGTTGAATTTGATTCATTTTATTCCCCAACTTGAGCTGCTGCTTGATTTTTTGTATTTATATATATATTTGTTACACGGTTGGTTATGTTTGTAGTATAGTTAGTATGATTTGATTGAGGAAGGGAGAATACCGCTCTCTATCCATCTGTGGCATAAATGATGTTGTTTTGTCATGTGTGTATGTATTACAATTATCTCATATATTGTTTTGAATTGAACAGACAAATAAAAAAGTAATGGTTTTGTAATCATCATTTATCCTGCTCCAACTTGTGTTATTTATTAGTAATTGCGTAGCAACAGCATTGCTGCTTCCTTCATATAAGTGTATCAAATATGATTACACTCAATTGCCACCAGCCAAATGAATGCTAGTAGTGTTGGTTTCATATATTGGCACTGGCACACCCACTGAAATCAAATATCTTGTTTTATGCTCTCAATGTTTAGCAATAAACATACATCCCCTTTGAGATGATTTAAAGAATTTGCCTCAGATTATTACACTTGATTACACACTTGAAGCAAACAGTGTCTGTGCATAGAAAACGACTCAAACGTGAATCTTCTTCTTCTTCTTCTTCAACTACCCCGCATTATCACTTGGCGAGTGCCGCTGCATCAGTCTTCTTTAGTTCAGGCTTCAGAAAAAGGTCCTGCATGTTTTCAATAAAATTTACATCAGGTAACAAAAGAATACTATTTGGAAAAAACAAAAAATCTACTTTACTCCCTCCCTTGTCCAAGTCCAACTATTATGAACTTGCAACCAACTATTATGAACTTGCAACCACAACTTAAAATAACACAAATGAGAAGAAGCAAATACAAGTTCTACTTTCTTGTGATCCAATTCAACTAGGGAAAAGAACCTATTTGGTGTCTCAGGTTTGGGCCATGTGTCAGTTTGGTGTCTAAATTTTTTTTGTTGATACTTGGTGTACCAGGATTCAACTTTGTTGCTTTTTGGTGTCACTGTCAAATTTTGAGGTTAAATTTAACAGAATTCAGTCATGTGACAAGCACATGACCAAATAAAATTAAAAATGCCCAAATTACCCCTAAACCAGGTCACCTGCTCCATCGTCGGAACCCTAAATCGGCCGGAACCCTAAGTCGGCCGGAATCGGCCGACCCTAAACCCTAAATCAGGTCAGCTGCTCCACCACCGGAACCCTAAACCGGCCGGAAACGTCTGGAATCGACCGAAATCATCCAGTTTGGAGGTGGGTGGCCAGAATCGGAGGTGGGTGACCGGAATCAGAAGTGGGTTGGTCAGAATCGGAGGTGGGTGGCCGTAATCTGCAGTGGGTGGCCGGAATCGGTGGTGGGTGACTTTGCAAAAATAAAAAGTATAAGGGGCAAAATCGTCTTTTCATCTCAATCCGTTAAAGTTAACCTAAAATTGGACGGAAAACCAAATAGCAACAAAGTTGAAACCTGAGACACCAAATATTAACAATTTTTTTTTAAACACCAAACTGACACATGCGGTAAACCTGAAACACCAAATAGGTTCTTTTCCTATTCAACTATTACTACTCATCACATTAAGGTGCAAAAGAGATCACTTGCTGAAGCCTGATTTTGGTGAGGATTGGATCAGATTGAAGGCCCTTGGCATTTTCAGAGTCTATCTAAACCAAACAAATAGAGATACTACCGAAATAAACCAATAAGGATACTATTTCTTAAAGAAAAAAAGATAATATTATCTGACAAAACAAAGTGTACAACAGCTGAAAAGTTCAGATAGGGCAGTGTATGAATTAAGCATTTCTAACATCACAGAAACACAACAAGGGAAAGGCCTAATTAATACCAACTGAAAGCATATTCAGAAGAAAAAAAGTGTGGGTCAGTTATCAAATCGCTAGCTGAAATTTGAGTACTCTGACACATTGCTAGCTTAAGTTTTTTTGGACAAGTTGCTACTTGCTACCAGATTGGATTGAATATTTAAGAGAGCTAACGAATTTTCCAAAAAAAAATTCAGCATGCAATTTGATAATTAACCCAAAAAGCATTAAAAACATTCCATTAAAACAGAGCAATTTCACTGAAAGACAGAGATGGGGTTAATCGACAACATAGTTCACATCAACCCTAATTCAAGCATTGCTACCTCCCCTATGCTGCTGAACAACGAAAAAGGATCCAGTCCAATAAAGCGCAGCAACAAAGCTAATAATATCCTAGTAGCTAGCTTTATCATGGGATTTTATCAAATTCGATCATTTTCCGAACCTCAAATTTTCAAATCCAATAAGATTAAGGCGATCCCTTCAATCCGCAAAAAAATGCGAACAGTACCTGATGTCTCTGGCACAATCCCAGGTGTAAATTCAGTCCACGAAGATCTATTGAATCAAGGAAAACAGCGGATAGACACGGAATACATTGAGATTGAAGATGCTTACGCTGTCAACCAAGATGTAATTGGCGACGACCACGGTGGCGACAACGCCGCCTAGTATGGCCACCGGCCCCGTGAGCAGACTCCACTTCCGATAAATCATCCTCTCTCTCTCGGTCGGTCTATCAATCTGCGTAGTGGGAAGTGGGAACTAAAATATATGGAAACTTTCGGTCAAAAACTGGTGGATCTTTGGGCCAAAAAAAAGTGACCTGGACCTTGAGATGCTAAGTTATCTATCTAATGGATGGACACCAATGGGCCTCTTGAGTAGCCCAGAAAAAAAATGTTATTCTTGGGAAAACCTAACTAAATTTATTGGAGTGATCGCAAGTTTTTTTTTTACCAAAAAAAAGTTATTTTCTATTCAAAAGGTGAAGTACTAGATTATTATTGTTAAAATATAAATAAGATTGTGCCCAATGTCTCCACTCACAAGTTTGGATTTATGGGCCAATTGGTTAAGACGCGCGTGTTATTTTTAACATGGTATCAGAGTGCCCAGATTCAACTTCTGGAGACTACATTTAAATTGTTAATTTCCACCCACAAGTTCGGACTTATAAGACAGTTGGTTAAGGCGCGCGTCTTATTCTTGACAATTATTTTTATTTAAAAGAATACGAGGACCCGAATGTATCCATCCCTATTTGTTTCTTGCATTAAGTAATAAAGATTTTTATGTTGGCCAAAAAATATATTAAAAAGATAATGATTTGCATTTCTGGACAGATTCTACTACAAATTTGCATCTATCGAGTTTTTAGATTTTAAGATTAAGAGAAGATTCAAACATCCCCGAAAATTCCAATAATATAGATTCTCACGTGAATAAAATAGTAATTAAAACCGGAAAATCAGTTCAAGTCAGATTAATGATCATCACGTGATTAAAATCCGTTAAATTTAACAGTAAAAGTGGATATAAAACTAAAAAATAGCGAAAATGTAATTTAAGATACATATTAACAACCATTTAAACATGGGACACTTATCCGCAACATAATGCAAATTTCATAGTCAACTCTTTACTAAATGTCATATTTATGATAACATTCAATTTCCCTTTAATCTCAAATGAAGTTGAGTTGTTCATATGCTCAGCTTTTGCAAATATGGTGAATATATTCTCTTTTATGAACATATGTGTTTGGCACCAATCGGTAGGGTTAGAGTCGACAATATTCTCATTAGAGACCATAACAAATACACTTTTATCCTCCATATTATAAGAGTTATATCTTCCAACCTGTTGAAATTACTAGCGGCTCCACATAGAAGAAAACGGGACAAAATGTCCCCTTTATATTTTTTGATTTATATATATACTTAATCAAAGTAAAATAATAGTTTGTCGTTTTATAAGTAAGTTAAGTAATAGACTAATTTATTTTTATCAGTGATTATTTTGTAAATTGCTAGCTCACATTTTGAATATACTCGAAAAATTGCTAATTGAAGTTTTTTTTTTGTATAAATATTTAGATAACGTTTCGTTTTGTGGACAATTTGTGTCCTTCCAAATAGGAACTCGCTAATCGATGGGTATACCATGAAGTTAGAAGGGTTGTACCTGTAAACCAACCCACTTAAGCAAAATAGGCACAAGGAAAGAACAATAGACCAGACCAACCTCCTATGGTGTCTATTGCCAGATGAAAGAGTTCTGAGAGCATGACATCTGCTTATCAGTGGTCAATATTTAGAAAGCGGTTCTGTCAAGAACGAGCTGACGACTACAAGGAAGCTCGCGTTAAACGCCTTGAGTCCAGATCCCCTTTTCCTGTGTGCTGCCTTTGAGAAGATTGTGACAAAGAGACTCATGACTGATGTTC
The DNA here is from genome assembly GCA_036873135.1 of Clarkia xantiana subsp. parviflora. NCBI lineage: Eukaryota > Viridiplantae > Streptophyta > Magnoliopsida > Myrtales > Onagraceae > Clarkia > Clarkia xantiana. The sequence goes on along the minus strand of JAPTYO010000059.1, from coordinate 24,931,265 downwards.
CATTTGGCCTAACGAGAGGAATTGAAATGATTAACACGGGAGCTCCTCTAAGCGTTCCAGTCGGCGGAACGACTCTAGAACGAATTTTTAACGCCTTTTTGCTGATGATATGATGAGATTTCTCAATACGGACATCCAGTCAGTCCAAAAGCAGACTTTGGCCTTTCAAAATTTCTACACATACTCTCAATTCTTTCGATAAACGCAGTAAGGAATTAAAACTCATCTTTCATAAAGTAACGAAATCAGGTATAAATGGATTTTCCGCTTGAGCTTCTTCCTCACGGTGAAGCAGGGAAATCCTCGCTCTTAAAAGCAAGCAGTCCACTTCGGATGCACTCACAAGAGAAGTAGCTAGCTCGGGTTTCACTTGGTTAAGAATTTATGGATTACTTGTCAAAATTGAATGCTTTACCACCCAAAAGTCGAACAATGTGGGAAACAAGTCACAGATACAGAGAGGTACAAATTACAATCATTTTCATCATAAATAAAAAAACCTTGATACAAAACTAGCAGTAGAAAAAATAGAAAGATACCCGAAATTGTGAAAACAAATAATAATTGGGGGGGAATGAATTTAATGATCAATCTGTTGTTGTGTTGTTGGGGAAGAAGAAGAATTGTGGATGATGTCTCATTATCCAGAACCTCTCGATCTCCTCTGGTTTGCGACCTGGGATTCGACCCGCAATCAATGCCCACCTGCACTCCACTCCAAACAAACCAACCTATTTTAGCACTCTCTCCCATGAAATCAAATCAAACCTACCTCGATTTTTAACTTTTTAAAATTTATTATTTATTTGAAGTTTTAATTTCTGAACAAATTGCTATTTCCATACAATATTTGTCAAATTGGACGTAAAACTAATATGTTATGGACACATGGAATTTTTTATGTGTATAAAAATGAACTCGACAATAAATTGAAAAAAAAAATTGCAGTAAAATAAATTCAATTGGACATTCACTCAATTCTAACATTTTCTTTTAATTAAATGTCCAATTGAATGTATTTTGCTATAATTCTTTCAATTTGTTGTTAATTCTATTTTTGATACTCATAAAAAAAATATCATGTAGTCAATACTTACTTTATTTCTGTTCAATTTAAACAAAAATACAAAGGAAGTAGCAATTCCTAACAGCTATAAATTATATATTATTTACTATTGAATATGTCATTAAATAGTTGTAATTTGTTTTATGGAACTCTAGTTTACGAAAATTTTCTTTTTCATGTTTAAGTAGATGTTAGGACCTTTTGAATGACACATGTTATCATATATTTTAATTTACATATATTATTATAATAAATTAATAAAAAATAATAATAATAATATGTATATGTACTTTTAATATATATAAATTTAATAAACGAATTTTGCGCAAAATACAAACTAATAATATTTTAACATAAGCTTTCATATTACTATAAAATTTAATTTCACGGAAAGTAGAAGTGAATAATAACTAATCATTAAAAGTGAAGATTAATCATGATGGGCATCATATAATTAATTAGTTGTAACCTTCCATTAATTAATAGGATAATGATTATATATATGTGGAGGAAATTTAGAGAGATTATAGAAATGGGAAGTATAAGTAGGTACGTAGTACCTGTCACCAACTAAGTTGTGCATGCGATAAATGAGATCTTCTTCTTGCTCCGTCATGCTTATGTACTCCCACTCGATGCTGCTTACCTCTGCAAATTAAATGATGATGAAAAATCATGGATTAACATATGCATGCAGCAGGGATAGGTACGTAGAACTAGCATCATATACATATATACGTACGACCCAGAAAAAGAAAAAGACATATTAATATATGAGTTGTGATACACAGTCCGAGAAGAAATTCCGAGAAGTCACGAAGTATGACACAATGGCATGGATTGTAAATATTAACAACTTTTGGGGTATTTATTTATTCCTCTAAGTCGGAACAAATCGGAGGTTTGGAATCGGAATTTCTAACATTACTGTTAATATATATATATATATATATATATACCTTCTGAGCAGTGGCTGCTGCTCCTGGCTTGCTTGCGGCGGCGTTTGTGATCGGCCATATAAATTTAGGGTTTAGCTATAAGAAGAAGAAGAAGAAGATATGGAGGTGGTGGTGGTGGTGGGATATTAGCTGCTAAAGGTTTTATTAATGAGGAAGAAGAAGAAGAAGAGGGTGTTGGTCCTGATGTATAATAATAATATGTCATTTGAGAGAAAGCTAGAGAGAGAGAGAGAGAGAGAGAGAGAGAGAGTTGCAGTTGCAGGCTAAAGGTGGAGATTGATGGAAGGAAGAAGATAGGGAAAGAGATAAAGGTGGAGACGAGGAGTTTGAGAAATGGACGCTTCGAAACAAGCGAAAGCTTACAGAGTGAGTGAAAAATGGAACGGCAGGTCCAAAGTCCAACCAACCATACAGTTATTAGTTAGTTAGTTGACTTGTAGTTAGTTTGTTGTTCTTCACTTCCTTCTCTAACCTACTATCCTTCCTTTTCATTTGCTTTTAATTTATCAGGTCAAACTTCTGGTCAACATTGAAGACCTAAATTAGATACGTACGAGATAGTTTTGGGAAGAGTAAAAACACGCAAATAGTTGCAAATGTAAAAATCACGTCCTATATTAATCAAGGGCCTTGTTAGATCCTCTAAGCAACAAGGTGTGGCTTGAGTCCGGGACATTGTGAGGTTTCTAACTAACTGAATAAATCGAATCATAGAGGAAATGACGAAAATGATATTCATTCATCAATCTTTAAATCAGTTCATACATCACCTTATATTCGAAAATTAGTTAGGAAATCAACTAACTAAAAAAAAAAATTGCTAATTGGTCCTTATAGCTTAACAACATATAAAACTGAAACCTAAACTTTTATTTCTTCATTATCCTACATTTCTTCATTCTTCTTCCTCCTTTTCCTTTTCAAACAAGTTCTTGACTCCAAAACCTGCTAGTAACTCAGAAGTTTGCAACTTTCCCAAAGGCTTGGTGAGAATGTCTGTAAGTTGCTCCTTGGATTCTACATGCTCAGTTTGTATGATTCCTTCACTAAGTTATTCCTCGTCATATGACAATCTATGTCTATGTGCTTCGTCCTCTCATGAAAGGGTTCGAAGCAATTTGAAGAGCAGTTTTTTTGTCACATTTCAACACAGTGGGAAGGAATCTTGACATTATGCAACTAATAACAACGATGATTGGTGTTGATGAAGGCGACTATAATGCATGGATTACCATTTTATTATTAATATAGTTGTTTAAGTCTTAATATGTATTTTGTGAATATTGACATTAACCTTGTGAATTGAAGCTGGACAAGTTTATTAATATATATTTTTTATGATTGATTTTCTTCTATTGAATGAGTATATAAAACATTGTATCTGGATTAATTCAAATAATATTAAAAGTCTAAATGAAAGTTTACGAATCAAAAGATACAACACTAAATGTGCAACATAGATTTTACATGGTAGTTACTAAATCCGTTTTTTTGGAACAACAAATGCAATACTAAATATTATAAATAGAGTTAATATGTTAGTTACTAATTGTCCCTTTTTTGAAACTAAAAATGCAATGCTAAATATTTTAAATAGAGTTTAAAAAGTTAGTTACTAAATGACTCGTATTAGGAACTACAAACGTAATACTAAAGACTTACATTTGAATCAAAAGTTTTGTATCTAAAGGGGATAAATTGTATAAAAGATGAACAATTCCATAAGAGAGCATTAGTAACGGAGAAGTTGATCCGAGAAGAGAGCATTAGCAACGACAATGTTATTCCTACAAAGTGTGCACACAATATCTCTCATGTGTACACCTCCATACGGATCGGTATGTAATTGGAGCGTACTTGCTTATGGAGTACACACAAGAATCGTTGTGTGGACATTACACACCGAATATGTCCACACAATATACACACTATATTTTCGGTGTGCAATGTCTTTACACACCAAAATTTTGGTGTGCAATATTACCATCTCTAGAAACCACACAGCTTTTTCTGGTAGAGTGTATTCATCTGTACACATCAATTGCACACCAACTAGTTTGTGTGTAGACAAGCATTTTCTTGTAGTGAATAGTGATGTCTTGCTTCAATCCCAATTCTTCCAACACTCCTCTGAGTCACATAACTTCAGCTATTGCCATCCTCATGCTCTTATACTCGGGTTCTGCACTAGGTTTGCTATTTTTTTTTTTATTATTAAATTTCCAAGAGATGGTAGCAGATCCAAGTTGCACACAATATCCTGTGATTGACTTCCTAGTTATCAAACACCTTCCCCAGTCACTATAAAAGAAAGCTACCATTGGATTCAAATGATTACTTGAAGGGAAAAACAATCCAATGCCTGGATTTCCTTTCAAATAACGAATAACCCTCAAAGTTGCTGCTAAATGTGATTCTTTAGAATCATTGACAAACTGGCTGAGGTGTTGAACTGAGAATGACACATCTGGTCTTGTCATAGTTAGATACAATAACCTCCCAATTAGTCTTCTGTAAGCTTCTCCATCCTGCAACCTCTTATCATCTTCATTGAGTTTGAACTGATCATCAAAATTCTTTGAAGTGAGTTGTTGGCTCTGCTCAAGAGGAGTATAAGCAATGCTTCCTTTTAAGATTGCTGCATCCCTTATTAACTCAAGACAATACTTCTTTTGATTCAAGACTATCCCTTCCGCTGACCTTGCTACTTCTAATCCCAGAAAGTAACATAATTCACCAAGGTCTTTGAGTTTGAAATTATTTTAAGAAGCTCCTTCAACTCATCAATCATGGCTTGGCTAGAACCAATAATTACTAAGTCATCCACGTACACTAACATGTGCACTTGATCCTCTCCTGATGTTCTACTAAAAAGAGAGTAATCAAACCTGTTTTGCTTATAGCCATTCTTAATTAGACACTCTGTGAGATTTATATTCCATAGGCGAGATGCTTGCTTCAATCCATAGAGTGACTTGATTAACCTACAAAATTTCTTTGAATATGTGTTCACCTTCTGAAACCCAGCTGGAATCTCCATATAAACTTCTTCATGCAAGTCTCCCAGGGAAAAAAAATTGTTGACATCAATTTGACAAATATTCCACCCTTTAGCAGCCGCAATACAAAGCATTAACCTCACAGTCACTATTTTCACAACAGGTGAAAAGGTTTCTTTAAAATCAACTCCTTCTTGTTGTGTATATCCCTTTGCTACCAATCTTGCCTTATGCCTTTCAATAGTTCCATATGACTTGTACTTGATTTTAAAAATCCATTTACATCCAATAGGAGTCTTCCCTTTTGGCAAATAAAAAATCTCCCAAGTATTATTATACTGCAAAGCATTAATCTCAAGTTGTATTGCATCAATCCACCTTTTACTTGTAGTTGCTTCTTGGAAGGTCTGAGGCTCTCCCTCTTTCTCCAAAACCCCAAGAAAACCTTTATATTCAGAGGAGACATTTTGACAGTTAAGAGCCTTGCAACTCATAACATAATCATCTTGCCATTCAGACCTTTGTCTTCTTCTGTCAGATCTCCTAAGCGGAGGATCTGTCTGCAACTCTTCTATAATTCCCTTTGTTTCATTGTGTATCCCCTCATCAATCTCAGTATGAACTTCATCGCAAAAAGAAAACTCCATCTCTTCCTCATGTACTGGGACAGATCATTCTCCTTCCTCATGAATAGAAGGCAAAGTATTCCTCATCACCACCTCATCAAGGAAATAATGCCTCAAATCTACTGATTCTATGTTTGAGGAAACTTATTTCTTCTTAAAAGGGGACTCTTCATCTCTGAAACGAACATCCATGCTGACAAACATCTTATTTGTCTTCAAATTCAGTAGAAGATAACATTTCTGATTAGAAGAATACCCCATCATCACTGCTTGAATGACTCTAGGTTTAAATTTATCAGAGTTTTGGTGGTCAGTAGCATGACACAAACATCCAAAAATCCTAATATGATCATAAGATGCTGCTTTACCATACAACACCTCATAAGGTATATGTAGGGGTGAAACCAAAATCCGGTTGGTCCGAAAAACCGGTGAAAACCGAACCGGTCCGGACCGAAAAAACCGAATCCGAAATATTCGGTTTGGTTTTTGGTCGGATTTTTTTTCTCTTGTTCGGATTTTCGGACCGGTTCGGATTTTGAGCTTTGAGGACCGTGGGGACCGAACCGACCGTTATGTTAATTAAATATATATAATATATGTTATATTAGTTGATATTAATTAAGATAAATAATTAATTAGCTTAATATAAATTGTAAAAGAGGCACTTTTGAAGATTATATTTTCTACTTTTATTTTATAATTTATTTAATTATAATAATGGAATTAATTTATCATTTTGATTTGATATAGTCCATGAAAATGACAAGAACTTATAATGGTAATTGCTAATATTGGATTTTCGGTTTAAACCGAAAACCGAACCGAAAAAACCGTACTACTAATGGACGGTTTATTTTTCCTCAAACGAATCTTTGGTCGGATTTTTTTAAAGAAAAAAACCGGACCGGAAATTTAGGTACCCGACCGAAACAAGCTAAAAACCGGTCCGACCGGTCCGGTTTCACCCCTAGGTATATGTCCTCCTATAGCAGTAGAGGGCATTAAATTGATTAGATAGCCAGCAAGTACAAAATTTCCCCAGAAACGATCAGGTATGTTTGCTTCAAATTTAAGGGCTCTTGCAACTTCCAACAAGTGCCTATGCTTTCTTTCTGCAATATCTTCTGTTGAGGAGTCCCCACACAACTTGTTTGATGCAAGATTCCATTTGAAATCATCAAATCCTTTATCAAGCTAACTCAAAATTCAGTCTCATTGTCACTTCTCAGACATTTAACCTGCCTTCCAAATTGAGTCTTTGCCATTTGAATGAAACTTCTCACATGTAATATCACTTCATCCTTGAATCTCAATAAATAAAGCCAAGTAGTTCGACTATGATCATCTACAATAGTTAGAAAATACCAAAATCCATCATAAGTTTGTGTTCGATATGGTTCCCAAACATCTAAGTGAACCAAATCAAAACAACTCAAACTTTGGGAAGTACTAATTGGAAATGGATCTCCATACTTGTCATATTTGCTTTGACATCACGTGTATATGTCTGATTCTCCCCTTTCTGAATTTGATTGAGATACTTCAAGGCTTGTGAAAGCTGCTCAATACTGAAACCAAAACCAGAACTAGTATTTGATGCTGCAACATTGGAGATCTGAGAAGAATCTGATAATGTCAACTGCTGTCCACCTCATTCAAGTTGAGCATTATTAGCCAAGATTGACTTCTTCTCTGTCGTTGACTCTGCCCACATTTTCTTAATGTGATCAGGAACTCCATGTTTTGTCCAACACCTGTCCTCCTTATGTCCTTTCTTCCCACAGTGATTGCAAATGAATGAATCTCTCTTCTGAAAACTTCCATTATGAAAGTTATTCATTCCTCCAACATACAAAGCAGCTTGTTCAGTTCCAATAAATTGAACATTTATGTCCCTTCAGTGACTGAACCTATCACCATTCTTTGACTTTCTTCTTGAATCAATACATAATATGCAAAGTTCAAGGTTGGCCAAGGATGCATCACGAGTAAATTGGTCCTCATTCGAGCCATTCAGAAATTGTATCAATCTATCCTTGTCTCTTCTTGCAATCAACCTAGGAGAGCTAACACACTGTCCACATAGACATTCATCATCAGCAGCAGATAACTCATCCCATATCATCTTCATCTTCTCGAAATAATCTGCTATTGGCATAGTACTTTGTCTTATATTATACAATTCTCGGCTCAATTGGAAAATCTTGATTCCATTAATCTTATTATACCACTCTTTAAGATCTTTCCAAATAGCATAAGCAGTGGTAGTGTAAACTAATCCATGCTGTAAACTTTTAGAAACACTACTAGCAAGCCATCCTTTCACCATTACATTGCAACGATCCCATCGAAAACGCTGATTCTCAAGTACTGATTCTCTTAAGTAAGATCCATCAATAAAGCATCTCTTATTCTTAGCAAGTAACGAATCCAACATAGATATGGACCAAACCTGGTAATTTGCACAACCAGTGAGCTGTACTCAATTAGCTTCATTCCAGGTGTGTCTGAAGGATGAATGTATAATCGATCCTCTCCAATCAAATCAGCGGGAAGATTAACACTCCCAGTCGTCATCGAGAATGCAGGAGCAGCTGGATTGAGAATTGGAGATCATTGCTTCCCAATCGTGGCCAAGGATCTGTCACTCTGGCCATGTCGTGATGACAAAATTGATCAATCAACAAGAATCAAAGCGAAACGAAAACGACGGAGTTATCCTAGCTCTGTTACCATGAAGAAGTCGAATCTAGCAGCTGAGAGGAAATGACGAAAATGATCTTCATTCATCAATCTTCAAATCAGTTCATACATCGCCTTATATTCAAAAGTTAGTTAGGAAACCAACTAACTAAGAAAGCATAATTGGTCCCTATAGTTTGACAATATATAAAACTGAAACCTAAACTTTTATTTCTTCACTAACTCGTCTAGTTGAGTCATGTGTTAGATAAGGTCAATGTTAATATTTCTTTTCCTAAATCTTTAAGAATTAGATTGGTTTTTAAATATTCTTAGGATGCAATTGATAAATAAGTGTAGGAACACATGACACTTTGTCATGTGACATTTCTGTTCATTTTGACGAAAGTAATGATAGAGCATTACCAAATATTAACAACAAAAAATTGTAAAGTGCCAAAAAGATTCATGATGTATAGTTGTTTAAGCTTTCCAACGGGGTATCCTAAACCTTATTAAAAAGGACAACACCTATAGCGCTATAAATCTAAAATAATATCCGTTTGAACTAATTCATACTATAATTGGTAACGTGTTGGTATAAATATTTTCGATTATCAGAATATATGTCGAGTTTTGAACTTAAAATCTTTAATCAAGAGATTAAAAGCTAAACAGTACACCTTATTACATGATTCATGACATAGTTGAACTTTTAACTTTTATGGGTATCACCATGAATGGATATATTTCTTATATGTGCACATCTTCTAAATTCAAATTTTAAGAGGTATATATTCTGAAAACACATTCTGTTTTCATTTACCATTTCAGAAATATCAGAAAATTGAGGGGAAGAAGACCAAATTCTTTTGCCGAGGGGTTTAACTTGGCAACGCTGTTTCTTCTCCCATTTCTATCTTAAACCCCGAAATCGGCATAACTGAGCTACAGGCTCCTCTTTCCAAGCTCACAGCACCATACAGGTTAGTCCTATCCTTTATTCCTCCATGTGTTGATGTTATCCATGCACACCATGGAGCAGAGCTTCTTGCGTTGCTTGCCCAGTTCTTCAGTTTCTCCTTGTCTTGCTTTACCAAGACAACCTTCAATCAGAACTCACGTATGTTTCCCTCCAAACCACATAGAAAAGACGCAATTTTTGGGGAAATGTTCGATTTTTTTGGAGAAAACGTTGAATTTTGCTAGACCAGCGAAGACCCATATACCATTTTATCCGATAAGAGCGGCAGTGAAGAGAAGGAAGGAGCTACCCTTAGACAAAGTAATCCAGAGGGACAAGAAATTGAAGTTGGTGCTCAAGATTAGGAAGATCCTAGTTAACCACCCTACACGGATGATGTCACTTAGAGATCTAGGCAAGTATAGGAGAGAGCTGGGTTTGACTAAAAAGAGGAGATTGATTGCCATGTTAAAGAAATTCCCGGCTATGTTCGAAATTGTCGAGGAGGGTGTCTTCTCATTGAAATTCAAGTTGACCCCCGAGGCCGAGAAGCTTTATTTGGAGGAATTGATGGTTAGGAATGAGATGGAGGACCTGTTAGTTGTGAAGCTGAGGAAACTGCTAATGATGACACTTGATAAGAGGATTTTGTTGGAGAAGATTGCCCATCTGAGGACCGATCTCGGGCTCCCTTTAGAGTTTCGTGACACCATATGCCATCGATACCCACAGTACTTCAAAGTCGTGGAAACCGAGCGGGGCCCTGCTTTGGAACTGACTCATTGGGATCCCGAGATTGCTGTTTCAGCTGCAGAGCTGAGTGAAGAGGATAATCGATCTAGGGAAATGCAGGAGAGGAATTTGATCATTGATAGGCCTCTCAAGTTCAAGAGAGTGGCCCTTCCCAAAGGTCTGAATCTGTCAAGGGGTGAAATGAAGAGGATTTCGAGGTTTAGAGACATACCTTACATATCTCCTTATTCGGATTTCTCTGAGTTGAGACCGGGTAGTGCAGCTAAGGAGAGACATGCGTGCGGTGTGGTTCATGAGATACTTAGCCTTACTGTTGAGAAAAGAACTCTTGTGGATCACTTCACTCATTTTAGGGAGGAGTTTAAGTTTTCGCAACAGTTGAGGGGAATGCTTATAAGGCACCCGGATATGTTCTATGTGTCTTTGAAAGGGGACAGGGACTCGGTGTTTCTAAGGGAAGCATACCGAGATTCTCAGCTTATTGAAAAGGATAGACTGCTGATTATCAAGGAGAAGCTTCGATCGCTTGTTACTGTTCCTAGGTTTCCAAGGAGAGGAGCTCCTAAGAGAGATGGTGATCGGGAAGAAGGGATGAGTGAGGACGAAGAAGAATGGTCTGATACTGATGGTGCTATGAGTGACGGAGATTCCGATGATAGTGATGATGACATTGAAGATGATGGTGACGAGAATGATGATTGGAGTGATGATGAGAATGATGTGCCTCCAGATTTTGATGAAGATGCAGCAGAAGCTGGGAGTACTGACAGTGTCAAAGGTGATCAAAAGGTGCCTGATCCTGTTCTTCCTGATGGTCGGCCAAGGGAACGCTGGTAGATTGATGCCCCGTGTTAAAGGTTAGCCTTTGGAACGAACAAATAAAGTGTTTCATCACAGATATCTTATTTTCTGTCAGTACTAATTAAGCTATGTGTTTGTTTCCTGTTTGACAGAGTAGCTTTGCTGCAATCCATTGATTGATGAACAAGTTGGAACTGTCAGGGATTCACTAGCAGAGGTTTGAGCATCGAATTCCAATAACTGGGTACTCCTTAATGTCAGATTCACATGGTGACAGGTGTGCTTGAGTATAAATTTTGGTCATTTTACTGAATTTATTTAACTGTAGCTGTTACTGGCCAGACAAAGGATGATCTAGAGATGAAGCTGTGTGTTGGTCTCGTTTCTCCTAGTTTGTATCAGTTTACAGTTTATTAGTGGAAAAGCTTATTCTTGCAGCACCCTTTGTTATCTTATGTTTTCACTTTTCATTTAAGAAAAAATCATCAGCTCAAAGTTGACTATATTGGCATGATCATCTCCTGCAACACATTGCTGTTTAAGATATAGATCAGGATCAACTATATGAGATGCTTGAGTTGAGAGGCAAGAATTGTTTTCCCTCAGCTGATTGGTGGTTTACTTCGTCCTGCTTTCAATAAATTGTATCTGAGCTTTGTCTAAGTATTGGTTTTTAAGTATCATTTCTCAGTCTGCTGTATTGATCGTCTGTTATTTTACTTTGACTGCTAAGTATAGTATACACACATTTGTGAAGAACATTCCGTGATGTGATTTCTACACATACATACATGTATCATATAGTCAGGAAAAATGTCTTGATTTTTTAGTCACATATAGTAGTACGGATTGTTGATTTTGAGAATGCAGCTTGTATAGTAATTAGTAACACAAGGTAGCATGCAAGAGGTTGGTGATTGAATGGGACTGTTATACATGGTCAGATTTTTAGATGGGTAATAATAATTAGTTCCATTCATGGCTATACTAAGCTAGAATTGAGACTTAACCCAGAAAAGTAGGCTCCAGAAACTGCAAATTTTGCAGGTGGGTAAATATCACTAGCAGTGAGCTGGCAGATAGTTGGGCAAGTTGATAAAGAATAATTTTGAAGGGGATAAGGAGGAGCAAATCCAAGAAGATGGCTTCTCCATTGAGTGGATGGATATGGAGATTAGGAATCTGTTGCTTTATAATAGGTAGATAAAAGATGCAATCAAATGGGTTGGTTGAGATGCCTTTTATTCTTCTCTTCTCTTCTCTTCTTTTCTCTAGTTTGAGGTTGACTTGTATGAAGAAGCAATAGCATTGTGTTGTGTAAGCCATTAGTAGCTTGTGCAATATGGATTAGGCAGGATCAAATGATGCTGCTCATATCAAACACATCCCTTTATTCTGAAGGACTCTGAATCCAGATAGTGTCATGCTCTAGTATAAAAACACCTCCAAAGCATAAATGCATGGAAGAAGAAGAAGAGCTTGAAAAGGGTTGTGTTGTGGGTTAATAGGGCAAATGGGTGTTCACTCCCCCTCAACCAACATTTTTGTGCCATAATATTGGAAGGCTTGATTGGGAGTACACACCACACCCCCTACTTGCCCTTGCCTAATTTGAGAGGTCTTCTTCTTCTATTTGTGGAGATGCTCTTTCTTACTAGTATAGTCTCTGCAGTTTGTAAGGTGTAAAGTATTAGTCGTGAATATTATTCTATTTTCACGGGATTTGAATTCGAGACATCTGGTTAAAAGATGAAGTGTTGAACTGTTGCATAGTGTATAGTTTGAGTTTTTGACTAAGTTGGCAGGCAATACACAGATTAGGATTCAGTTAGCCAGTCCTCTTTTAGGAATAGTTGGTAGGCTGGTAGCTGATGCTTGAGTTGTCTTATACTCTCTCTTATTCCAACCCCTAAATCCATCTGCTTCAGTTGTCTTCTTCCCTTACATGATGTAGCTAGCTAGCAGTATAGTGCTTTGTCCATTAACCAAGAGAAAATTAGAAGATTGTTTCAAATTAGCATGGTTCTTACATTTTAGGGATCCATGGGTATTAGGAGATTACTTTTTTTGTTTTTTTTTGGTCAAAGTCTTTAATAGACTGCTAAATTAAGAAAAATATACTACCAAAATTGTTATTATCAAATTTCTCCAATTTACCAGGATTACTCTTAAATTTATTCAAAGGCAATAATTCTTTTCTATTTACTTTCTCCATGGTTTTTTTCTTGGGGAAGTTTTTACTAACCTCATTCGTAAATTGGTGCTTGTCATACACATAATACATATTTTTTTTCCATCTAAATTACCAATTACTCCTTTTTTAAATAAATATATTAATTGTCAACTGACATAAACTGAAGTTAGAAAAATGGTTAATTATAAAATTGCTAACTGGTGCAAATTTATTTGCCAAAAAAAAGGTGTAAATTTATGTTTTGTTTGTGGATAGATTTTTTTTTATAATAAATATTATATTTAGTTTGAACGAAATAGTTAGTACATAACTAATGAAACCGGGAAATAAACTTAAAATAACATCATTATCCTCACGAAAAAGGGGATATTTGGAATACTTTTCAAGTTAGGTTAGAACTTTGTAATTTCAGATATGGTTAATGGTCTACTTCATATAATATGTTTGCATAAAATACACTGTTCATATATATGTTTTTTTTTAATATCATTTCAGTATCAAACGGTTCCATTTTGTACCGTTTTCATACATCTGTTAAAGTTCCGTCCATTTTGACCGTTAAAAGTCACGTGCACATGACTTTTAACGGCCAAAATGAACGGAACTTTAACGGATGTATGAAAACGGTTCAAAATGGAAACGTTTGGTACCAAATTGGTACAAAAAAAAAATATAAAAATATATAGTATGAACAATGTATTTTGTGCAAACATATTTCACATATGATGTCAATTTCATATTTTTATGTCGGTTTTCAATTTTCCTTTAATCACGTGAAGCTCACACCCCACGTGACCAATTTGTATGCATAATAATAGAAATATTTGTCAGAGTTAGTAATTTGTCCACAAAAGAAATATAAGCTAACAAATTATTAAAAAATAAAATAAAATAACAATCAGCAAAGAATTGAGTAATTAACCGTAGAAAAAATATGTTTGTATCCCTTTCTTCTAGTAAGTCCTACAGACTTTTTCTCTTGATTGTGTTGCCAACAATCAAGGAAAAATCGTTTTTTTCTTTAAATTTTTAATTATTAAAATAAAAAAATCAAATTGATAAGAGCTTACAAAGTTGAATTTTAAATCTTTGAATGAATTGAATTATGATATATATGGAAATGTGAAAAGGACGGCTAATCCAATCCTAATCTACAGCTAAGAAGGTGAGCAGGGAAGGATTAGTGATTGGACTGCAGATAAGTAGGACAAACTTCACATGTCTCCAGCCAATGACAGCAAACCCTTATGCTCAGGATAACATAAACATGAAAGAAACCAAAACAAGTGTGGAAATTGATGATGATGATATATATATAGGGAGATGAATCTACATAAAAATTAAAATAGACACTCTGTACAAACCAAGAAAGTAGCAGCAAAAGCATTTATAATGTCATCTCCCCATAATTAATAATAACAAAACTAAAAACTAGCTAGCTAGCTAGTACAGACTTTTGCTACATTCATCTACTAGTTCATTCATTCATGTATATACAGAAGACAACCATGCACCAAACCCCACAAGTTCCCAAACCATGACTCCACCCCAGCACCATTCATTCAACTGCTCCAATTCATGCTTGCTTGACAATGAATGGTGGAACTAACCAGCCAAGTGCAGCCACCAGTGCACAAATAGCCTTCTGAATTCGCAACTCACTATAATATAGTGTAACCTCTAGCCAAGCCACAACGATGGAGCCGAGGCTGCTATATACTCGCAGAATGATAGTAACCGTCCATCACTTAGTATCGGTTTATGGGTTCGGTTTCGTCCAATGTGGCCATCCTCTCACAGACATCAGCCAAAGATTTGAGGTTGCACCTGATTAGAGCCTCTACAAAGTAGCATGTCTCTTCTCTAGTGTTCCCTTCAGGCACATCCACCTCAAACGATTCTATTACAAGAGTCCCGGGTCTACCATCGATTACCTCGGGATGGAGGGTCATGATTGATGAATAGTTCTGTCAAAACAGCATCAAATATGTCTATAAGAGAAAAAAAAAGAATACATCACTGAAGAACTAAGTTCTGTTTGATGATTTAATACCATGCAGAGCAGCTTGATTTGAAACATTTCACCTTCTCAAGTGTTGTTATCAGTTAGATTATGAAACTTCCAAATCAAGAAAAGAAAAAAGTAGTTGAATTGTTAGAAAGTCATTATTTACATAAATATGCTACCTAGGACAGTAGTATTGGAACCCCCCATCCAGCAGTTGATACTTAATAATTAATATGTCTATGTTTTCATGGAAGTGGAACTGCAACCTCTTTCCACCCGATTTAATATTCAATTAATAATCTAACAAAATGGCATGTAAAGAGAAGGAATGACAACTCTTGATACCATAGAGCTTCATGTTCTAGTAGTCTATATCAACATTAACTCTATATACCAATTCCAATTCCTAATCATGCAGCCAATGATAACACGTAAAACTCGTGGGGAATTACCTCCAGAAACAATAATCTTGTTTTTCAAGTCTTGAATAAAAGTATAAAGTAGTATCGGATTCGGATGATTAACAAAACATAGATGCATTTTGGTTAAGGGAATTGTTACCCTGAGCCTGTGATCACCACCAACGATCTTGATTCCGAGAATGTGCTCTTCATCATTGAGAAGCTCCAACCTCTCCGTGCTGGTTGTAGCAGGAAGCCCTGATTTAACATTCACTTCACGAACACTCCCGATTCCCAGGCCCCCTTCAACCACACAGCGGCTCACGAATGGCTTGTACTTCTGAGGTTCATCAAATCTCCTCACAAGGGACCACACCTGAGAAACAAACCCAAGATCGTCAGTCAAACGAAACAATAGATTCAGATCAAAACACTACATGACACTGCAGCAGCATCGAATTAGAGCCGTATAAACGCATGCACTGGAAGCTTTTAAACAACCGGTATCACTAAAAATCATAAGAATTAATAAGTAGAGAAATATATGAGATTCTCAGATCTATTCTATTTGGGCGTCTTCTACCTCAATTTAAACGAAATTGACCACACAAAAGATGAGATAAGGATGAAGAAGGATTAGCACCATCAGCAGCAGCAAGCAAGAAGGCAACTTACAAGATTAAGAGGAGCTTTGATGTGCTTGAAGAGAGCAGAGGTGGACTGATTCTCCGCAGTCTGGTGATTATGGTGCCTCTGTATGTACTGAGACTCCATTGTGCCGATCAGATCTCCGCTGTTCATGCTGCTCAATTAACAATCACGAGGAGAAGGAAGAGACTAGAGAAGAGAAGAGATGATGGAGGAAGAATAAGAGGACGGAGGAGGTTTGGTCTGAATGGAGGCGGAGAAGAAGAAGACAAAACGTATTGAGAGCGTTAGTTTAGCTTAGCTTAGCTTGGCTTGGCAGTGCATCAATGAATCCACCGACGTCTATATTATTATATATAATATATCAAGTGGAAAAGGTAAAAGGTCCCCCATGGCCATGGCCATAGCTCGCTCATGAGGAGGAGGAGAAGAAATAGTGGGGGCCCCCGCCACAGCCACTAGCACTCTATGTAACAATAACAAATGTTATCTTCTGCAGAATGAAATTAATGGATTGGACTAAAAACAAATTGATAGGAGCAAATTTAAATTATTGGTTGGACTTTTTTAATGGAGCCGACTGTGTCGCCCATATTCAGCTCATACGGATGGAAAATCAATATATACTTTTTAACCATAATAAAGAATAATATTTTTTTAAAGGCTTTTCGAATCTAATATATTCATCACTCACACCGTAGAAGAGTATAATAATTTAGTGCTTTATTTATAATTAAGGAATTAAAATTATGCTTATTAATTTTGACATGTGAAAAAATCAGTTAATTTAATCTTTAAAACTTATCAGAAATAATGAGGATGTCAAGTTAATTTGGATTTTTCTATCATGCTCCAAAAGCACCATGCTTTTGGTATTTTTTTTTTTGTATTTTTTTATTGCCTTAACGGTGAACCCTAGAGGGAAATTGATATTATTAATAGTATGATACAAATATTATGTGTGGTTAAATTTTTTTTTATATTTTTTCATACTTTTAAAGTTTTACGTATGTTACAATTAAGTCCACCTAGTAATAAAAAAAACCAAAAGCATGGTGCTCTTAGAGCATGGTAGAAAAATCCAGTTAATTTTCATACTATAATTTTTAAAAATATATTTGTTTCATAAATAGGTACTTGAGATAACATGACATTACAAAATGGTACCCGATACAGTTTTTTTTTTTTTTTTTTTTTTTTTTTTTTACTTTTAGGTACCTGAGAATACCAAAGTGTTGCATCGTTTGTTTTCTCGTTAGTGTAGGACGGAAAATGATCACGTGCCACACACGTGATCATTAATAGTGAAAAATAAAAAACATATTCACTTGAATTGACCAAAATGCTCTTCTAATATAAAACACTACAACACTCGCTTAGCTCCCATGGGATACATTTTCGGCATCTTGTTTGCTTGTTTATCATATTAGGATGATAACTTGTAATTTCAATATATTATTCTTCTGATTACAATAGTTGATATAGGAAGTGTAATGACAAATAAGGGAACTAAATATAAGGTAATTTATACAAAATGTAATAATTCTTAAGGTAATATTTTTATTTTCCTTATTGTATTCTGACACTCCCCCTCAAGTTGAGTAGTGGGATCACCGATACTCAACTTGTCCAAAACTTCACGAAATGCCCTTTCATTCACTGCCGTTGTTAACACGTCAGCTAGTTGATCTTCGGACCGTACAAATGGTAACTCCACAACACCAACATCGATATTATCTTTAGTGAAGTGCCTACTGATCTCCACGTGTTTCATACGATCATGTTGTACTGGATTCTCGGAGATACGAATTGCTGCTTTATTGTCACACGTAATTTTAATTGGTTCAACGGGAGGAACACCAATCTCAGTGAGCAATTTTTGCAACCACAACACTTATTTGAGCCCTTATACTACTGCCCGGTATTCTGCTTCTGCACTCGACAATCTATCTTTTGTTTCTTCTCCAGGTTACTAGATTTCCACCAACCAGGGTGAAGTATCCATATGTGGACTTTCGATCAACAAGATTACCTGCCCAGTCTGCGTCAGTGTAACATTGTACTTTCAAATGTCTGTTTGGTCTAAAGAGTACTCCATGACCAGCTGTTCCCTTTAGATACCTTACAATTCGACGAGCGGCTTCCATATGTTCCTCTTGAGGAAAATGTGTGAACTGGCTCACCACGCCTACTGCATATGCAATATCAAGACGCTTATGTGATAGGTATATAAGCTTCCCAACTAGCCTTTGATATCTCCCCACGTCTGCCTTTTTTGCTCCTTCTACTATCCGGAGTTTGTGGTTCACTATAATTGGCGTGTCTGCGGGTTTGCAATCAACCATTCCCGTTTCTGCTAGTAGGTCCATAACATATTTCTTTTGGCAGATGAATATCCCTTGTTTAGACCTTAGCACTTCAGTTCCCGGAAAGTACTTCAGCCACCGGCCCCGATTGGGCTCCGATCGGAGTTTTTTTTGCTGAGGTGGTGGCCGGAGACGGGTCACCGGAGCCGAGTTGGTGGTCGTCGGAGTCGAGGTGGTGGTCGCCGGAGTCGGGTGGTGGTGTCCGGAGTTGGGTGGTGGTGGACGGAGTTGGGTGGTTTTAATTTGACTTTAGGGGTAAAATTGTCATTTCACATTTCCTTAAATAAAATATTAAATAAAACAAAATATTAAAGGGGTAAAAATGTCATTTCACACAATTCTGTTAAATTTAACCCTAAAAATGGACGGAAAACCTCAAATCAACAAAATTGAATTTTCAGACATCCGTTATTAACTTTTTAAATTTCAGACATCTCCCGTTAACATGGGTGATAGTTCAGAAATTGATTGGTTCTTAACCCTTTATTTTTTTACTGTCTTAAGAGCATCCAAAATGGTATTTAACAATGGTATTACATAGTATTACTTGAATGTGGGTTAAACAAATATTTTATGTAAAGTGTATAAAACACACTACAATGATTTTATGTAGCATTCCTTAAAAGTGGGATTCACTCATTTTTACATAACATATTCATTAAATTTAAGAAATGCACTATGTATTACGTAACCAATTTTTTATTATAATATAATTTATTTTATAATTAATGCTAATATCTAATTGGTAGTTGTTGCAAAATTTAATAAAATCTTTTAAAGAATATAGTTAAGTAAAACGATTGGAAATCAAATATTATTTATGTGTATCTTAACTTTTCATATTATTTAAAGTATACATAAATGTCTACGTTGCAAATTTAAAGAATACAATTTATGCAAAACCATTGTGAATGCTCTAAGTAATAATAACAGACTTGACGTAATTGGGACTGAATTTTTTTTAGTGGTAGAGTGCTAATTATAAAATATTTTTACATATTCTCATAATAATTATTAGAGAGTTTAAACGCTTAAACTACACAAAATCGCCTCTTAAAGATGAAAGTTTAAATTAATTTATCTCAATATTATACACTTAAATGGGCCAAAAAACATTATACACTTCAATTATTATAAGTATCACAAACTATTCAATTACAATCGGTTTAAACCACCTATCAATCTCAATAACTAATCTTATTGTTAAAACCAGGCAGAGGTAGCAGTGTCTTAAGTAGAGTTTTGAAAGACCGCAAACTACATGTTGATTTTGGGTATTAACCAAAAAACAACATGGGATAAAAAACATCATTAAGAAGATACATAAGATGCTATGCTACTACATATTGTCAAGTCCAACAGTTGTAGCCTTTTTTTACAGAAGCAGACCATCAGTTTAACTAAGAAGCTGAAAGGAAAGACAATCATCCTCTTGAGATTAACTTCAGAAATGAGTCAAATGACATCGATGTCGCCCGTATGACAAGTTTGATTTGCTCAACTGAACCTCATTAGCTTCAGGGGCAAGTTTGTGCCTATTGCGTAGCCGAACATGATGAACTTACTTATTTGCCCTCAGCAGCCATTCTTTTGCGTATATCCGTGGCAGTATTGAAGATTCCAAGTGTTGGCTTGTTGCAGACAAAGCATTTCTTGTTCTTCGCATGGTGCTGCAAAATTAGATCCCACAGAATCATCAATTCACAAACTCCAACAGAAGTTGACTGTTGATGATACATGATCACTTCAACCAGTAGCTGCATTATTATCATACACATCATAACAGCAAACCATCTGTTGGACAGTATAAGTAAAAGAAAATCATCTTAACACAGTGAAACTCCTCTACCCTTCTGTATATTTTGCATGACCCGCCATCTGCTGTACCTCCTTTTATAAACTCACTAGGGTACAACATCTAATTAGCCCCTAAGACTACTTCACAACACTCTCCCTTGTTTGACTCATATCTGGGCTTCTAAGAGTGCATGGTCTGCACCACATATAACAGTCGAAAAACACATTCTATCTGAACCTAAGTTACAGATGTTCAACCGCTCTGTAAATTACTTTCTGATACATACTTCTTCCAGCTTATCTTTCTTCAAAAGTCAAAACTAGAGTGAGATAGAGGGCTTCCATGATTCGCTTCATCTTAAGGAAATTCGACCTACCTACACACCTTGAACCTGACCCCTAATTCGCATACACTGATTTCAGCAGCGATTTCACTGCCCTAATGATGGACAGGCTGTTCTAACTTCGTTTTTACCCTAATGTATTGTAGTTTATGTGTGGATCAATCTAGTTATACAAGGCTAAAAAGACTCTGTTAGCAAAATAACAAAGCTACTGCAACAATGTTACAATGTGGTCGTGGGTTCAAACCCCGCCTGCGCCTGGGAATGGAAAAATATTCATGGCCAACAATTTACCCTTATGGGATGACCGGTGCGAGAGCGGTTATTCTAGGGTCTGACACCCAGTGGGAAACCAAAAAAAAATGTTACACTGCAATGATCACTATAGAAGTTGGTGCAACTTCTTGAAGAAAAAAATATTTAGATTACACATTTTCATGAGACGCACCAAAAGAATTTCATAGGGGAGAAGCTAAAATAGCAAAACAGAGAACAAAATAGATAAAATTTAGCTAAAACAGATACTACTTGGTCCCTACTGATCAAACAGGGGTAGTTGTTTTATAATTTATATAAAGTATTTAGGCTTCATCAATCACAGCACTTCACGGGTAATGTCTTAAAAATAATTTAAAAAGTTATACTAATTCATCCCAGAGCCTTGCGAAACAGTAAACCATTCTTTATGCAGTTTTTGACAATCAGGAATCTCTATCTTTACCATTCAACCAAATATTTAACATAAGAATGTCACAGCTAGGAGATACAAACTATGACACGAGCAGTAAAAAGATTATAGTGCATAGAAGAGAAAGGAATTGAGTTAAAAGAATTACCTTCAAAGCACAATGCTCACAGAAATAGTGCTTGCATTTCGTGACAACTGGGTCAACAAAGCGCTCCCTACAAATGAAGCAAGCAAATGGTAATTCATCATCACTGTCCTCGTCATCATCTCCTGGCCGAACAAATTCCCCATCATCTTCATCATTCATTCCCATGGCTAACTTTCGCTTCCGGGCCTTCTCAGCCTCATCCCAGTCCCTTTCTAACTGCCATCCAGACTTGTAATCACCTCTATCATGCATAAACTTGCAGGAATCTCCATATCCACAATAACCAGTTTCCTTATAATCTTTGCATATGTCTGGTTGATAGTCAAACCTAGCTGAAACTCTAATATGAGCAGATGCCCTAAGTGGCCCATGCGAGCCTCCAGCTTTCTCACTAGAAACAGTTTGCTCTCTTCGAAAGCCAGCCTTATAATCAGTGTAGCCATGGATACCTTTATATAGCTTTTCATCAGAAGTCTTGCTCTTACCACTCAGTGTCTCTGTTGCTTGTTTGAGAACTCTCTCTCGAATTGCTCGAGAATCTCTAGAGAACTCAGTTTCAGTTTCCAAAGTTGCTGTTGCTTTATTGTCATTCTCAACTTGAATCTGCCTGGAAGACTCGAACTGAAATATTGGCGCTTCAGATCCTGTCGAATCAGTTGTTGTCTGTTTGGAGGATGCAGTTGAGAAATAAAACTTCCCATCAGCTTTGGGAGCTTTCTTCTGGCTCTGTAACACTGAACTCTCGGTCTTTGAGTCCTCATCATCTTCGTCGATCACTCGCTTCCTAATATTTTTTATTTTTGATGGTTTCCTGAAGAAACTACATACTGAAAATGGACAGAAGAAATGAACAATTGGTTAGAGATAGAATGAAGCCACACTTCAATGGTAAGATTTAATAAGATAGTGCCAAATTCATCAGATTGTTCATAAGATTGCACTACATCTTCCATCGGATTAAGTGCTATACCCGCAGTAGAACCTGATGCTGATTCTGTAGCTGGTGTTAATTCAGCTTCATCACCCAAGTTGTTGATCATCTTCCTCTTCCCAATGGCAGAATTTTTTCTGTCTGAAGTTGAAGGTACCGAGAGCTGGGAAAACAACGAAACATGTTATTAAATCAGAACAAACTATAATTTGAAACCCAAAAATAAATACATAATGGCCTGAATTCAGATATGGTCTTGCATTCACAAAATTTGAAACCCAACTATGGAGCAGTTCCAAACAACATCGTCACTTGGTCAGATTAATGTAAAATTTGAAACCCAGTTCCCAAAAACCCTTTAACGCTTGAATCAAAAAGGGTTATGAATCTCACCTTATGATTGTGGGGGCGAAGATGACAGTCTCAGAACGGAGAAGATGCAGATGCCAACCTCGACAGCGAGAGATCTAGATCGCGACAGCGATTTTGAAGGTGATTTACTGATTTGGGAGAATGGGAGGGGAGGATGGAGGATGCGTCGCTGAAGAACTGTTTGAGAAGCGTAAACCTAATGGGCTGGCTGGCTTTCTGAAGACATCCGAATATCTATCTCTTTTCCCATATATATATATTAACAATGTCCGAATATATCTCTAATTTGTCCAATATATATATATATATATATATATATATATATATATATATATATATATATATATATATATATATATATATCCTAATTTAATTTACGAGATGAACCAACCAACAGGCTGAAAGTAAAATGCACCAACAGATTTAGTCCACTCTATCCGTCTAATCTATATAAATCTATCTATCTTTATTTATATGTTGATTTAAGTCGGTAAATCTTCACAATTAATGACATACATATTTGTATATTAAAAAAATCTAATTCCACTTAAATATAAATAATATTAAATTATAACAATGACGAAACTAGTAATGATGAGGTTTAGAGTTAATTTTACATTATTTTTTTCTCTAAATACATGCACCATGTAGCATAATCAATAATTTTAAGTTTAAAAAAGAAAGAAAAAAAACGTCTTAAAATAAGAATATATAATTTTAAAAAAAAAACTACTTGGTCGGGTCTCCACATATATTGAGAATGGATAAGATATATATTAATATTGAGTATATATGTATTATATAGAGATATATCGAGTCTATGTATATATATCCATATAAGAATATATGAATATTATATATATTATAGTGTGTATGTCAGTTTCACAGCATCAAGTCCGCGACAGAGAAACGCGAGTGAGTGAGTGAGTGAACATCAAGAAAAGAATGGAGAGGTACGAGTTGATCAAGGAAGTGGGGGAAGGAAGCTTTGGGAGAGTTATCCAAGCGAAGAAGAAGGAGAGCGGAGAGATGGTTGCCATCAAGACGATGAAGAGGAGATTCTCATCATGGGAGGAATGTGTTCGTCGCCGGGAATTCAGAATAATCGATGAGGTCCGGTCTCTTACGAAGTTGAATTCGCATCCCAACATCATCAAACTTAAGGAACTCATCTTCCAAAACGGGGAGGTGTCATTGGTGTTGGAGTGGATGGAGTGCAACTTGTACCAAATCATGCAGGCCCGACAAGAGATGAGTCTACCGGCCTTCTCCGAAACAGAGATCAAACACTGGTGCATCCAACTCTTCTCCGGTCTCGCACACATCCACCACCGCGGCTACTTCCATCGCGACCTTAAACCACAAAACTTGCTGGTCAAGCAAGATATCATCAAGATTGCTGATCTTGGTTTGGCGCGTGAGATGATGGAGTCGCAGCAGACACCGTACACGGCTAGAGTCGGGACGTTGTGGTACCGAGCCCCAGAGTTGCTTATTGGGACGGGGTTTTACGACTCCAAGGTGGATATGTGGGCGATGGGTGCTATCATGGCTGAGATGTTCATGGGCCAACCACTCTTTCCGGGGAGCAGCGAGCTTGATCAGTTGAACCGTATATGCAGATTAACGGGGCCGGAGTGCACCGACTACGATGACACCAATATGGGAAATCTGATACCAAATGCAAGTAATGAAGCCTTAAGTCTGATAGAGTCTCTATGCTCCTGGGATTCTCGCTATCGCCCCACCGCATCTCAAGTCCTCCAGCATCCATTCTTTCGTCCACCACCACAGCTGCCCAGCTGCATATGCATTGGTGTTCCTACTCCGAATGTCGACGTTGATGCAAAGCCGGGCCCATCACCTGGGTTTGAATCGTTGAGACCCAAGGCCTGGGTTTGAACTAACTTGAACAACAAGGCAACTCTCTTCGTTGCTACCTGAAGCTGAGCAATACAATACCCACGTTTGTACCTACACTAGTTAGTAGCTAGCTTCATGTTTCTCAACTTATTACTTGATTGATGCAACCTAATTATTATTAATATAAAAAGTTAAATGTTCTGTTACACAAGCACAAACGATAGTTGTCGTTAGATTATATTATTTGTGTTTTTGATTTATAATAGAGTATCATCATAAAATTTATGATCAGCTATGTAACAAATTCTATTTATTTTGGTTGTCAACCTTCTAAATTTTATGAAGTTAACTGCACGCCTTACACTACAAGCTGCAATATATTTTGAATGTTTTTGCTAATGATTTCGTTATTGAACTGATGCTTACTTGGATACTAATAACTGAGAAAACAAATAAATAATATTGTGTAGCACTTAAATGTTTCATCTATTAATAACCCGGGATGTAAATTTGTTGAATTACTGAATGCTAATTTTATATGCAGCATGCAGTTAGCCATCTATCTATACATATTACTTGCCTACTTCCTCTAATTAAATGCAAAAAAAAGTTAACATTCCATCAAAATCCTTAAATCTTTTGGACATAATAGCTGCAGTGCATAAAGTGATGGTCTGGGACAGAACAGAAGTCCGATAAGAGATGAGCCAAACATCCTGAATAATAGTTTTAAAAATCTACCAAACATCCAAACACACACTATATAGAGTAAATGGGATCAAATCAATGTAGCTCTCCAAGCAAATCCCCCCCAATCTACTATTTCCTTAGCCTGCTTGATCTCCTTACAGGAGTAACCATCATCTCTTCAACGCCGTCTCTCTGCAATATTACATAATGAAGCATCATTATCCATATTTTTAACCAATCTATCTAATCTATCCACTACAAACAATAATTACTGGGAATCACAAAGTAAAGATTTTTCAGTTCATAAGATGAAAGGTAAGGTACTTACATGTCTGCTTGGGATCATCCCATAAGATGTGAAGCTTCCATAGGAGGGGGACAGTGAACTGTTTGAAAGGTCTGAAGAAGCGAGCGACAAACTCTTGTTAGACTTCCTCTTGTGCTGCCTCTGAACCTCACTTGTTGCCTCCTTTGACCACAATGAGTCCTTCTGATAGCTGCTGCTCATTGCAGTGGAGCATGACACTTCAACATCACTCATCTCTACCACACATTGTGTAGACACCCAACTACTGTCAACATTCTCATATAGTTCAACTTCTTTTTCTCCTTCTTCTGAGATTGTTGCAACTTTGGTGGAATTTTTCATTTTCCGACAAACCAAAGTTGCACTTATAGCTAAAGTGAGGGCTAAAAGAGAAATGTTAATCACCGTTTGAACAACAACCCCATCACTAGAGTCAGATATTACTGAAAACATATTATCTGTCTTCAGCCTTTCAACTTCATTCTCACTAGTAAGTGGAGTTTCAGCCTTTTCGTTCATGTTATCCATTACCATCTCATCCATGGTCTCCGTTTGTGCATGATCAAGCTCAGATTTTTCGTCCAGCTTCTCCTCACTAGTAAGTGGAGTTTCAGCGTTTTCGTTCATGGAATCCATTACCATCTCATCCGTGGTCTCCGTTTGTGCATGATCAAGCTCAGATTTTTCGTCCAGCTTCTCTTCTACTGGGATAAAAGCTTTTGATTCAGAACCTCCATTTGTTAATTCTTCTCCAAACTCTGTTTGATCCAAAACAGGTTGTAGTTCAACATGTTGACTCGATGGATTAGTTATCACCTGAATCTCAGTCTCCCACTCTGCAGAATAAAGGCCATGCTCATCTTGAATATTCTCTGCCTCAACTAAGACCCCCTCCTCACTTTCATGTGCTTCACCATCTACTTCCTGATCAACATTAGCCTCGATAGCACAGCTTTCTTCTGCGGTTTCATCAGCTGAATCTTCTTCACATTCTAGCATTTCTTCAAATTGAACAGGATGTTCAAGTATCTCAATGTTGGTAAGCATGTATGATGAGTCATCAATTTTCCTTGTCAATTCATGATATGCATTTTGTTTATCAAGACACCAAGTCTCATCTGATGCGGTCAAGTTCTGAAAGCAAATATATCCCCACTCATATTCAACCTTTATGTTGGACATGAAGCCAAAAATATTGGAAATGAAATCGCAACCCCAATGTCTAAGATGATCACCTGTCAACCCCACACCTCCTTTCGAATATCCAGCTGCTTCATAATCTGAAACCATAGAAATGTATGGCCCTTTGATCATGGAATAGCTTCTCACTTGAGGATTAATTGCCATAATCACTGAAAAACCAATGAAAACGACAAAAATCGAGAAAAGTCTAGTTAGGAAGTGCCGCCTCGGTGACTCTTTTCCCTCAACAACCTCATTCGTCTCTTCTGAATCCAGATTCTCATGTTCACTCAGTTTTTTCCCAAAGTCGGCCTCGTTGGCCCCTTCAGTATCTGGAAAGACATCAAAGATAAATCCATCGTCAAGTGGATTGCGATCTATTTCTCCCTCGCAGAAGTCAATTGTCCCTGGTTCAAGCGAAATTGTCTTGGGATCACAAGAAAGCTCGAGAAATCGATGATCAGCATCAAGTGGTGGCAGAACTGAACTCGAAGAGTTCAAGTTAACATCTTCACCTTCTACATTCTCGCTCTCCGGTTCTGAGTAGGGAGCCGTAAATCCATTTTCTCCCACTGACTTAGGTTCAGAACTTTCCCTGGATTCAAAGAGATTATTCACAGAGCTGAGCGAACATTCCAGGTCAAACAGCTCATCATCTCTTAAGCTCCCATTCTCTTGCAATGGATCCGAGATAACTGGCGGTATTATGCAAACTGTTGGGTCAAATGCAACCTTCTTCTTTGAAACTGGACCTTTTGTATCATGTAACTTAGTTGCAAATTCTCCAGTGATATTGTTCACTGAGCTACATGAACTTCTCAGATCAGAGTACGTCACAGAAGTCTGATCACCATTACTCTCTGTCAGTATCTTTTTCCTCGGTGAAGCGCTGATCTTAGAAGCAGCAGAGATCGTCGGGGACATGAAGTGTTTTGTATTCCTCGAAGCAGGCATCAACTTGACCTGCATTTTTTTGGAGTTCAGGTCTCTCCTATTTTCTTTCTCCAAGGACATGGGTTGGTTCCTCTGTGCCAAGTAATCTACAACAACAGAGGAAAAAAGGATGGAGAAATGAAAAGATATATAAAAAGTAGTTTATCACTCATTCACTCGGTTATCTAAATTCTAAGTGTTTATTGCAATATACTTATAAAGAAGATATCAAGTTTCAGTACAAACCTTTGTGATCAGCTTCCATCTGTTCAGCGAATGCTCCACAAAGGGATCTCACAGAGCTAGATGAACTTCTCAGGTCACTGCATGTGACAGAAGGCTGAAGTGGCTGATTGTGATTGTTACTCTCACTCAGTAACTTCTTACTGGGTGAAGCACTGGTCTTTGAGGCAGCAGAGATCGTGGGGGACATGAAATTTTTTCTGCTGTTTGAGCCAGATGGCAGTGTCATTGTTCTTGTAGATGGTGATACGCTTCGAGGACGGCAATGGAGTTTTGATGAACCCGGATTGGTTCGGTTTTCTTTCTCCTCACATTCTCTCGTGCAAGAGATGCTATCTCTCCTTCGAGCTGGATAATCTATATTGGATATGAATAAGCACCAAATGCCAACCAAATCAGAATACATATCGTAAAGCAAGTCAATCAATTTATCAGCATTTATACTTCCCAAGGAAGCTCATCCTAGAAAAGCTAACTTCTATATAATAGAGAACCCACCACTACAAGACCCCTTATATTCTAATACTTCTCCAGAATCCCAATTCAAGTATAGAAATACATAATAATATTTATCCATGATCCTGAAGGCAAATTAGTAGGTTAAAAGCTGTTGTGTCTCGTAAGTCGAGTAGAATGGCTTCTGATTCATCCAGTTGCTATACATTGATAATATACAGACAAGAACGAAGCAAACACACTTTTCATTTTCCCCAAATTCATCTACCGTTTCAAAATTTTGCCGAAAAGGTAGATGAACAACAAAAATGTGGAGAAATTCCATACTCGAATTGATCATTATCATTTTTGTTTGTTTAGGGTTTCTCATTCCGGAAAAATACTAAAGCAGACGAAACGTGGAAGGAGAAACGGAATTACCTTTAGGAGGAACAGAAGGACCAAATCTTCTAGGGGTTGGGGCAGTGGAGGTTTTTGTGAAAGGATTATCTTTAAAGCTCCTCCTGATAGGATCAGTAAGTTCAGAAGATCTCCGGTTAGGGTTGTGGAACTTGCTCGAGTAAGAGTTTGCTGGTAAAGAAAGAGAGGAAGGGGACTTGCTCGGAGGTAGAGCCATAGAGTTCAGTTTTAGCTTCTGACCACTGTGTCTTCGACCGACAATGATTGTAGAGGAAGACGATGATGAAGAAAAAGGTTTGATTGAAGATGGAACTGAACACCGGTAGTTTCTTTCTCTAATGTTTATTTCGCAAAGTTAGCGCCGTGATTTTCTAAAATTTGAAAGCCAAGACCGTTGGAATTTGAATGGGGTTAAGGCCAATTTGGTCCTCCAACTCAAACTAAGTAGTTGATTTGGTCCCGAAACTCTGAGGTTAATTTTCTCTGTTAGCTATATAATAATGATTTTTAAAATAGACACACTCTTACATAGTTATCGATACACAAAGAAAATTAGAGTAATGGACACGTACTTTGACCAATATTCTTCAGTATTATTGACTTTTATAACTAAAGTTGGATCCAAATTGTCGAATAAACCGGTAGTAAAATTACCCCAACGTACTACGTTTTTATGCACCAGAATGTGGTCCGAATTCGGGTCATTTTCGAATTATTTTCGGACCGGATTCAAAATTAACAGACCTAATAAATCTCCACTAAATTTTCTTCTCACACCACAAAATTAGTTAACGTAGACTACTATTTAACTATTTTAATCAAATTTTTACTTTAAATTACATCTATATGTTTATTTTCATTTTAGTCATGACTTTACACAAATGAGATAGATATTAGACTTTCTAAATAAAAGATGAATAATCTTGATCATGCATATTAAGATATGTGCAATGACAAATATCTAATTAAAATTCTCTCTCTTAAAATTTAGTTCATTTTCTCTACTAATATAACGGTTGTACATTCGACTTATACAGTCGACTACAATTTAGCAACATCTATATATAATATAATTTAGATGTTTTTAATACGGTGTTGACAAGTAATCTTTTTGAGCATTGATGTGTCAAAATAATGCATTTTAGTTGGACCATGTCATTCATTCCCTCTCCTTGATGATGTGTCTTTGTCCAAATAGGTTCACTCATTACTTGGATGAACTCCAAGCTTCCACATTCACCCACAATGGACGTTACTTATCTTACATACGTTACTTTTGACCAATTTATATTTTATAGTTGTATGAAAAATCTCCATGTAGAGGATGCATGCACAATTATTTTATAAAAATCCAACTCTAAAAAAGTACTCCTAATTTACAAATTATCTTAGTCATAGCCGATTACTTCTGTTATTGCATTTAATTATTAAACATATTATTTATTCTTATTTTGGTTGAATATATTATTTAAAATATGAAAACAATATATAATACTTTTATTATATAATAATATTAATTAAAGTTTTACAAATCAATTAAACATTAAACGTAAAAGTTACTATTAATGATATCTAAAAATATATATATATATATATAAAAATATATATTATTGGATAAAAAAATTAAGATTAACATTTAGTAAGTATTTTTTTAATATGTTGATAGTTTGTAATAATACTTGAAAAATTGTAATATTATTGTATGCCATTCATTAACTAACCAAGTATTATATACGTTAAAGGTGTATATAAGTGTTCCATTTGACTATTATTTAAAATAAAGACCATAAAATACTTATCTATATAAAATTTGAATTTTCGTAATGTTCCCAACAATTCTATCAACTAATTACTTACCGCGCAACGCGCGGGTTCTGCCATCTAGTTTGTATATAATTGAAAGAGAGGACGATCTCCATTAGCAAGCACTAAGCAGTAAGGACAAAGTGTAGTTGCCTTGTTTGCCAAGTCGGATCATCTAATTCGGTAGGTGTGGGTGTCTGCATCCAGGTTAAGAGAAAACCCAACAGCAGAAAAAAAAAAAATGCAGGCAACAGAAAAAACCCAACAACAGAAAAAATCCAACATCCTTCGATTGAGATATTATAAAGGAACGGTTAAACGTTTGTACAGTAGTATTATACTTTTTGTCAATGGAAAAGGAGATTGTCACTAGTAGATATTCGTCGTTAAAATACCATCAAAGTGTCGCTAAAAGTATCTTAATCAAATCAATATCCTGTAAGTTACATACCACACTGGCATTGGTCCTTTAGAGTAATTTTCATAGCTGAATGATAATCACTACAGGAAAAATTGGCTCTAGGCAACACTCAAATAGATTTAGGCGACGAAGTTAGTGTTGGTAATTAAAACTATACCGACACTTTTATTGATGTGGTGGGAGCACCATATGATGCCGAGTTTCATATGAAACTATATTCCGACTCGGATAAGAATCAAAGTGGATCATAGATTCATATTCTATGAATAGATCATGATTTTGAAACCATTTGGAAAGCAAACTGAATAAAATTTGAGAAATGCCAAAAGTGATGACTGCAATATGTGATTCATGCCCTCACGCAGGATTGAACTACGGACCTTCAGTTTACAAGACTGACGCTCTACCACTGAGCTATAAGGGCTTCTTTGGACATGAAATTGCCAGAAGATTTATGTTTTTTTCTTACTCTATAATATAAGTATTCACTAGGTCTTTCCTTTCTGCAGGAACAATAAGCTATTGATGTATATATATCTATATACACACACCATTTTTACAGTTTACTCAATGTCGAAAAGCTTTTTGAGGCTAAACGTGTTAATGATCTTCCGAGGCTTGGCATGCAGAGTCACACATCTATTATATTATTATCAAATGTGAAAAGATAAAATGAGATTATACAAAAACAAGCGCATGCAACAACAGAACTCATCAAACTACTTATTCTTCTGCAAAACAAAAAAGCCGAAAACATAGCAAGAAACAAGACAAGTGAAGGCCAGTGAGGCAGCAAAAAATATGTATGTGTCTTTGAAATCAAATCATTTTTGCTGCAGTTCCTCCACTTCAACCTGTGTCACATCCTATTCCACTACGAGGTAGAGTTGCCACTATCAGGGGATCCATTACTAGCAGCCATCTTCTCAACCACGGCTGCAGCTGCAGATGCTGCTTTGTCAAAACCCAACTTCTGCAACTCATTCATGAACCCATCAACCTCAGAGCGACTGATTTTGTATGGGCTGTGAGAGGAACCCGGAAACGAACCACTGCTCACTTCGTTCTTGTAGTCAGAAAGCGCTTTATGGATGACATCTCCAACTTGAGCAAATTGCTTACAGAACTTTGGAGTAACCTGCAAAATTCGATTCAAGATACTTGCTTGTAAATTTTGAGTTGAAACTATATAGTTAGTTGTTTACACTTTTACAGTAATATTTCAACAAACCTTCGCATGATGAGGATGCTGGAGCATTCCCAGCAGATCATGGTATACAAGTACCTGCAGTAGCAATTAAATACCAAAACTGAATATGAAATGTCAAAAACTTCATTTTTGTTTGGGCAAATAGTATGACTTATGTTTACCCCCATGTTAGCTTTTGGTATTAATTTTTTTTTTTTTGACATTGTTCATAACAAGTACCAAAATGTTATCAGTTGGTTGGTGCATCCGGGGACTTTCTGTCAAGTTTTCCTTACACTGCTACTTGGTGCTGGCACGCAAGAAAGAAAAAAGATAACACATGGCTAAATAGTTCATTAATTTTATTCTTCATATATATGTTCATCTTCAAACTTAGATTTTTTTTTTTCTTTCAAAATTCCCATTAAATTCAGAAGCATAAACAGAACCCAGGACATCTTCAAACTCAGAATTTTTTAAGTTTTCAAATTTTGATCAAATTCAGTAGTACAAACAGAACCCAAAAGTTGCTTCTAGGTTCATTTTAGACTTTTGAAAATAAAAATCGAAGGATGTGAAGGTGAAGAGCATTGATATAGAAAAAATGATAAACTTGATGAAGATGAACTTGATGAACATTCATGAACAGTGTCCCTTCTTATTTTCATCCACCGCGTCACTTTAACTAAAAATTAACATTTCCAAACATGTTGTATTAAAAATTCCAAATTTTGATCAAAAGCTAACATGGGCAAGTATAATCTATCATAGGAACAATTAACCATTTTCATTTTAAACCATCCAAAGATCCAAATACCATGTCTTGTAGATAATATGTCATAAAATAGAAAATGCCACACCTAAGGAAGAACAAACCTGTCCACTGCAAAAAGGTCCAGCACCAATGCCAATTGTAGGAATTCGTAGAGCTGATGTTGCAGCTGCAGCAACAGGAGCAGGAACACATTCCAAAACTACAGAGAAGCATCCTGCTTCTTGCAGAGCTAGGGCAGTCTCCACAACCTAATAACAAAATGCAGCAAATTCACCTCAAGATCACTCAACCAAGTGTGATTAAATTCATATTGCAGTGTATAAATGCGTGAGCAAATAAGAGCAAAAGATATTAAACCTTGACAGCACTAGCAATGTTTCTTCCTTGAGGCCTGAAACCCCCAAGAACGCTAATGGCTTGAGGGGTGAGACCTACATGGCCCATGACTGCTATTCCAGCTTCTACAATAGACTTTGCAGCTGTAATTCGTGAAGGTGACCCTCCTTCTAATTTTATGGCGTCCATGCCTCCTTCTTTCAACACCCGAACTGCTGTATCAACTGCCTGCTAATAATCCGAACTGCAACGTCAACATGTAATGATCTTAACACCCACCATGAAGTCAATTGTTCTACAGTTTGAGTCCTCGGGTGAAAGTAAGTGAGTTAAGTGTGGATTTAGGTCTATAACTTTGATGTTCAATACAAATTATCCAAAGACTAGCAAGTTTGCATGTATGTTCATGCTATTTTAAGTTTAAACATATAGAAGTGTCTAATGTAACAAGTTCATTGCTTTCCAGTACAAGTTGCAAAATCGAAGAGCTTTGGTTTCTAAATTTCGATTCTGCAAAGGGAAACAGCATGTAAAATCAGGAACAACAGATAATTAGCTAGCTAGAGATTACCTGATCGCTGCTCGACTCATATGTCCCGAAGGGAAGGTCGCCGACAAGGAGCGGCCGTTTTGCCCCACGGGCCACGGCACGGCAGTGGACGAGCATTTCATCGAGGGTGATAGGGAGGGTGGTGTCGTGGCCGTGAACGACCATAGCAGCGGAATCGCCAACCAGGCTGATGTCAATTCCGGCCATGTCGAGATGAACAGCGGAAGGGTAGTCATAGGCGGTGACCACGGTAATGGGTTGGCCGCGCTTGTGCTTCTGACGGAGAGTGGTAAGGGTAACCCTCTCGTTGGGAGACTGGGGCCCGCCGTAGACGGTGTTCTCGGGCACGTTGCTCATGCCGCGAAGGGTAACGGAGACGGACCTGGAGATGGTAGAAGAAGTTCTTCTGATGAGAGCTCTGAAGGCCATTAGCAAAGGCTTGAGGCAAAACAGAACGAGACTGAAAGAGCCTGAATGAGGACGGAGGCTGCTGCGGCCTGGAGGGAGAAGGAGAGGAGGTACAAAAACAATTGTTAAACTAAAAAACGGTGTGATGTTTGATTTTGATATATATATGGGGATATTTTAGTAGCCATGTGATATGACCTATTCTTTATGCAAATACTTAATTAGTTCAATGCACACGTACGTTTCTGTATGTTGCTGCATGCATAAGCGATTGCACCTATACGTTTTGCTATGTTGGTGAATGCATCTGAAACTCTAACACCGTAAGTTAAATACAGCTGCGCTACACATGCACCCGAATACACCCACGACAACCAATCACCGCGACGACGACCAATCACCGCGATAACAAAGTAAAGACGAGTAGCGATACAAAGAAGCATGTCTGCAGAGGTTTAGTTTTAGGGTAATTAATTTCATCACGACCGTAGAAGATGATGATGGAGGGTATATCTGTTATTAGCAAAATCATTTATTTATTTTAATTAAAAAATGTTTTCACGTGAGTAGCACGTGAATAACTAGCGACAAAAATAAACGGAATTTAGACTAAAGTGTATTGAGCAACAAAGCAATATATATCGGTGCATTTAACAACATAAAAATATATATGAGTGCATTTGGCAACATAACTAAAATATGTGGTGCAGTTGGCCTAATTAGCTATTCTGCACATACTTCTGTAAAACTTATTATTATCAGTTCCCATGAAAAGCCTCACCGCTTATTTGATGATCCCAGCAAATATGTAAGCGTGCCTTTGATTTATTTTCTTTCCCTTTTTTTTTGGACCAAGTGTTTAATGCTTTTACTTGATAAAAAGATAATAGATTTAAGATTAGGGTTAATTACTAATAAACTATCTGAAGTTTGTCTATGTTGAAATTTGGTGTCTGAAGTTTAAACTGAGTGTTCAGGGTTTTATTTTAGTTGAAATTTGGTGTTTCGGTGTGATTATTTTAGAGAGGTCATTCCCGACGAAACCAACTGTCAAATTCGAGCTCACATGAACACTCCCTTCTCGTCACCTTGCTAGGACCGTCATCTAAGAAGCTGACCTCATCCGTACAAGTAAATCTCGCTTCGTTGTCGCTGGAAATCGCTCTTCACCACTCTCCTGGAAACACTCTCTTTTGGATGTTCAACTTTTGTGTGAAATTTGACGATTTTGTGAAAAGTAAAAGTGATGGATTATGAGTTGTTGAGTTGGTTGATGAAAGTGATTGAAATGAGAGAAAAAGACGCGCGGGGACACCAAATTTCAACAATAATGAAACCTAAGGCTGCAATCTTCAGACACCAACTTTCAATATAGGGCAAACTTCAGACAATTTATTAGTAATTAACCCTTAAAACTATTGTTGGAATCTCTAGAACATTGAGAACTGACATCCGGAGCTACAACTAAGAACCTTTCAGAAAAGATGAATGTATCACCTAATATTTAATAAACTAGTCTCTAAAATTAACACATGTACGGAGTGGCAGCGCTCATGAGTAATAAACCTTCATCCCTAAAGAATACTGAATAGGTTCTTAAGGGATGGTCGTCGACTCTAAAGAAGAAGATGTCACATGCTAGAAGAAACTCTTCCTCTTGATAAAAATGAGGTATCGACCTAATTGTCACGTATTGTGAATAAACTCTTACTCCTAAGAAAGATGAGGTGGCAACCTGCTTGTTACTTGTTAAGAAGAAACCATTCATCCTAAGTAAAAATAGGTGGTAACCTTCTGAGAAAAACAATTACTCTTAAGGAATACTAGGTGGTGACATGTTTGTCACCTACTGATCTATTACTCATGTCTTCACCAATAAGGAAAAGGCAGCTGACGCCCCTATTCACCAATCAACAAAGGTATATGCCGACCCTAAAGGTTGGTTTAAGGACACCTATAAACAGTATGTTCTCTACAAGATCCCCGGTAGATTTCCACAACTATACTAATTTAAGTATCAGAACGGAATCGTAGGGCACAACCCCACATGTTCCCATCTTGTAGGTCCCTACCTAAGAAGAGTCCAGGGAGATCAAGCAGTCCCCAACTCATCAGTGTCAACCTAGACGGAACCAAAGAAGCCGACGTATAAAGCCAGACTTTAAGATCCAACAACTGTGTAATTTTTTAAAGAATAACTTTATTGGCCAAGTTAAGAGAGATTAACATTTTAAACTTGCATTAGAAAGTTTTTTTTTTCTTAATATGTACTTAGTAATAAATTTAGTTTAAAATCTATTTTAACTATATATTCAATTATAAAAGTATAAATTAATTATATAATAAATATTTTTTTGCCAACATAAATAAATATACTATTGTTATGAATATATTTAGTGGATGTTCAATATTACATGTATATACCATCTTCCTTGTTTAGACTTTCCTATTATTAAATTTACTTCCTCCACAAGTATATGTAATCCCTATATAAGGGCTATTTATGTGTGATAATAAGACATCTTCAAGTTCCCTCTTCTATTAGCTCTCTACTTTCGTAACACGTTATCAGCACGATTTAGCTTATTATTTTACCATATAATCTGGCGTAACCAAAGTCGTGACATACCGCAGAAATCCATCGAGATGTCCTGATCCAGTGTTTGCTATAAACAATGTTCAACAAGCATCATGTTCTGCTTCTCAAACATACACTTCCTCACGGCCGTAAAGGGAGATTACCTATTTTCTACTAATAATATGAATATTATTATTATTTTTATAAACTAACATTATTGTTTATCTTGAACTGTATTGTAGATATCTTATATGAATAAGAGTATCTCATGGGAAAGATTGATGAAGATTCTATTCAAGACATTTATACACAAACAAAATACAATCACTGAAATCGAAGTTCCCAATCAGACGATTGATGATGAGGATCTCGGTCAAGGATCAATCGTTCCATCAATATTTATAAATTCTTTTAAAATTTTACCTTCTATCATTCAATATCTAATCAGTATTATTTTTTGCCAGAAATATATATATTGGATTTGCAAGAAACGATTTTGGAGCATGTGATATGACAGGATTTGCAAAACTTGATTTTATAGCATACAACATATTGGTGATATATGATGTATCAATATTGAAATGAGTAAATTTTCATGAAAAAATAGTGTGGCTTAGCACATGAGTGCGCGATGCTGAATTATATCTAGATGTAAATTGAGAATGAAATTATATGCATCGCCTCACTAGATATGCTTCGTTCCCTAAAGTGAGTGTTGCAAGTAATGATTATAACAAGGATATACTCCACTCCCTGAAGCGAGTGTTGTAGATTATGATTATAGCAATGGAATCCTCCACTCCCTGAAGCGAGTTTATGATTACAATGAGAATATATTTCACTCCCTGAAGTGATGATATAATTTATAATGACCTTTTAAGAATACAAAAATGTTATAATCATCATGGTCATGGAAACCCTTGATTTTGATTTTGAAAAAAAAAAAAAAATAGCATCATCATGATATCGGTAAAGAACGATGATGCCTCTTACAAATAAAGAATGCACGAAAAGAATACAAAGTCCAATTGATTTGGAATAATGATAATTATGAGAAGCACGGTGACGCTAGCAGAAAAGTATGATATTATGCAGCGCGAGATATGATCGTATGAAGCGCAATGACTCTAGGCAAAGTGGCCTATGTGAAAAGAAAAAATCCTTGGATATATTATAATTAAATATGGGATATTATGACAGTAAAAAAAAATTGCAGTATTAATGAATATCGTATCCTGAAGATTCGATATCACGATCCTGAAGATCAAGAATATTCATATTTATTTTAAAATTTCGCATTTACAGTTAATTTTCTTTTATTTATTGCAATGCGTTTACATTTATCATTTTAATTCTTGCACTGCATTTACATTATCTTTTTCTTTCTTGCACTGTATTTTATATTTATTATATACATATATCCTTATGCTTGTCGCATTTTATTATAAAATGATCCAAAAGATCAAGAGTTATTTAAAAGCTCAATAATTACTACACTTAGAATCATGAAGATCCTAAAATATTTTGAGCTATAGATGATCTGAAGATCATGAATTACCAGCATTTATATGAAATTATATTATTATTTTTTTACGCTTTATGCATTATTTTTATTATTATTTTTTTATATGCTTTCATATACTTCATATTTATTTATTATTATAAAGAATGTGAATACTCCGCAATCATTATTATGATGAAGATGAAAAAAAAAAAAAAACAAAAAACAAACATGCGGATTGTGTTATCAGGATTATGAAAAAAAAATCAGGTAAACCAGAAGTTTACGAGCCAATATTGGCGTGGTTGATTATATATTCGGTAAACCGGAAGTTTACTGATTCATATAGAGGTAAACCAGAAGTTTTACCCATATAATACAGTATTTGGCGTGACCGGTTAAAGACAATTCCGGATCACTTAAGATGCGCAATACATTATTTGGAAGAACCTGAAGATTCTCCATAAATCATTATGATAATTGCTCTCAAAGGAAAATTCATTATGTGATCATCATCAACTAAGTTCGGGATAAAATTCCATTATTTATGGAAATAATAAAAGGTAAATATGGGCTCGTTCACCTGCCATGTGGACCGATATATTATTTTAAAAGATGCATCTACAATATGGTCGCATGTGCATTAATTATCACGAATTCGCAATAGCAAAATTTCAAGATTATGCAATAAAGAATGATGATGATATTAAAAGTTGATATTTAATATAAGAATCAGACAATTGCATGTCTAGATACGCAGTATAGCATAAAAGTTACAAAGAGTCTCCAATTAAATAGCTAAACTGCTACCAATAAGAGCAAATTGAGAACAACTGCATGCTATTATGAAAGCAGCAATATAACTGCGCGTCAAGCCAATGTTAAATCACAGTTCTCCCCATTACTACCAACTTTTGGTCAAGAGACAAATTTCCCATATATGTATTTTATGATGTGCGATATATATTTGAACTGCTCCACCGAATTGCACAAAGATGGGTCTTGAATGTTGGGAAAAATGTGTTGGATACATATCAATTATTTAGGAATAATGGGTGATATATATTAAAGTAAGAGTTGCTGATTTTCATTGATGAACAAATTTTCCCTACATTAGGGGGAGAAAATAAGCAGCTGGCAGGAAAGAGATTGACTGGAAAAAAAAGTTTGTTACTATCTCAGTTAGATCCTCGCATAATAAGAATACGAATCTAAAGTTCAGAGATATAAATATTTACAAATACTGCCAATCAAGTACTTAGTGACTTTATGAGACCCAGAAAGTCATTAATCAATTACCGGCTGCAAATGCTCCGATTTGAAACGTCCAGTTAAGACGAACAATAATGAAAAATAATTCATGCCTGAAGTGTGTGATATTGGTTCCAAATATTTTTAACAAGAATGGAGCACAGAAAGAAAATAGATAAATATGGTCTTATTATGTAGGTGATTTCCCAAAATAAGTAAAGACGTAACTAATTATGAAACCCCAGAAGTGGTTCAGGTACCTGAAAATAATTGTAATAAAGAAATCTCGATGAGTTATGTCGTTAATGGGAAAATGATGGAACCGAGAATATCAAGTTGTCGACAACAATTTTGAATATTATTCATGAGTGAAATCATAAAACAAGACGAGGAGTCGAGGATCTTGAGCTCAATATGTTAAAGAATCATTACGATTGACCAAAAGTTTGAAAAGACACAAGTATTAGCATGAAAAATGCAGAAGGTGGAAGCCGGTGTATGCAAATTATTTCCCGCATAAATAAATTGCGTCGTGAGATACGCACAACCTGTGGTACAAATGTTATATGCAAAATCCTGACAATTATTATATGGATCATTTAGTGGAGCAATCACCTTCAAATATATTATTACGTTGGCAGCACATAAAAAGTTTTGAATGCGTCCCACATATGAATTATTTATAGCCTATTTGAGTGGCTAATTTGATAGCAAAATTAAAGTGAAAATCCTAGAAGGATTGAAAATGCTAGCATGAAATTTTTCCAAGAATGTTGGATCATAAAGATATTGTACCATTTAAAATAATACATGCAATTTATGTTATATTCTCCACAATGTATAGCTCATTTGAGCTAAGATATATCAGATGATATTATGCGAATCAAGAAAACTGATATTTTGATAAGTTGAATTGATCACGCTATAGTCGAAAGGGGCATCGCGTGAGGGAGAGAATTTAAAGATATTGAACTCGTGAAGAGTTTGTAAATACAATCAATTTATTGATTATCTTAAATTCAGACAAAATATATTGAAAGGACAAAGGTTTGGCTCGGCCTGAAGATCGAGTACTTAAGAGATTGAAAATAATCTTGTCCTATAAAAAAAATGTCTTGAAGCTATTTTGCATAGATAAACACATCTATTGAGTACCTTAATGATTGTAAGAATTTCATGAGTTTAATATCATGATGAATCAAGACCTAAATTAATTTGCTACACAAATGTAAGTTATAACATGGAAGTGCACAATTTTCAAATGTAGCATTATATATATATATATATATATATATATATATATATATATATATATAAAGATAATGCAGGTTATATGACTCGAGTTGAAGATTGTTATATCAAAGGAGACATACAAAACACATTCGCCTCAAGTTATTCTTCATTCAACGAATTTATTCATATGACTATCTAGCGGATCTTTTCAAGGAGGCTTTATCGACTGCGACATCTGGAATATTGGCGAACATGATTGGATTGCGTCGACTTAATGAAATTACGTGATGTCAACATCAGGGGGAGAATCTACACCGCTGCACTCTTTTTCCCTTAACCAAGGTTTTATCCCATCGAGTTTTCCTGGTAAGGTTTTTAACGAGGCAGCTTACAAAAAGGGATCCATAATTGTGTACTCTTTTTCCTTCACTAGATTTTTATCCCAATGGGTTTTTTCTAGTAAGGTTTTAACGAGGCACAATTCCCTTACGAACATCCAAGGGGGAGTGTTATGAATATATTTAGTGGATGTTCAATATTACATGTATATACCATCTTCCTTGTTTAGACTTTCCTATTATTAAATTTACTTCCTCCACAAGTATATGTAATCCCTATATAAGGGCTATTTATGTGTGATAATAAGACATCTTCAAGTTCCCTCTTCTATTAGCTCTCTACTTTCGTAACAACTATTTATTATTTTATGATTTACACAAAATATGTTATTTTTTTAAAAATATTTATACAATCAAGAAATACAAAAATAAATAGATAATAACAAATACCATAATAAAAGTTATGATAAACCTATGGATGAAAATTGTGTTCATATATACTGTCAATACATACAACTTACAAGAGATATATACATATACAATAATTTATACATATATATCATCTTATACGCATATACACATCAATAGACATATAAAATACTTTATTAATTAATACTTTACATAATTATTATATAATATATATATATATAAATATTTCAACAGAAAGCATTTCTCCGAAATTTCAATGTTACTATAATTATTATTAATAACTAAAAAACTGTCCAAGGTTTACCCTATGTTAAAATTAGGTGTCTGAAGATTGAAATGTTAAAATGAACTGTCTCAAGTTTCATTTTTGTTGAAATTTGGTGTCTTTGTGCGTCTTTTCATCTCCATTCAATCATTTTCATCAACCCACCAACTCAATCATAATCCATCACTCTTTACTTTTCACAAAATCGTCAAATTTCACATAAAAATTGAATATTAAAAAAAAAGTTTATAGAAGAGTGGTGTGGAGCCATTTTCCAAGGACAATAGAGCGAGATTTACTTGTCCGGATGTGACCAACTTTTTAGGTGACGGTCCCGGAAAGATGACGATAATAGAATGTGTATGAGAGCTCGAATTTGACAAACGGTTTCGTCGGAATTGACTTCTCTAAAGTAATCACACCGAGACACCAAATTTCAACAAAAATGAAACTTGAGACACTTCATTTTAACATTTCAAACTTCAGACACTTAATTTTAACATAGGGTAAACCTTGGACAGTTTTTTAGTTATTAACCCTTAATAATATTATAGTAGTAAATTTTTTTGGCGATAACTCATAGTTTGATCATTATTAACTCGGTTTGGATAAGAAACTTGGAGTATTTGCTATAAGGGAACATCAATGAATATTACAAACTATAAATTAAAAATGAACACGGTGGCGGCTTCCCGTGGATGACGTTGGAACCCAAATGAGTCATTATTACTTAATTCAACCAAATTTCAGCAACATCATTTGAGAGGGATAACATATGGTGGCTGAAGCCACAGGTAAAAGCGTACGATAACTTCAGCACTAAGTAAGTTACACAACATAGTCTTCTCCTAGTGTAGTGTAAGTAAGCATGGCAAATCCAAGCAGAGCAAAATCATCATAAATAAACCCGGATGCTACAAAAATCTTCACCTCTTAACAACTCTTCTTCTTCTTCTTCTTTTTGCTTCCCCTGACTTTCTTCTCTAAACTTCTTATTCTCTGGTTAAGGACTGAAGCTGGTGATATCTTTCTCACCCACCTTTGCTCGATGCTCGTTGCACCATTTTCCGGTTCGGTTGCATCATCATCATTCTTCCTGTTATCCACTCCTTTGGGAGATGCTGAAAACAGAGAGAGTGGAGAAGCCTGCTGTGCACAAGGAGCTTCAACTGGCACTTCTGGAATATCGAAATACCTCTTAACACCAGGCTGTCTCAACACTGCAACACAGCACAGTCATCCCCACACATAATATGTGTTTACTAAAAACAAGATCGAGCTGGAAGGACTAACCTAGCCCATAGCATAAAGAGAATATGTTTGAAGTGAGCCAGTAACCGAACAATGCCTGCAGATTAAAAATGGGAAACAAGCTAAAAATGACTGATGCCAAAGCTCAAATCAAACAGATTGTTAATAACAAAGAACCCAAAGGTTCGTGTGATGATGAGTACCTGAGGGAAGCTGATCATAACTGGAACTGCAATAACAGCAAAGATCCTCGAAAAATATTTCATGGTTCCAGCAATTGGATTACCCTCCAAACCTTCTTGCATGTTACACTGCAGGAAAATTATAAACGTTTGTTACTGTTAAACTGAATACCCAAGTGAGCTCATCTTCAGAAAGTGAAGTCAATTTTAGCAACATCCTGTAGGTGAATATATGTGCAAAAAAAAGGAATTGGAATTTTCAAGGCACTATTTTAAGCAGGCAATAAAAAGGATAGGAGAGCTAGCCATAAAGAACAATAATAATTACCTCGACAGTAATCCAGAAAGTGAAAGCTGTGAGTAAAGGGAAGATGTAATAGGTATCTGGAGCGGTGAGATCAGTAAACCATAGAGTTCCACCAGTATGGAAAGAAGGAACTTTGTCAACCATGTTCCTGATCTACACAGATCAAATCACTGAATTAAGGGGGCACTTTTCCTATCACAGCTTTGTCACAATATGGAAGAAACTTCTACAAGGCAGATGGTGATTCTTACAGCAAGGAAAAAACTGATGAAGACGGGGCCTTGAATTAGAAGTCCCTTCATTGGAGTAAATGGAGTAACTCCATACCTGTAAAGACAGACAAGTAAGATAAATTCTTACTAAGCACCACGAGGATCACGAAAAGGAATGATAAGTACAGATTGCCAATACAAATGTAATCTGCCCACTTACTCTTTGAATAATGTCATCACTCTTTGCTTGTGCATTCCCAGAGCTTCCGCATCCATAGACTATGATATGCAGGTAACATACAAGAGTAATTATCGGAAGCATTTAAAAAAATATTAGTAACTATAAATTAATCAGGGAAAGGTAAAGGGGGATAGAGGGAGATGGTGAGTCAGAAATGAAATACTAAACGTGAATCGACTCCCACTGATCATCTAGTCTCCAGACAAAATGTATTTATAGTCAAGGGGGAGTCTTATTTCCTTATATTCCTCTATTCACAGGAGAAATGGCATAACAGCCTAGAAATTGGGTAGTAGCCAAAAACCAGTACTGAGGCATTGCCATCTAATGTCTAAACTTATTGAGCAAAAAAACTATAACTATTTGTCATTTCTATTTCCATCTAATTATAATGCTTATAATCATTAGATGAAACCTATTGCAGAAATAAAACTCCAAATTTCTGATTAAAAACCTACACTAACCGTATCACGACGTTTATCATTGAATAACTTACCGAACTTTTAAATCTCTGGTTTAGCGCTTCCAGTTGTGGCCTCATCAACTGCATAAGACCAAGATAAAGAGCCTTAATATGCGAAAATAATAAATAGGAAAAGACCCTTCGGCAATAGAGACTGCCACTTCTTGGTTAATACTGTCAGTAGATCTTAGGAAAGATATGGGATAATCCCTAATGAAAGAGCAAGATCCAAACAGTTATAATGTTTTGGCCATAAAAAAAAAAACATTTGAAGTTTAAGCCGATCTTCT
This sequence comes from Clarkia xantiana subsp. parviflora, assembly GCA_036873135.1. Taxonomy (NCBI): domain Eukaryota; kingdom Viridiplantae; phylum Streptophyta; class Magnoliopsida; order Myrtales; family Onagraceae; genus Clarkia; species Clarkia xantiana. The sequence continues at coordinate 24,886,419 of JAPTYO010000059.1, read as the reverse complement.
TTCTTGTGAGATGATCAAGCCCCTTGAGTAAAGAACAAGAAAAGTAGCACTTGAGCCTATGTGAAAACAATAAAACTGAAAGAGAAAATAATATAATGCCCTGAAAAAATATAGCCAAGTTGAAAGCTTTACATTTAGTCTTGAAGTAGATCTGAGTTGATTTATCAGAAGTGGGACTGTTGCCCCTCGGATCAATATGGTTGTTAAGGCTATAGATGCCCACCTGGTTAGGGGACAACAGAACATACAGTTACAAGAACAGTTCCCCATGAGATCATCAATACTGAGCATAAAGTGCAAATAGTAATTTCTCTAAAAAAATAAATAAAGGAATTCATCCACTCGCATAACCTTGAATATACAAAATTAGCTCCTTTTGGAGAAAATAACTTCTCACAATACCTTATTCATCTTTATATGCCAGAAATTTAGAGAGGCAACCACCATTAGAGGAGGTTCTAAAGTACTGAAGCAAGTTTGTGAACATATTGGCGGACAAAAAAAAGAAGGAAACATTTGTAATACTGTCACAGTTACTTTCTTCTTTAATATGAAATTGACTCTCATTTCTTAAAGCTCGTATATATTTTCCCTTATTTACATATTTCTGATGGATTCCATACATTTCTCTAATAAAATAAATGAGCACTTTGTGAAAGCTTTTATTAAAGAAGAGTTTATACAACAAACCGTGACAATAGTAGCCAACATAACTGAGAACAAATCACTGCCATAACCAATAATTAGAAAAGAGGATTAAAAACAAAAAAACAAAAAAACATACCAATTCAAGCCAGTGAAGGAATGTACACCATCAATCACGTATTGAAGGGCAGCAACAGGGTAAGCAGAATCTGCAGCAGCAATAGCCACCTCATTTATGGCAGGAAGTTGAGAAGCTACAGTCCCTGTGCTCTCTGTGATAACCTCACCAAAAATGTCACTACTGGAGCTGTCACCACTGGAACTGGACATATACCTAGAGTAAGGAAAGCTTAATGCTGTTGAGGCAGCAAATGAAGGATACCGTCCACCCGGGAATCTAGAACCGATCATGTTGCTTGTACTGTAGGCAGCATGCGGTAACAACTTTGCTGAAACAAACTGAGACTTATCTGAGGGAGACTGCACAGGTTCATCACGACTATCCTGGTGAGTGTGGCAATAATATGATGGGCGGAGTCTTCTTGCAATAAGAACTCCTGTAGTGGATAAACCTCGCCGGAAACCCATCTGGCCGAGCAATCTATACTAAGACACTAACAGAAAAATAACATAAGCCATCCAAATAATTATATTAACAGGTATTTTACTTTTCTAGCTTAAAAAAACTACACTGTTTAGTCGATGTTTCTTGACACTGCTCAAATAAGGTAACATATCGAGCTGCATCTAACTATAATACCTTTATCCTGCTTACTAAGCTAGAAGATCGATACTTCCGCAACCTAACCGTAGAGTTGAGTGTAACCAGACATAAGTTTACGACAAGCATAATTTGGATCAAGATTAAGGCCAGGTGCAAAATCATATTGTTGTTCATTCAGCATCAAGAAACGTCTTTGTTTATTTGTGAACAAAAAAATGGTACCCCAGATGACACATAGAAACGACAGTTCCTGCAGGCAGAAAATAACTGAAGCTCTACTTGTCGTCTCATTCTAGAACTAGAAGACAATGCTCCATACAAATTCAACGCAGATAAACACTAACAAAAAATCAAGAAATTGAGCATAGAAACATGAAAAGGCGCAGTCATTACCTGCGCACCTCAGTCCCCGCGGATCGCGTAAAACAATCAGTGCAGTGCCATGGATTGATCAGACCCTATTGGTGCTGCAGACTGCGAGTAGCTTTGCTGAAACGAAAGAAGAGCTCAACATAAGGAAATGGAAAACCAGGAACAGTCCCTGTGGGAAGGAAGGCAGGACGTGCAGCCCGACCCAGTTAGCTCCTTCTCTAACAATAATGGGCCGCAGTGGACTTACATAAGTGCCGGGACCAAACTATGGAACGGCTTCATGCTGCCTATTAATAATATATTTTATTCTTAATATTTGGTTTAATGATTTTCGGTCTGGTCTGGTTCGATTAATTCCGGTTTAACAGCGTTAGGATTTCCCGTTAAATTTGTTTGGATGTACTGTGACCCAACAGCATAATAGTGGCTGCACCTGACAACCTTTAATATTTAATTATATTATGTTTGTTCCAATTAATATATGAAATCAGTAGCAACTAAAATTATTTTATGTACATTAATTATATTCCATAATATTAATTAATTATTTAAATGTCCATTTTTTTTTATTTACTCTGGTGGTGGTTTTCATTTAGGGTATGGATAAGGTTTATAATAAACTTGACTAAGGGTTTAGTATTTTCACTATGCCTTAGTGGTTGTATTTTTTTAAAATTTAATATTTAATTCTATTATATTTGTTCCAATTGATATATGAAATCAGTAGCAACTAAAATTATTTTATGTGCATGAATTATATTTCATAATATTAATTAATTATTTAAATGTCCATTTTTTTATTTACTCTGGTGGTGGTTTTCATTTAGGGTATGGATAAGGTTTACGGTAAACTTGACTAGGGGTTTAGTATTTCCACTATGCCTTGGTAGTTGAATTTTTTTAAAATTTAATATTTAATTCTATTATATTTGTTCCAATTGATATATGAAATCAGTAGCAACTAAAATTATTTTATGTGCATGAATTATATTCCATAATATTAATTAATTATTTAAATGTCATTTTTTTATTTACTCTGGTGGTGGTTTTCATTTAGGGTATGGATAAGGTTTACAGTAAACTTGAGTAGGGGTTTAGTATTTCCACTATGCCTTAGTGGTTGAATTTTTTTTAAATTTAATATTTAATTCTATTATATTTGTTCCAATTGATATATGAAATCAGTAGCAACTAAAATTATTTTATGTGCATGAATTATATTCCATGATATTAATTAATTATTTAAATGTCATTTTTTTATTTACTCTGGTGGTGGTTTTCATTTAGGGTATGGATAAGGTTTACAGTAAACTTGACTATGGGTTTAGTATTTCTACTATACCTTAGTGGTTGAATTTTTTTTTAAATTTAATATTTAATTCTATTATATTTGTTCCAATTGATATATGAAATCAGTAGCAACTAAAATAATTTATGTGCATGAATTATATTCCATAATATTAATTAATTATTTAAATGTCCATTTTTTGATTTACTCTGGTGGTGGTTTTCATTTAGGGTATGGATAAGGTTTACAGTAAACTTGACTAGGGGTTTAGTATTTCCACTATGCCTTAGTGGTTGAATTTTTTTAAAATTTAATATTTAATTCTATTATATTTGTTCCAATTGATATATGAAATCAGTAGCAACTAAAATTATTTTATGTGCATGAATTATATTCCATGATATTAATTAATTATTTAAATGTCATTTTTTTATTTACTCTGGTGGTGGTTTTCATTTAGGGTATGGATAAGGATTACAGTAAACTTGACTATGGGTTTAGTATTTCTACTATACCTTAGTGGTTGAATTTTTTTTTAAATTTAATATTTAATTCTATTATATTTGTTCCAATTGATATATGAAATCAGTAGCAACTAAAATAATTTATGTGCATGAATTATATTCCATAATATTAATTAATTATTTAAATGTCCATTTTTTGATTTACTCTGGTGGTGGTTTTCATTTAGGGTATGGATAAGGTTTACAGTAAACTTGACTAGGGGTTTAGTATTTCCACTATGCCTTAGTGGTTGAATTTTTTTAAAATTTAATATTTAATTATATTATATTTGTTCCAATTGATATATGAAATCAGTAGCAACTAAAATAATTTATGTGCATGAATTATATTCCATAATATTAATTAATTATTTAAATGTCCATTTTTTGATTTACTCTGGTGGTGGTTTTCATTTAGGGTATGGATAAGGTTTACAGTAAACTTGACTAGGGGTTTAGTATTTCCACTATGCCTTAGTGGTTGAATTTTTTTAAAATTTAATATTTAATTCTATTATATTTGTTCCAATTGATATATGAAATCAGTAGCAACTAAAATTATTTTATGTGCATGAATTATATTCCATGATATTAATTAATTATTTAAATGTCATTTTTTTATTTACTCTGGTGGTGGTTTTCATTTAGGGTATGGATAAGGTTTACAGTAAACTTGACTATGGGTTTAGTATTTCTACTATACCTTAGTGGTTGAATTTTTTTTTAAATTTAATATTTAATTCTATTATATTTGTTCCAATTGATATATGAAATCAGTAGCAACTAAAATAATTTATGTGCATGAATTATATTCCATAATATTAATTAATTATTTAAATGTCCATTTTTTGATTTACTCTGGTGGTGGTTTTCATTTAGGGTATGGATAAGGTTTACAGTAAACTTGACTAGGGGTTTAGTATTTACACTATGCCTTAGTGGTTGAATTTTTTTTAAATTTAATATTTAATTCTATTATATTTGTTCCAATTGATATATGAAATCAGTAGCAACTAAAATTATTTTATGTGCATGAATTATATTCCATGATATTAATTAATTATTTAAATGTCATTTTTTTATTTACTCTGGTGGTGGTTTTCATTTAGGGTATGGATAAGGTTTACAGTAAACTTGACTATGGGTTTAGTATTTCTACTATACCTTAGTGGTTGAATTTTTTTTAAAATTTAAAATTTAATTATATTATATTTGTTCCAAATGATATATGAAATCAGTAGCAACTAATATTATTTTATGTGCATGAATTATATTCCATAATATTAATTATTTAAATGTCCATTTTTTTATTTACTCTGGTGGTGGTTTTCATTTAGGGTATGGATAAGGTTTACAGTAAACTTGACTAGGGGTTTAGTATTTCCACTATGCCTTAGTGGTTGAATTTTTTTAAAATTTAATATTTAATTATATTATATTTGTTCCAATTGATATATGAAATCAGTAGCAACTAAAATTATTTTATGTGCATGAATTATATTCCATAATATTAATTAATTATTTAAATGTCCATTTTTTTATTTACTCTGGTGGTGGTTTTCATTTAGGGTATGGATAAGGTTTACAGTAAACTTGACTAGGGGTTTAGTATTTCCACTATGCCTTAGTAGTTGAATTTTTTTAAAATTTAATATTTAATTCTATTATATTTGTTCCAATTGATATATGAAATCAGTAGCAACTAAAATTATTTTATGTGCATGAATTATATTCCATAATATTAATTAATTATTTAAATGTCATTTTTTTATTTACTTTGGTGGTGGTTTTCATTTAGGGTATGGATAAGGTTTACAGTAAACTTGACTAGGGGTTTAGTATTTCCACTATGCCTTAGTGGTTGAATTTTTTTAATATTATATTCCTTATCATTACTATTATAATATATAAAATAATCATATAAATTGATACCCTAAAATAATTGGAAAAAAATAACTTGATATTATTAATATATATTTATCCAAATAATGCCTAAGGTATACATCAATATAACTGAATATAAAAAAATTATTGGCTAGAATCGGTGATTTAAAAGAGAATTTAGTAAATTTGAACATAATTATATTAGAATAGAACTACGTATGCAGTTAATAAATAGTAAGATAACTTTTGCAAGTCATGAAAATATAAATATATATATATATTAAATAAATGGGTAAAGAAGAGTCTTTATCTCTCTTACTTTTTGGCACGGTTATTGAAAAATAATCTAAAGAAAAGGGAAAAGAAGATTCTGTCCCTCTCTCCTACTTATCTTCTTCATCTTATTCAAACGTCTGTTCAAACTTCACATCCGGTCTGGATAAATCTTCGAACCGTGGTCTAATTCACTTAAGTGATGTGATATGATGTGACAAGAACCACTAAACCGCATTTTTTCTCTTTTAAACGAAATTACAAGTTTGCCATTAAATACAGGCCTCTGATTGGTGGAAATTAGGCCGCATCAAACAGCGGCCGTTCCATAGTTTGGTCCTAAGTGCCGTCAGAAAGTATGTCCTCAAGTTCACATTAATTATTATTTCATCCTCAAACTCTTATCGTGTTCAATTTTTTTAATCATTGCGGTTTTGATGTTACAATTAAGTCCACCATAGTATTAAAAAAACCAAAAGCATGGAGCTCCCAAAGCATGGTAGAAAACTCATTTTGATGTTGTGCAATCTTTCTTATTCTTATGTAATAAATGTTATTAAAAAAAGGGTTAAAGGGTCTTTTGGTGACATATGTTTAGCTAGTGTTGCCTTTTGGTGTCATATATTTTATTTTGTAGTCTTTTGGTGTCATATGTTTTCATTTTGTAGACTTTTGATGCATCTGTTAGTCAACGGTTAAGTTTGACCGTTAAATATTTTAATTTTGTTCAACTAGTCCTTAATTTTATATTCATAAGCTTTGAATTTTACAATTTAATATATATTATTTTCTCCGGTCACAGCCTAAATCCACCACTTAAAGCCGACGACCACCACAAATCGAGAAGTGCTCCGGTTAAATTTACCTAAAAGATTCCAAAAAACAAAAAAAAAAATCCGCTAATTCTACGTCTTAAATTATGAAGAAGACATGGGTATGAATTTCAAGAGCTCAAAGTTTACGGTCAACGTTGGTAAAAACAGAGTACTCTATTCAAATCAAATTTACCCAGAAACAAAGTTCAGTTTTTTCTGCAAAATTCACGTCATAAACCATGAACATGACATGGGTTTGCTCCAAATTACAATTTTAAGAACTTGAAATCTACTTCTACTCGAAATTACGAATTCAAGAACTCCAAATTACAGAATACCCTATTAGTCACAGAAGAAGAATCTTCGATATAATTCTTGAATTCAGTGGAGGAAGCACTGTGGACATGCACTCTGGTCGGAGCCAGGGGGCCCAATCTGGAACCCTCTAGCTCCGATTGAGCCATATAGGGCTCGGTCGGAGCCCTTTGTGGCCCAAATCGGGGCCAGCAGCCCCAATTGGAGCTGCTAGCCCCGATTTAGGTGGTGGCCACCACCAATCGGGGCCGGCCACCACCAATCGAGGTCGGCCACCACCAATTGAGGTGGTGGCCGACTCCAATTGGTGGCTGCCGGCCCGATTGGGACTTCGGCTCCGATTTGAGGCTGGTCGTGGTGGTTGCCGGCTTGGGTGATGGTCGATGACCTTGTGTGGTGGTCGCCGGCTTTAGGTGGTGACTAGAGAAAATATTATGAATCAAATTGTAAAACTCAAAACTTAGAAATATAAATTCGAGGAGTAAATTGAAAAAAACTAAAGTATTTAACGGTCAAACTTAACCGTTGACTAACAGATGCACCAAAAGTCTACAAAATGCAAACATACGACACCAAAAACGTACAAAATAAAACATTTAACACCAAAAACCAACATTGGCCAAACATATGGCACCAAAAAACCCTTTAACCCTTAAACAAATAAAAACACAATTTGAAGGACTAATGTTTGCTCAACTGCATTTTTCACCGCATGAATAGGGACATATAAACACTACAAAAGAAAATATTAATACAAATATTGATATTTGTTTTAATCCGCTTAAGTGAATTTTTTTAATATTTGTATTAGATTAGATATTGGATCAAGCTTGTGTGTATTGTCATCTTGAGAATACAATGACATAATCAAGTTGACTTAAGAATTTTCGAAACATAATCTAGTTAACTCCATTTACGATACAAAAATAGAGAATTTCTTTTGTCGGACAGTAAAGCCTTATTAAAAAAAATATTGACTTATATTATGTACCGTAATATTTATTTATTATACAAAATTAACAAAAAAAAAAATTTAAATGAAATACTCGATGAAGCAGAGCCCTTATAATTTATAGGGTTAATTAGCAAATTGCTAGCCAAACTTTATATGAATGTGCAATTTGCTAGCTAGACTTTTTTTCATAGCAAATTGCTAGCTGAATTTTTTTTTTTTTGTGTAAAATGCTAGCTCCGTCAATTTTTCCGTTAGTTTTGGATGGAAAACAAAATACCCCTATACCCGAAACCCTAAATCCGAAACTCTAAACCCTATGATAATATAAAGACATGACGTTTTATATAAAATCAAAACAATAAATAATAAATGTTAAAAAATATATTAAAGAAAAAACACAACCTTAAAAATGCAAAAAAACTAATTTATTAAAATATTTTTAAAAATTCCATAAAAACATACAATTTTAAAAATATTTAATCTTAATTTTTTTGAACTTTGGGATTATATATTTAACTTATATATCTTTTATATAATATATATAATTATAAATTTTATTCGAGATTTAAATTTGCTTTTATATAAAATTTAAGGTTATTTTACAGTAATAGTAGAACTTTAGGGTATTTTTAGTAATTTTAGAAAGTATATTCCGTCCATAATTAACAAAAAAAATTGAAAGGGCTAGCAAATTGCACATTAGAAAAAGTTCAGCTAGCGAATTGCTACAAAAATAAGTCCGGCTAGGAAATTTCACTTTTCTAGAAAGTCCAGCTAACAATTTGGTAATTAACCCTAATTTATATAAAGAAATATGCCCTAAAGTTATTAAAATTTACAAACGTGTCATTTTCTCCCATTCGTAACTCGCGATTCCAGATCGCGATTCCAAAATCGGAATCTATATCATTGACAATGGACAGTGATTGTGGTAAATGGGCCGGCCTATAAATTTAGGGCACAACCTATTATAATTCAGTTTCCACCCTAATTATTCTCAGGTCTCTTCATCTTGTCTTCTATATCACACGGAAATCCGATTCCCACGAGGGTTGCAGAGAAAGCATGAAGAACGAAGCCGTCGGTCAATCCACACCATTCCATGTCTTCGCCAGGCTCCTAAACGGCGGCACGAAGACTCTCCTCTTTGATACGTCCCGCGTCTGTGCACGCGCCGTCAAGGAGCGAATATTCGACTTCACTAGGATCCCGATCGCCCAGCAGCGTCTGATCTATGGTGGACATCAGATCGAAGATTCCTTTGTCATCCCCTTCCCGGACTCTACCGTCCACCTCTGCCTCCGTCTCCGCGGAGGCAAGGGTGGGTTCGGATCTCTGCTCCGTGGTGCCGCCAACAAGGCCGGCCAGAAGAAGACCAACAACTTCGATGCGTGCAGGGACATGAGCGGGCGGCGTCTCCGCCATGTCAACGCTGAGAAGAAGCTGGAGGAGTGGCAGGCCGAAGCAGAAGATAGGAGGCTGGAAAAGATTGCCGAGGAGTTCATCAAGAAGGCATCGAAGAAGGGAAAGAGGGGAGTTGGAAATGGAGAGGCGGAGAAGTATGTGGAGAAGTATCGGAAGGAGTCGGCAGCCTGCGTTGCTCGTGTTGAATTGTCAGTCAGGGAAGCTCTTGGTTCATCTGGAGCCTCGAAGAAGAGTATTAAGCGTAAGCTTTCAACTGATGCAGGTGTCGATGGGAAGAAGTTGAAAATTTGGTAAGTGTGAGTTTATCCTTCGAATGACATCATTGACTGTTTCTTTAGTTTCGAAGAAGTTACGGAAGATGAGTTTTGCAGTTTCTTGCCTGGGATTCAAATTTGGCTCCTTTATTTGTCACTGCACATTTTTCGTAATGTTCATGATTCCTGATTGGTTTGGGGCCTAGCTTCCTGATTGGGAACGGAGAAGGATGTGGGGAGAAGGATACGGTATATAGGGTTAACAGCTTAACATTGTTCTATTCTAGTGCCAAGTTCAAGCATGGTTTTTACGTGTTCACTTTAACTGCCTCACTGTGTTGCTACTGTTTTCTCTCCGCACTAACTTTTCCCTAGCCTTCAGTATTCATAGTCTACTGATGATTTGCTCCTCTTGCAATGATACTGCGACTTATAAATGAATTAGTAATTGTCAGAAAGCTTTTACTTTGAGGTGCATTTTGGTGGCTAACTGTATCCTGATTATTTTACTTTACAGGATGGGTAAGAGAAAAATGGCTGGAAGTGATGATGATATGGATGAAGACAGCAGTGATGATGATGAGGAAAATGATAAATCTGCTGTCTTGGATAAATCAAATAGCTCAGATTCTGCAAAGGATGGGGCGTTGAGTTCCGACTTGATAACTAGAGGGAGACAAGATGAAGAAAGAACTGCCTTTGGATCCTCAGGGAGTGGTTCTGAGGAAGAAAAAGAGACCATTGTGCAGGGCAACTCTGATTCTGATGGGTGTATTGCTGAGGAATCCATATCAAATGAAGACAATGGCAAAGTTGAGCCAGTGATTGATGCAAACAATGTCAATCATGTTTCTTGCTTTCCTTCTCCAAAAGAAGCTGCAACTGCTGATAATGATGCAATCCAGGTAGAGGATGATCAGCCTGAAAAAAGCAACGAAGAAACTTCTCAAGTGGCTAGCAGTCCCATTAATGAGGGAAGCGTTAAAGTGGTAGAAGTTCCTTCTGAGGTCAACACTGATTCCGAGAATAAAGCAAAACCTGCTGAAGAAATTGTATCAGTGACAGCAGAGAAAGGAGGAGAGCAGAAGCCACTGAATCTTGATGAGTTTGGTTCTGCTTCTGAGTTGGAGGTAATTAATTTTCTTGGACTTTCTTGTGCTCTTTCATATGTTGGATTTGCTTCCATATGAAATTTCTTTAGCATTGATATCCCCTTATCAGAAATCAGTTTGTTTGGATATGTTGCTTGTAGATAGCCTGGCATAGTGCAATAGCGCCTTTCAAGCCAATCTAATAGATGAACAAAAAAATCAAGCATTACCTGTAATGTGTTAGGTGGATTATGGTAAATGAGATTATGCCAATTTCATTTTTAGTTTATTTATATGTGTTAATAATGAGGGATCTAAATTGAGGAATATGACTTGATTCTGTTTATTTGATGAATGTTTTAAGTAAATATCAGCTGATGCTGAATGATCCACTCTGTGATGATAGGTTCTTGGGCTGGAAAGGCTAAAGGTGGAACTACAAAGCCGTGGTTTAAAGTGCGGGGGCATGCTGAAGGAGCGGGCTGCTCGTCTGTTCCTCCTCAAGTCGACCCCTCTGGACAAGATCCCGAAGAAGCTTCTTGCCAAGAAATGATTGTCTATCACTCATCTGTACCCAGCAGCCCAGATAAAATAAGAGTATCTGTTAAGACTGTTTTGTATATGTAAACACCAGAGCGTGTATCCCCTCTATAATCAGAACATATATGACCCCTGTTTGCTGCTTTGTTATTACTGTGTTTTCTCAAAAGTTGAAATCTTTAATCCACAAGTAATATAATAGCACTTACCAGAAGGTTTACATTAATAAAGAAACAGACCCAACAAAAAAGGAAAGTAAGTAGCTAAGAAGAGAAAAGAGGTAATTCTAAATCCTGCATTGTTTCTTCAATTCTCAAGCTTACTGATTTTGGTGCTGCCTACTACTGACAATTACATCCTTGAAGAAGTGGGTCAAAATGGATTCATAATCGGGCATTTTAGCATACCCAGGAAAGTAATTGATGTCAATAATGAGGTACCTCTCTCCATCATAACTACCGTCCTTAATCAAGTCAAAGTTGAAGAGCCTCAACCCCATCATCTTCCTCAGCTCACTCGCCAGTTCCCTCACGAAACTCAACGGCGGCATCTCCATCTCCAACTCTAGCTCCGTATTCTTATTAGCTGAAGCAGCAGTATTTGAAATCTGTGAAAATGGCATCGGATCTTCATCCTCTTCACCAGGAGAGGAGATATCAGGCAAGGACGGTCTCTTCACGCACTGCACATTCTCCCCAACCACATAAACCTTGAACACCACCCCTCCGTGGTTCACAAACTCCTGCAACGCTACCGGAGCTCTCAATTTCTCCAGTCCCTTGGGGGTGAACACCACATGCATCTCGTGAGATCCGGCGCTGCCATCTGCCACCAGAGGCTTGGCGATTACAGGAAACCTAACCGCCTCTCCTACTCCTTGTTTGAGGTCCTCGGGATTATCGACGATCACCTGATTGGGCACCCCGAAGCTCACCTGCTTGTCATTTATGTTGATTTGGCGAACCACTTGGAGCATGGTGAGACGGTTATGGAGGGGCTCGATACGATCGAGGGGGTCGACGATTGGAACATCAGGGTGGTCGATTGAGAAGAGTTGGAGCTGCGTTTTCCAATCCTGACCGTAGAGTTTGTGGACGATGCAGTGGAAAGGGCCGTCCTGGCCTTGATGCTGCTGCGACAGAGGTACGGCGGGATCGATTCGGATGAAAAGGAGGCCTTGGCGAGCGGCGTGATCCAGGAGAGATTGTTGAATCAGAGTTTTCTCTTTCTTTGGAGGGATTGCATATCCAACCCTCAGTTGCTGCTGCTCCATCTCCGACATGCTGTTCTTCCTTGGGCCACTGCTAAGGCTAATGAGCGAGAATTAAGACGACGAACTACGAGAACAATTCCATTGGTATATGGGTTAAAAAAAAACCAAAAAAAAGAAAAAACAATCTCATTCTCACCCTAAGTATTATGTTTCTAACTCTCAAATTTAAAAGAAATTTAAATCAAATTGGTTTCTAGGTTAACAGCCCAAAACGAATTGGTATATCCACTAAATTTTGTTACTTTTTAGTACCCAAGTTATTTCGGGTGTTGTTACCGTTAGAATTTCTTGTTAAAACTGAAAGAATCCTATTTTTTGCGCATGAAAAGACCAAAATACCATGTTTACATAGCAACTCAAAACTTTGTTACCCAATATCTCACTTATTTCTTCATCTTTATGGATGATTTTTTTTTTTTTTTTTAAAAAACCGCATAACTTTTCGAGATCTATGCAATTCAAATAGCCGTAAACTGATTTGCCCAGTTTTTTTTTTTTTTTTTTTTTTCTAATAAACAATGTTTTTCATGTTAATTCATTATTTTTTTGTATCAAACTCCACCGCATTCTAACACTTATCACCCTTGATCACCCACTTTTTTTACTAATTGAATTTCAATGCTACAATCAAACTGTTGCTCTTGGATTCCAACACTTTTGTTTAAGAACAAAATTGATATTATACCTTTCATCCAATAGAAAACAAAAAACGAAAGTCTGTCGAATTAATTATTATGCAATATATAACTTACTGGAATTTTGCTTGATGTCTCCAATAAGCTATACTGGAGTGTCTCTAAATCAATAAACGTCACTGCAAGAGAACATATGGATCTTAGCATGATAAACAGGTCGCCACCTCACCATTCCTTAAGAGGAAGGTTTCTTCATGGCGGCTGAAGAAGGTGACAAGCAGGTCGCCACCTCACCATTTCTTGAGAGGAATGTTTATTCATGGCGGCTGAAGCAGGTCGCCACCTGTCTCTTTCCTTAAGAGGAAGGGTTTCTTCAGAAGGTCGGTGGTAAGTAGGTCGCCACCTGTCCATTTCCTTAAGAGGAAGGGTTTCTTCAATAGTACCTGTCTGCCGACTCGACTCATGCCTTAAGAGGGGGAATCTTTGGGAGGGCTTATCACCAGTTTTCAAGAAGGATCTTAGTCGTCGACATTCACAATATTTGGCGTCGACAATTTGTCTTTGTTTCTTCATTCTGAGTATGACTAGTCGTCGACAGTCTTTCAGGAGTCTCGACCTATATATTACTGACTACTCATTGGCCTGTCCTCTATAATCGTAACCCAACACCATGAATGACACGATTACAAATCCCGGAATAGGATGAACATATCCGGGCTTAGAGACTTTTTGGTACATGGATAACAACCTCTATAAATACAACTACCTCCACTATTTAAATGTTGATATCTCTTTCTAAAATTACTATTATTTCTTTATCTCTAAAACTGAAATTAAATTAAATATTAGAGTGAGTTTACTAGGATACTCAGATCTACCCTTTCTTGCAAGTCCCTAAGACAAGAAATAGGACCGTAAGTACAATGAGACCGAATCAAGGGAATACAATCAGCGTACTTCCTAAAATAGTTAAGAACTTAGAAGAGGTTCTTGGAAAAATGAGTCAAGTGGATCCCACTTAAGCCATGCTTGAAAGAAACTTTGCATTGACATATTTATGACCGACATATAGACTTTCCAATAATCCTTATAAATGTTAGCCAGAAAAACAAAACAATCCTTATCAATGATGATAATGTATTTCTATTGCAAGTGAAGCATGCTTTATATGACTGTCTATTCTAATATTCCAATCTAATCGAAAATGACTTTATATCCTGAATCCGATACCCCAGTTGCTCTGTTAGTGTAAGTTGTGTATGAATTCGGTCAGTTTCAGTTTCATAATGTTATTATATTATAGTAACAAAAGTATTTTATTTCTTTGGATGTTGTCAAAATATTTAAAGCCAGTTTCTCTTCAACTAACAACTTGACATCAAACTTCAGTTGAAGTGACAAATTGACAAGTAAACTTCATTTGTACATGAGTTGAAAATGAGAATCGAAACATCTAACCCTTTTTCAAGATTAAGTTTCCTTTTACTAAAAAAGAGCGACGGATTCCCCCTACCAAAAAAAGAACTGATCCTTTATTCAGCATCACATCAATATAGATAGATTTGTTTCATTCTTTATTAACATCTATCTGCAGCTGCTACTGCATTTGCTGCTGCTTCCTACTCTTATCAATTAAATCAGTGAAGAAGTGAGTAAGTCTGGTCTCGTATCCAGGCATTTTCGCAAACCCAGGACAGTAATTGATATCAACAACCAGATACCTCTCTCCTTCACCTTCATACCTTCCATCCTTAATCAAATCAAAGTTGAACAAACTCAACCCCATCACCCTCCTCAATTCTCCCGCCATTTCCCGAACGAAACTCTCCGGCGGCATCTCCACCTCCACTGCAGGCGCAGTACCCGAGATCTGCGAGAATTGCATCGGCTCCTCACCATCTGCATCATCCTCAGAGGCAACCGCAATATCGTCCGGCAGTGACCGCCTCTCCACGCACTGCACATTCTCTCCCACTACGTAAACCTTGAACATCACGCCTCCGTGCTTCACAAACTCCTGCAACACCACCGGACCTCTCAATTTCTCTAATCCCTTGGGACTGAACACCACGTGCATCTTGTGGGACCCCAGGCTGCCGTCCACCATCAGAGGTTTCGCAATCACCGGAAACCTAACTTCCTCTGTCCGCCGCCCTAGTTTGAGATCGTCTTGATCGTGGAAAACTACCTGATTAGGTATACCGAAGCTCAAGGCGTCATGTCCGTGGATGCTGAGCTTGTGAACAAATTGGAGCATGTTGAGGCGGTTGTGGAGGGGCTCGATGCGATCGAGAGGGTCGACGATGGGGATATTGGGGTAATCGAGTGAGAAGAGCTGGATCTGAGTTTTCCAGTCGTCGTCGTAGAGTTTATGGACGATGCAGTCGAACGGGCCGTCGGGGCTCCGGTGCTGCTCCAACAGAGGGACGGCGGGGTCGATTCGGATGAAATGGAGGCCTTGGCGAGCGGCGTGCTCCAGGAGAGAGGGTCGAATGATGGACGATTCTTTCTTTGGAGGAATTGCGTATCCGACTCTCGAGATTTGCTGCTCCGTCGACGACATTGCTTTTCCGGCCGGTTAGGGTAATGTGGATGATTTAGAAGAAGAATAGGAAGAAAGTGGTGGCGATGTTGATGATGAAGCGAAGGGTAGATAATGAGATATATAAGCGTCGAGAAAACGCAATGTGAGGGTTGTTTCAAAATTAAACAAGAAGCAAGTTGCGGCCAAAACTGGGTGTGTGGAGGGAAATGAATGTGATTCTAATATTCGGCAGCTAGCGGAGAATATTACACTTTCATAATATACAAAACAATATATGCAAATTGCAACCGACGTCGGTGGGAGCGAATATTGATGATAAATTAGTTGAAATTAAGTGATGTTGTATTGTACAAACTGCGCACATTAACTTTGTTACATATTAATAAATAATTATAAAAATATCTACTATAAATTATTATATTAATTCGGCACTAGAAGCCCTCTGACTGACACGTGGACAGTCCACGCAATCACCGTTTCCTAATTTAATTGGAGTTCTCTAAATTTAGATACATAATATTGATTGATTGAAAATTAAGAAGTATTTTTATCTCCGTTTTTGGTCTCTACGCAATTTAAAGAAACAAATTAATTAAAAGTTTCCTTTTAAATAGTAAATCTATACAGTTTGGTTCCGGAAGACAATAGGCCGCCACGTAAGCACAGTATATATAATAGTATTATTATATAAAGAATATACACAATTATAACTAATAAACTATACAAAAATTTCATACGGCAAATATAAAATTTCATAAATGTTATGAATATATTATATGGATGTTCAATATTATGTGTATATATCATCTTCCTTATTTAGACATTCCTTATGTAGATTTTACTTCCTCTCCAAGTCTATGTAATCCCTATATAAGGGACCCTTATGTGTGATAATAAGACATCCTCATGTTCTCTCTTCTATTACCTCTCTACTTTCGTAACACGTTATCAGCACGAAATCGCTCTATTACAAACTTTTTCATTTTAGTGCCCAGCAGACCACATATCGAACTTCTATGCTTCTTCGTCAAGATCCAAAAGCATCACTACAAAAGCATTACATTTGATTTGGAAGATAGGCATCGAACAGAAGCATCCAAGATCCAACCTTGTGTCACGAAAGTATTTATAGACGGGACTAAATACGTGCACGAAGACAAGATGATTGAAAACAAATATCTCTCAGCCCTTTTACTTTAATTTAACATTGATTTTACAATTTTCCCTTTTGATTTTCATAAATATTCTCCATGTCTCTCTTTAACAAGTTGTAGATATAATTTGTGAATTAGGTATGTATCTGCACGAAGTCGGTGTACTAGTAATCCGCAACTACACATATTTCAAGATTCCACGACCACAGTGCAGTGCTGGGCGGAAACCATACTCATATTAGAGTTGCATCCATGGAGCAATATATAATATAACATCAACGAAAAAAAAGGGAGTTTTATTATTATTATTATTATAATAAAATTATATTGACTGATTATTTTATATTCTAATCACTATTATTATCATGTGTAAAAAATGTCGAATTATGTGGAGGAAGCTGACATAATTAATCGATTGGTTTCCCCGAGAGATGATGAACATCACACCGATCTATACGTCCGGGACTGCTCCACACAGATCCACTTCACCATCACAGATCATGGCTAGAACGGAAGACGAATACGATTACCTCTTCAAATAAAACAGATGAGTATACCTATTATAACTAAATTGATATATGGGTTAAACTGAATAATTTATTTTGGTTCTTAAAAAAAAAACTATTTGTCGCGAATGATTAACTGAACATGCAAAACATAACTATTTATACGAAGTTATTTATTTATTTCTTTACATTTTTTATTATTGTTATTTATATCTTACATATACATTATTATAAAGAATTGATTACTCCGCAATCATCATTATGATGACGATGAATAAAATAACAATATGCGGATTATGTTAAAAGAGATACATGACATATCTCCTACGGAAATACGAAAGATATACATATCAGTTAAACCTGAAGTTTACTGATGCATTGAGGTAAACCAGAAGTTTTACCCATATAATACAATATTTGGCGTGACCGGTTACAGACCATTCCGGCACTTAAGATGCGCAATATGCATTATTTGGAAGAACCTGAAAATTCTCCATAAATCATTATGATAATTGCTCTCAAAAGAAAATTCATTATGTGATCATCATCAACTAAGTTCGGGATAAAATTCCATTATTTATGGAAATAATACTAGGTGAATATGGGCCTGTTCACCTGCCATGTGGACCAATATATTATTTTGAAAGATGCATCTACAATTTGGTCACATGTGCGTTGATTATGAATTTGCAAATTTCCAGATTGTGCAATAAAGAATGATGATGATATTGAAAGTTGATATTTACTACAAGATTCGGACAGTTACATGTCTAGATTTGCAGTTTAGCATGAAAGTTACAAGGATCCTCCAATTAAATAGATAAACTGCTACCAATAAGAGCAAATTGAGAACAACTGCATGCTATTATGAAAGCAGCAATATAACTGCGCATCAAGCCAATGTCAAATCACAGTTCTCCCCATTACAACGAAGTTTTGGTAAAGAGACAAATTTCTCATATATGAATTTTATGAAGTGCGATATATATTTGAATTGCTCCAACGCAACGCACTAAGATGGGTCTGGAATGTTGGGAAAAATATGTTGGTTATAAACAATTTATTGAGAACAATGACTAATATATATTTAAAGCAAGAATTGTTGATTGTCATTGGTGAACAACTTTTGAATATTATTCATGACTGAATTCATAAAATAAGAAGAGGATCTTGAGCTCAATATGTCAAAGAATCATTATGTTTGGCCAAAGCTTGAAAAGACGCAAGTAAGAGCAAGGAAAATGCAAAATGTGATAGCCAATGGATATAAATAATTTCTGCGTAAATAGATTGCCTCGTAAGATTGACACAACCCGTGGTACAAAGACTTTTCCGCAGAAAGATGACAATTATTATATGAATCATTTGGTGGAGCAATAACCTTCAAATACATTATTATGTTGGCAGTACATACAAGGTTTTAATATGCGTCTCTTGATATGAATAATTTTATAGCCTATTTGGGTGGCTAATTTGATAGTGAAATCCACGTAAAAATCCCAAAAGGATTTAAAATGCTAGCATGAATATTTTCAGGAATGTTGGATGATAAAAATATTGTACCATTTACGGGTTACTTATGGTATATTATCCCCACTATATCAACATTTGAGCTAAGATGTAGCGAATGCTAATATAAGTATACGAATAAAGCAAATTGATATTTGATAAGATAAATTTATCACGCTATAGCCGAAAGGGGCATCGCGTGAGGGGGAGAATTTGAAGATATTGAAACTCCTGAAAAGTTTTAAATACAATCAATTTATTGATGATGTGAAAATTTAGACGAAATATATTGAAAGGACAAAGGTTTGGCTCGGCCTGAAGATCGAGTACTTAAGAGATTGAAAATAATCTTGTCTTATAAAAGAAAATGTCTTGAAGCTATTTTGCATAGATAAACACATCTATTGAGTACCTTAATGATTGTAAGAATTCCATGAGTTTAATATCATGATGAATCAAGACCTAAATTAATTTGCTACACAAATGTAAGTTATAACATGGAAGTGCACAATTTTCAAATGTAGCATTATATTGTATATATATATGAAGATAATGCAGGTTATATAGCTCGAGTTGAAGATTGTTATATCAAAGGAGACATACAAAACACATTCGCCTCAAGTTATTCTTCATCCAACGAATTTATTCATATGACTATCCAGCAGATTTTTTCAAGGAGGCTTTATCGACTGCGACATCTGGAATATTGGCGAACATGATTGGATTGCGTCGACTTAATGAAATTACGTGATGTCAACATCAGGGGGAGAATCTACACCGCTGCACTCTTTTTCCCTTAACCAAGGTTTTATCCCATCGGGTTTTCCTGGTAAGGTTTTTAACGAGGCAGCTTACAAAAGGGATCCATAATTGTGTACCCTTTTTCCTTCACTAGATTTTTATCCCACTGGGTTTTTTTCTAGTAAGGTTTTAACGAGGCACAATTCCCTTATGAACATCCAAGGGGGAGTGTTATGAATATATTATATGGATGTTCAATATTATGTGTATATATCATCTTCCTTATTTAGACATTCCTTATGTAGATTTTACTTCCTCTCCAAGTCTATGTAATCCCTATATAAGGGACCCTTATGTGTGATAATAAGACATCCTCATGTTCTCTCTTCTATTACCTCTCTACTTTCGTAACAATAAAGTATATATAGTAACAATATTTTATGTATAATAAACTAGCTATAATCATAATCATGTGTATATATCACTAAATGAGAAATTACAAATATAATTATTATAATAGATAATAATAATAACTAATACATATGACAGTTTAGTTAACAAACCTAATATATTACGCAATATACTATATAATATATATTTCGATAAATATTTAAAACTTATCGTATATATTTTTCAAATGATCATGTATAACAATATACAA
Source organism: Clarkia xantiana subsp. parviflora (assembly GCA_036873135.1). Lineage (NCBI taxonomy): Eukaryota > Viridiplantae > Streptophyta > Magnoliopsida > Myrtales > Onagraceae > Clarkia > Clarkia xantiana. Next base: position 24,866,311 of record JAPTYO010000059.1, on the reverse strand, counting down.
TATACACTATCTAAATATTATAGAAATTACCTATAGCAATCCATGATAATATATATATGCAACCACACATATATGTTGCCTATGGTATTACAACCCCAATAAGCCATCAATGAGGATCCATTGACCGACCCAGAAGTTATGTCGTCGTTGAGAGGTTCTAGACAATAGGATTTGGCCGAAGTAGAAGAGCTTTAACGATACAGGGATTATGGATACGACTGCAAGGTTTTATACATGGATTTGGTTTATATGTACTCATAAAGTTTGATAGGTAAGTCGTTTTATTGAACTATATAATGATGTCGGCCTCGATGTGGCCATTTGTAGTGCGATATATATCCCTAACGATGACATTCGTAGCGACCGTATATATGAGAGTGATATGATATTTACACAGAGGAAGACGGTGAAGAAAATATTTACATAGACAAAAGAAAGAGCACATGGTTCTGGGTATAAGTTTGCTATTGCTTTATAGTTATGCTTAAATTTAAATGTGATTGATGAATATCAATCGCATATTAGGAACAATGTCGAGCTATTAGGTTAGTTTTAGTTGAAATTTTTATGAATTATCATGATAATGTTGTAGGGTTGGATCTCTATCTGTAAACAATAAGATTTTATTTGTATATATGTATGAGATTATTTAGTAGTGGATAATTTAATTCGAGCTCTATTTATTTTTAATAGCATTAATGTAATTTATGTTTGTTTGACTATGATATAGGAAAACAAATGTAATGTTCGGAAAGTCATTTCGACGTTGAGCTAAAGCTAAACTTTGGAAGGTAAACACAAACGAATCCATGCTTATTTAACTATTTACGTAAAAAGAAGACCATTCAATTGTTATTAAGTTGTCTTCTTAGTTTCGATGAGAATAATATATTATCACTTTCGTGATGTAAGCAAACATCTAATTCACACCATTTTATTTTATTATTATTTATAGAAAAATACGATTTAGTAGCGTATTAAAAAAATTTAAACTAAATTGTACTTTATTGTTCATGATATAATAAAATTATGGGTATTTTTAAACCTTCTACGCGTTTTATACAGTGAACGTTTACTAATTTAATAAGAGCTCATATAAATTTAGATATCAAATATTAAGTGTTTTTCAATTTTATTAATTGATTTGAAACATAACATTCTAAAGATATTATAATTGATTGTTCTTAGTTTTTTAGATATTTATTATTCTATTTTTCTAGCCATAATATAAATTAGACTATTCTCCTTTTTACTTTGTGTATATAAAAATTATTTTCTAATTCTAACTTTATATTAAGATCACAATATTTTGCTTAGTTAATTATAATATATTATTTTCGTTAATTTTTATCCAGAACCATCATGATGGGTAAAAAATTACAGTTCTGAATCTTAAGTAAACACATAACTTAAAGTATTTTTTTCCTGGCCAATTGCTTAGTAAATCAAGTAGACATTGTTTTTGCTATTTTAGTTTGTTTATTATGCATTTATTATTTTACTTATCTAATTACACCAAATTTTTTATTATCAACTTATACTATTAATTTTTATTTAGTAATATATAAAAAAAAAAAAAAAACAGATGTTATGATATTTTTATCAAAGATGGTACAAATTATTGGATTCGCAACCTAATAACGATTAATTGTGGCAAATAATGTAATTATTAGAATAAACCAAGTATTTAACTTATATTTATAATAACGTATATATATATATATATATATATATATATTACTTTTAAAAAAATTATTGCTATATATTTGTATTTTAACCTTATAAGGAACTAAGTACTTAAACATATATTTATTTAGACATTTACCCGCGCGGTGCGCGGGGTTTGCATCTAGTATTATAATAATTCAGCATCGGAAGCTCTCTGGCTGACATGTGGACAGTATGTCCAGTCAGCATTTCCTAATTTAATCGGAATTTAATAGGTGATGGATATACGCCCAATTTGAACCCGTTGACTTCCAAATCGTTTCATTTTGTTCACCCCGTTAATGATTGCAAATCGAAACTTCAACCCGAATACCCCGCGGAAACACCAACGGTCCGGACGAGGCCGAAATACTCGTCCGGACCAAGTTAGACTCACCTAGGTGAGGTCGGGTGGCCACACCCGACCTCCCCTAGGGGAGATCGGGTGGGCCAACCCTATCTCCCCTAGGAGGGGTTGGGTGGCCTCACCCAACCCCTACCCTTGGGGGTCGGATTTTCCTTACCCCCAAGGGCCCCGACACCGCTTTTAGACTCCCATACTCGGTTTATTTCCGCCAACCTTCTCCGTACCCTAAGGTCTTAATTACGTGATTAAAGGATAATTAATTGTGTTTAAAGGTTAACGATGTCATTAAGCCGCCTTAATGACACCGTTGCCTATAAATACAACTCTCCCACTATTCATTTGAACATCTTTGAACATCTTGGCAAGTTGCATAATTTAGCTCTGACATCTCTCTAGCTTTATCTCTCTACAAATACTGTACTGACTTAGGCATCGGAGATGGTTCATCAGGCACCACCCCCCTCTGTGCCTGGTATTGCCCCTCTTGCAGGGCGAGAAGAGAAGCGAAGCGAAGGACAGAAAGATACGGGCTAGGATGACAAGACTCAAGAGTACCGAATCCGCGACATCTCCAATGAGGAACGAGATTTAGGTCGACCGCCCGTTGACCCTAGACTCGGAACCTAACACTTGGCGCTGTCTGTGGGAAACGCTACGACAAGTCATGGCGTACCACTGTTATTCTAAGATCACCACTTTACAAGATTCGGGAGAGTCACGCCAAGCGCGTACACCTCCTACCAAACACATATATGTCGACAGTCTAAGAGGAAGAGTAACACCTCTCGTCCAGAAACTAAGTGTACTAGCAGCAGACTATCATGTCCGCGTATCTCGGAGCGGCTATCATGTCCGCGTATCTAGGGGCGGCTATCATGTCCACGCCTCTCGGAGTGGCTATCATGTCCACGCGGTGATAAGCGGCTATCATGTCCGCACATCTTGAAGTGGCTGTCATGTCCACCCCTCTCTAGGCGGCTATCATGTCCGCATATTGTCCAACGATTATTGTGTTCACAGGTAATGGACTATATACAGGTTCAGGAGACGCACCAAGTAGACACTCTACCTTGGGAAAAACCAAATACGTGTCGCAAGACACACTCTACCTTGGGGAAAACCAAGTAGCGGTGCAGGAGGCACACTACCTTGAAAACGCCGGGTTGTGGCAACAACATGGATAGGCACGTCGCCTCGCCGACCTCTGACCGACGCCATTGAAGGGTATGTCGCCTCGTCCGACCTCTGGCCTTCTCCCTACCTCGGAAAATTCAAGTAGCTGTCGCGGAGTGCACCCTACCTTGGGAAAAACCAAGTAGCAGCTGTGGAATGCACCCTACTTTGGAAAACCCAAGTAGCAGTCGATACAATAGTCGCCACCTCGTGTCCGAAACGACTACGGTGCGAACACCCCGACAAGGGGGCAACTCCACACCTACGAACTTACAAGTTCACAACTACTACATAGCGAACATCCTCTATACAGGGGCAACTCTATGTCAGTACGGGCCTCGTCCCAACACTTTATACAGCCTATATGGCACTACACGCGTTTGCGCTACCCAACACATGTTTATCATGAGATGTTCATCGACAACATATCAGGAGGCCTAACACCTCGCGACTAAGGGGCAAGTGCCCCTACTTGGCCACGTCACTACATATACTCTCCCTCTGGGGGCATTCACCTCAATGATCTTGGGGGCAATACTATATCAACAAGGGTCATGTCCCTCGGAATATACATTGAGAACATACTTCTGTTGTAAGATGTTCATCAACGACGCGGCGGATGCATGACACCTTGCAAGTCCAGGACCCTCGTGTCCGCGACACACTTTCCCTTATATAGGGTAAGGGTAAAGGTTTGCCTTTCCTTAACTCATCTAACTCTTTTTATGAGTCTTTAGCATATACACACGCTTACATACCTGCGCGTACATATGCATGTCTACACCCACTTCCATACTTGTGTTCCTACTTGCATGTATGCTAGTACACATTTTCACACTCATGATACATCCATGTTCACTCCTAGTTAACATCCTATAGGCATATTTCCTAGTATCCCATACTTAGAAAAATTTCGGACCAAAATTGAAATTTTTCCTCACATAGGCTTACCCCATCATGAAATTGAAGTATGAATCGCTTAGCTGTATTCATATTACATCCCCACGCGAGCATATATTTTTCAAGTATACGCCCATGGCGGAGGTAGATTTATTATTTCCATCTCAGACGGACACGTGCTTGGACACGTGTCCGTGCTATTCTGACGTTTACAATTCCTCTATCTTATAAGGCAGGGGACAGGGTCAGAGGCACACATCCATGGGTAAGTAAGCATTCAGACAAAAAGGTAAAATACCGGCTTCAAATTGCGCGTGTCATACCATCCTAAAATAGAGTCAATCAAGGGTCAGGCCATTGGTTGACTCGGGGGCATGTGATGGATATACGCCCAATTTGAACCCGTTGACTTCCAAATCGTTTCATTTTGTTCACCCCGTTAATGATTGCAAATCGAAACTTCAACCCGAACACCCCGCGGAAACACCAACGGTCCAGACGAGGCCGAAATACTCGTCCGGACCAAGTTAGACTCACCTAGGTGAGGTCGGGTGGGCCAACCCGATCTCCCCTAGGGGAGATAGGGTTGGCTAACCCTATCTTCCCTAGGAGGGGTTGGGTGGCCTCACCCAACCCCTACCCTTGGGGGTCGGATTTTCCTTCCCCCTAAGGGCCCCGACACCGCTTTTAGACTCCCATACTCGGTTTATTTCCGCCAACCTTCTCCGTACCCTAAGGTCTTAATTACGTGATTAAAGGATAATTAATTGTGTTTAAAGGTTAACGATGTCATTAAGCCGCCTTAATGACACCGTTGCCTATAAATACAACTCTCCCACTATTCATTTGAACATCTTTGAACATCTTGGCAAGTTGCATAATTTAGCTCTGACATCTCTCTAGCTTTATCTCTCTACAAATACTGTACTGACTTAGGCATCAGAGAGGGTTCATCAGGCACCACCCCCCCTCTGTGCCTGGTATTGCCCCTCTTGCAGGGCGAGAAGAGAAGCGAAGCGAAGGACACGGGCTAGGATGACAAGACTCAAGAGTACCGAATCCGCGACATCTCCAATGAGGAACGAGATTTAGGTCGACCGCCCGTTGACCCTAGACTCGGAACCTAACAATAGGGGTTCTCTAAATTTAGATACATAATATTGATTGATTGAAATTGAAGAAGTATTTTTATTTCCTATTTTTTTCTCTACGCAATTTAAAGAAACAAATTAATTAAAAGTTTCCTTTTAAATAGCAAATCTATACAGTTTGACTCCGGAAAACCATAGACCGCCACGTAATCATCTAATATATAGTAGATATCTACCGATATATATAACAAAATGCTTCTTACTGCGCTGCTTGATGGCGATGTTGGGAGTAAACCTATGAAGGTGTTCTTTGACAATCAAGCAGCGATTGCGGCAGTAAAGAATCTGAAGTACCATAGTAGGACTAAACACATTGATGTGAAATATAATTATGCTAAATCTAGGGGTGAAACCAAAATCCGGTTGGTCCGAAAAGCCGGTAAAAAATGAACCTGTCCGGACCGAAAAAACCGAAATATACGGTTTGGTTTTTGGTCGGATTTTTTTACTCTAGTTCGGTTTTTCGGTTCGGTTCGGATTTTGAGCTTTGAGGACCGTGGAGACCGAACCGACCGTTATGCTAACTAAATATGTAAAATATATACTATATTACTTGATATTAATCAATATAATTAATTAATTAGGTTAACAAAAATTATAAAATAGTCACTTATGTAGATTATTTTTTCTAATTTTGTTTTATAATTTATTTAATTATATTAATTGACACTATTTTTCATTTCGGTTTGATAAATTCCATGAAATTAATGAGAATTTTAAACGGTGATTGTTAATTTTGGATTTTCGGTTTAAACCGAAAACCGAACCGAAAAAACCGTACTACCAATGGACGGTTTATTTTTCCGCATACGGTTTTTTGGTCGGATTTTTTAAAGGAAAAAAACCGGACCGAAAATATGGATAACCGACCGAACCAAGCAAAAAACCGGTCTGACCGGTCCGGTTTCACCCCTAACTAAATCTATGGTAGAAGATAATATAATCACTTTAGAATACTCGCCCAATGATGATATGGTGGCGGACTCACTTACTAAACCATTACGTAGAGAGATATTTGAAAAACATGTAAAACTGCTTGGATTGCGTAGGTTTTAAATGTGGGCATGTATTTGTGATAACATTTTGATGAATTGGAAGTTACATTTTGATAAATGAGAGAATTGCAATTTGAGTTTATGATTCATCAACGTCATAATGTTTGATTACATCGGATTGTACGGTCTATAAACTAAGTCGTAGGATGAAGCAATCATATGCATAAATTATGTCGAATGTGGGCCTTGCCTTGTCACAAGGGCACGGTAATCTTGTAGGAGAGGTGGACCTCTTCCGAAGCATGACTGGCTAAAAACCAGTTGGGAAACTTGGTTATGCAATAAAATCATTTGATTTCGGAATAACACGATATGATTTTCGTTTTGCACTTCGCCGGCGATGAACTATGTTCGTCATTAACCACATTATGGGCCAGATGAAAGTCTGCGATAGCATCATTGACATATCCCACACCTGACGATGTTCGGGTATGCTACCGACACGTGCTTCATACTACGCGTGACACGTTCGACCACGGGGTCATGCTCGGTTATGCTACATAGAATCCTCGTGATTCAGACGGGCGCAAAATTTTTCACCTCGAGCGTGTGATTGATCATGAGAGCCTTATGAAGAGGCACCTGAAGTATCCTCAAGAACTCAGAACTTATACCTAAGGTCAGGCTCAATGTTCGCTTCCTTGCGTATAAGCGCAGTGCTGAAGAAAAATGCCAAGTTACCACGTCTTTGGAAACCGGTTGGGTTTGACTAAGGGTATGAGCAATGAGGATGGTCAAGTTCACATGTAATTCATCGAATCTTGTATTCACTAGGCGGCCACCAACCGGATATTAGTTGAAGGTTGTGAATACTTATGCGGATGCCCTGGAGAAGTATTCCTATGTGGAAACTGGGCAATTTGAGAATTAACAGTTGACCAAGGATACAGCGCGATACAGATTGATGCTTTTAACACGTTGATTTGAGATAGGGAATCAACGTTCCGCGAGCGCTACAACACTCCTAACATATTAGTAGCACGAATCCCGTCGTATCCGCCGGTCGCACGGTAAACCTCGTATGAACTATTCGGAAGCAGGGGCAGGATCAAAAGAGTGGAATGTTGATGCGATTTGGACAATAATACATTAACAGGCAACCTCCCATTCCGGCGAGTGGGAGCTGTTAGCATATGGAGATTGGGCGCCGTAATTAGGAGCCCATTAATATGTATATGTTACCTAAGAAATTAGGTAAATGTCACATTAGGATAATTGGGCTTGACCCAAATCCCAATTGACATGAGAGGCCCAAATATTGGGCCTCCCTTGTACATGGCCGGCCGAAACTATGTGATAGGGGCAAAGTGGACTTTTGTCCACTTTGCTCCTCCTATAAATAAGGGGTGTTAGGGTTTTCTTAAGGGTGATTCACAATTCCTCCTAAGTGGTGATTTGAGAGAAAAACCCTCCTCCCTAATACTAGTTTCGGCCAAATCATATTCCTACACCAAGGGTGTGCCAATTTGCTTGGAGCAAATCACTCTGGAGATCTGTCCTTGCCAATAATTGATCAAAGGCTTTGCTGTGGAGACTATACCGCGTAGGACTTCCTTAATAAGAACTTCTACGGGTTCCGTCCGGTGGGTCGTGAACTCCCTCAGCAGGATCTTTGGGGATTACGGAAAGGATTTAAGGTAAGTGCACATCTTCCGTTTCGTAATTCTGATTACTGACATGTACCTGTGTTTGAGTTTCCGTAGTAATCTGCCCCGTAATCCAACAATGTACACCTATAATTCTCCGACTCTTGTATTCACTAGGTGGCCTTCAAACCATTTATTAGTTGAAGGTTGTGAATACTTGTACGGATGCCTTGGAGTAGTGTTCCTATGTGGAAACTAGGCAATTGGAGAATAACAGTTGACCAAGGATACAACGCGCCACAGAGAAATAATGGGTTGATAACATGTTGGGAATCAACGTTCCGCGGATGCAACAACACTCTTAACCGATGAGTAGCACGATGTCTGTTGTGTCTGCCGGTCGCACGACAAACCTCGTATGAATAATTCAGAAGCTAAACTGGATCGAAGATTAAATGTTGATGTGTTGGTCGACAACATACTAATAGGCACCCTCCCATTCCGGCGAGTGGGAGCTGTTGGCATTTAGTGAATTGGTCGCCGTAATAAGAGCCCTTTAATATAAGCCCAACATCCTAATTAATTGGATAACGTCAAATTAGAGATTTTGTGCTAGGCCTAAAATCCATTGACATGAGAGGCCTAAAATTGGGCCTCCCTTATCACTTGATGGCCGACCGAAACTAGGGTGTTAACCCTAGCTGAGTTTTGCCCACCTCCTCTATAAATAGAGAGTGTTAGGATTTATTTAAGGTTAATCAGTCTTCCTTCTAAGTGTTGAGACAAAAGAAATCCCTCCTCCCTAACACCATAGTTTCGGTCGAACCTATACCACAAGGAGGTGCCAAATTGCTTCGAGCAATTATCATGGAGATCCATCCTGCTAATGAATTGAAAAGAGGCTTTGTTGTGGAGACCATTTAGTGTAGGTGATTCCTTAACCAAAATCCTTACAAGGGCCGTCCGACGGACTACGAACTCCCGTCAAGATCTTGGGTCTACGGAAAGCTTGAAAATGGTTTGTTTCAATTTCCGCTGCGTAATTAGGTTACCTGGTATGTACACATGTTTCAATCCGTAGTAACTATCCCCTATTTCCAACATAATTAATGCGCAATATATATCTATAATTGATTAGATTCTATATTAGGGATAAAATATATCAATAAATCTATTTTCTCAATCTTCTTAGGTATGTATTTATCACCATATATATATATTCCTAAAACCATGCATAGAATATATCGGTAATTAATGTCACGATTTGACCTCGCGACGAAACCTAGCCGCCGAAAAAAATAAATTAATGTTTTTTTATTGTTGTTGCCTTGGGAGGCCACGCCGTGGTGGCTTGGCCGTGGCCACCATGGCTAGCCACAGCCAAGCCGCGGCTATGCCGCGGCCCTAGGGTTCGGTGGCCAATTTCAAGATCAAATTTCACCTCGATAAAAAATTCAAAGTTCAATTTTGATAAAAATCACAATTTTTAATTTATTAAAAATTCATGAACACCCTACACATGCTCTGATACCACTGATGGATTCTAAGTGATAAATAATACAGATCAAACCACAGGTACATGCTAGGTAAACTAATTGCGTTGCGGAAATTGTGCACATACCTATATTGCAATTATGCGATCCGTATCCCAAGGACGTCAACGAGGGAGTTTACGATCTTCCGGACGGTGTCCTACGTGAACTCTGGTTAAGGAGCAATCCGCAGACAATGGTCTCCACAGCAAAGCCTCTTCAATCCGGTCGCTGGATTGTCTCTGGGGTGAATTGACTGTCACGATTCGGCACCTACTATATGGTGAAAGAGGTTCAGCCAAACCTATAGCGTATAGGGAGAGTGATTTTTTTTATTTCTAACAACTAAATGGAGAGAATGACCAACCCCAGGAAATCCCTAACACCACATATCTATAAGAGGGGGTGAGCAAAACCCTTTGGGGTTGCTCACCATTATTTCAGCCGAACAAGTCTAATAGGGCCGACCCAGTTGGGCTGCGCATGACCCAAGAGGATTTCGGCCTGACCCGAAATCCATTATGTGTCATACCCCAAATTAGACTTAGCATGTTGGACTTATATTAATAAGCTCCTATTGCGGCGACCCATTTACTCCAAATGCCAACAATATGCATATAGTTATTTCCTTCTATTTATTTATGATACTATTTTTCTATAACTATTTTAATTTTATATTAGTTTGATTTTTTATTTATATTAACTATATTTTTTTAGTTGTGATCATCGTAGTTAAATAACCACAATGATACTCCAGTTTACAAACTAGTTTTTTATTTTTATTTTTTATGTGTAACTATATGTAAAAAGCTTTCAAATGCCATTTGATCATACCGTGTCTTTCATGTTTTCATAATAATTAAAAATATGAAGCATTCTTTTAGTATTTTATTTTATATATACAATTTATGCATAAAAGCTCAAAATCAATAACTCGTCATAACATAGATTTTCATTTTATAAAATTTTAGTGTAACGTGAGGTCAATAACTAGCATTTGTCTTTAACATGATAGATTGAAGTGACCTAACTTAATTGACTAGCCTAATCTACAGTTTATGATATCCGAAATGATATAACGTCCGATTTAAGAGTCCGTGAAGTTCCGAACTCTGTCTACCATGTAAATAGGCACAAAGTTGATATTAATTACTTTGACTGCCATTGCCTCTAAATTCGTGATTTGGCGGACTCCAATGTCGGAACGCCTATCACTGTTCTTATGATATTTATATGAATATAATATGATAAAAGACACTCGCTCGATTAACTACAGATTTGACCCTAAATAAAACCCACAGATTCACAACTTATACTGTGGATTTAGTCATTTATGGTTTTATCATTATTTCAGCCGCTAAACGACATTTTGTAGTAGGTATTCAGAATCCCAGATTTCTTTAAATCCACACATTAATTTATTATATTTTTGCCAAGAAATCTACACATTAATAATTTATCAATCAATTGTCTGTATAAGCCTTAAAACTTGCCTATATAGTATTGAATGTATGTGAATAGTTCTAATCATTCAATCAAGATGGATAAGAATTCTGTGCACCAACAAATATATATTATGTTCAAAAGTTTTTTCGATGAGGTTCGCTTTAAACTCAAACACGCGATGATTGATACTCTTTATTATATTTACTGTGAAGAGTAACTAAAAAATCATGTTTCTTAGAGTATGCAAAAATATGATTTTTATGTTGTATATGATGATTACATATTATCTTTAATTTTATTTCATCAGGGGATAATGGATGATCAATTTCTTATGTTGGAACTAATATTTGATGATTTCAAAGCCATTAAGGATATATTTGCAGCGTACTTTGAGGATTCAACCGAATCAATTGAAATGTTGGAGCAATTACTGTAAGAATTTGATATTGCATGCATTGTTATAGTAGATAAAAATCACACTGATTTATAATTTATATATTTAAATACTTTTTTAATTTAGGGAAAAAGAACCAATTGATTATACTGAATTGGGGAGACTGCTGCATAAAGCTAAAGACCGTAGTTCTCAGTAAGTTATTATATATTTTATCATATAACCTGAATTGGAACGAAGCATTAAAAATAATAATAGTCTGTTTATGAAACTTTACTTTGATTCTTGATTACAAATATCTAGTATAACTGCATATTGTTTATTTTCTCATTCATATTTTGGTAATATTCACAACTTTTGACATTATGCAGGATTGGGGCTAAAAAAGTGATGATGAAAATAGACGAGATGACCGAGACTTGCACCTCTGAAAACTTTGAAGGGTATACATGTTTTATTTGCTTAATTTTATATTATCACCAATTCCCTTTGTACTTGTTGAGATAAAGCTAAAGTTACATTATATACTTGATTGACACTTGCAAATTTTTAATAAAAAAAAACACTAAACAAATAAATAATATTTTATATGTAGACTTGGTTATGTTTTAAAAAACAGAGTATTATAACTTGCGTAGCACAAGATATGACATGTGATTTTATATAATGAACTTCACATAATAAAAAGATAATATTTCACATAAAAATGTTTTATTTTCTATTTAATGACTAGATTTTCTTATTCGGCATAAATTTTACTTGATATGCAAATAATGATTTTTTTTTTCTAGAAAATAAAAAATAACAGTTCATTTTACTTATTAGGGTCTATATAAACCAGAAGTGAAATATATATTAAAAATTGCATTCTTTAATAGGTTGACAAACGGTAATTCTTGGAATTTGTTCTCTAAAATTTATATCTAATGCCTGTAGATGCAAAACATCTCTTCAAAATTTGAAGGAAGCACATAGTGACCTTAAAGACAAGATTGAAACTTATGCGAAGGTATATTTCTCACCATAGTCATTATATTATTATTTAGAAATAATGCATTGTTTATCCAAAAAAAAATAATTATGCATTGTACAAAGATACGTGAAGAATTCAAGAAAAAATCTTATATATATATGTATGTATATGTATAAACAGTTGAAAGAATCTGCAGTCTGAAGCATGGCAGATATATATGGAGAAGTGGAAGGATTAACTCATCATGCTTCAGTTCAGAAATAATTAGAAACATGTTATCTTGCTTTAAGAATGCATCTTTAATATATCTTATCTCATATTAAAACATTTTGTACTAAATTATTATTGAAAGACTTTTATTATGTAAATTTTTAAAAGACTATTGTTGTCATATTGTTATTTCTTATTTACTATTACTATTATTATTTATCTATTTATATTTTGATTTGGAATGGATTGGGAAATTATAGGTTAAGAGAATTATGAAGTAGAGTAGGGTATGGGTAAACTTTTTTCTTCTTTTATAAAGGACTTATTTGTAAGTCTATGAAACAGTGTGAGTACTTAGCTTTTGGAGGAATGACATATCGTAATTTTTACGAACTCTAAGGGCAATTCGGTCTCTACTTCAAGAAAATATTTTCTTATTTTGGATCTTCCACAGGTGAACACTTCGGCTGACATCCGCCGAACCCCAAAATAGTTCCACCTTGATTGTGAGAAAAACTAACAAATGTACTCCATCAATGTTTAATCAAGCCTATAATTGCAGCTCCATTGAGGGACTTCAGAGACTTCTCGCGAACCCTGTTCTGATCGCATCCTTGACGAAGTCGTTATCCAGTTATGGTAGGGTAGAGACTGAGGAGGATGTGTTGGAATTTGGTGAATGGGCCACCGTAATAGAAGTCATTTAATATAAGCCCAACACCTAAGTAATTGGGTAATGTCATATTAGGAATTTTAGGCTAGGCCTAAAATCCCAATGGACATGAGTAGCCCAAAATTGGGCCCCCCTTAATGCTTGGCCGACCGAAACTTAAGGTGGGCATCTAGGAGTGTTTTGCCCACCTCCACTTATAAATAGAGGATGATAGGGATTTATTCAGGGTTAACCACTCTTCCTCCTTAGTGTTGAGAAAAAAGAAATCCCTCAATCCTAATAGCTAGTTTCGGTCGAACCCCTATAGCAAGGAGGTGCCAAATTGCTTCGAGCAATTACCCCAAAGATCCATCATGCTGACTAATTGAAAAGAGGCTTTGTTGTGGAGATCATTCCTCGTAGGTGAGTCTTTGATCAGAGTTCCTACAGGAGCCGTCCGGCGGACCACGAACTCCCTGTCACGATCTTGGGCTACGGAAAGCATTGTAGATATGTGCACTATATCCGATGCGTAATCAGTTACATAGCATGTACCTCGTTTTTGTTTCCGTAGTGATTATTCTATAATTCGAACAGTGGTATCAAAGCCTGTGTAGAGAGTTCGTGATTTTTATAAAATTGATGTTCTTGAGTTTTTAGTAAAACTGATATTCATGAAACTGTGAGTTTTTGGTAAAAACGGCGTTCATGATCTTCAAGAAAAACGTTACCTTTATCAAAATTGAATATTGGATTATTGGTCTTAGTAAAAATTGATCTTGAAATTTGACCACTAATCTAAAATTTAGGGTTAAGAACCTATGAAAGGTCTGAACTATCACCCATGTTAACGGGAGAGGTCTGAAATTTAAAAAGTTAATAACGGAGGTCTGAAATTTCAGTTTTGTTGATAACAGCGGTCTCAGTTAGTTTTTCCCGTTAAAACTAACGGAAGTTGGTCACATACTTGGCATGTGACCGAAAATAAAATAAATTTCCAAAAATACCCTTCTATCAAGTGTGCCCCTCACATGCTTGAACTGAAAAGACCAAAATGCCCTTGAAGCCACCACGGCTCCACCAACCGTACTCCCGCGACCACCACCGTACTCCGGCGACCACCACCAAGGCTCCGATTGGGCCCAAATCGGAGCCATCGGCCCCGATTGGGCTCCGGCTAGGGCTGGCAATTTGGGCCCGACACGATGGGCCGACACGAACACGACACGAAAATTACGGGTTTGGGTTTGATATTGATGACACGGAACGACACGATAGCACGATATAGCACGATAATTCTAAAATTTTACTTCAAAATTTTTTATATTTGATTTTTTATTCAATTTATTCTAGGTTTTTCATGCTGATTTTTCATGTTGGGTCGGGTTGGGCTGGGTTTGGGCTGACCCCTGGAACACGACACGAAGCTAGCACGACACGAACACGCACGAACCGCACGAATTGCCAGCCCTAGCTCCGGCCGGGGCCACAGAGCTCCGATCTGGATTTCGACTCACCAGTCAGATTTTAGCCATTTAACAAAAAAATAAATGTATAAGTAACTAACACCACATACAAAGTTAAGTATCTACTATTTATGTACCATTTTTAAGTTCAGTTAAAAATTTATCATGTATTATTTTTTATTTATAATCAGATTTTTTTTTTTTCAAAAAAAAACTTTGGGCAGCTGCCCTTCTTAGGCCGAACAAAAAAATCATGTTTATGAGGTCGCACAAAATGATGTGAATTGATACATTCATTTCATGTGTTCTATTTCTGTCGTGTCAAAGTTATGTACTTTACTATATATACACGAAGAACCCATCTTAAAAAGTTGGGTACAATTTTGACAAGGTATGTACAATGTTGCATACGATCTCTGAAGAGAGATTTTCAGAACCAAGAAATGATGTTCATACGCCATCTTCCTTACTAACTAAGCGCCAGCTAGCTACGAATGAACATGAACTGGAGAGTGTGCATGAGATTTCCTACAAATAGGACAAGAACTGTTCATACGCAACCATTCATCTACGCAATCTGCATGAAAGCAATGCTTGCATTCCGGGATACAACGCAGGATGTCTTTGGGAAGATACTCCGACAAGCAAATAGAACAGATAATGTGGTTGGGCCCCGACAGCCGCCGACTCTCTCCGACCACCACTTTTTCGAATGACTGAATGGTGAGATCGTCGAGACCAATGGATAAACCATGATGAGGCTCTGCCACAATTGCGATGTTGTTGTTCTCCTCTATTTGAGTATCATCGTCTCCTCTATTTGCGCAGCCGATGCAGAATCCGAGTGATATTGCACAAATGGCCACTGGGACGCCGATTGTGAAACCTATTAATTTGAATATGCTCGTTTCCCCAGCTACGTACATATATAATAACAAATACATTATCTAAATAAGCGTGTTCAATAATTTCAATTATTATAACACCCTTTTCTAACAACAGTTTTCAATTAATGATAGGGTTAAAGGTCCTTTTGTACCACATGTTTGCAAAAATTACACTATTCATATCACTAGTATTTTTTCGTACCGAATTGGTATCATATGTTTCCAAACCTTACTGTTTTGGTACCTCGTTAGGGTTCTGTCAAAAACAGCCGTTAAATGGCATGTGCCATGCACGTGACCAGCCCAAAACTTTCAATTTTGTTACAATTTAGTCCATCTAATACATCACTAACTTTTATTTTGTCCAATTTAGTCCTAAAACTTCAAAACCAAACCATTTTCCCAAATTGACCTAGCCGGACTTAGCCTAGGGCTAGGTCAATTGGGACCTAGCCCCAACTGAGTTAAATTGGGGCTAGGTCCAATTGACCTAGCCGGACCTAGCTTAGGGCTAGGTCCGGCTAGGTCAATTTGGGGCTAGCTTAGGGCTAGGTCCGGACCTAACATATGGTACCAATACGGTACGAAAAAATACTAGTGATATGAACAGTGTAATTTTTGCAAACATATGGTACCAAAAAGACCTTTTAACCCTTAATGATAAGGTGTTAATTACGTACCTCCCTTTATTTTGATGTCGGGTGCATACCATGACAGTTGGAGGTCCCGAGAGAGGTCACTGACTGTGCTTTGCCTATAACTATAATACGATCGCCGTATTATTTGGAGCCGATAAATGCCCTTTAGTTTACACGATGAATGATTTGACAAGTGATTAACATCCGAGTAACTGGTAGTGGCCACGACTGTGTTAGTTGCATTGCTAAGGCAGTAGATTATGTCGTCGGAGTATGTGTACGATAATGTTCCGTTATTAGGGCAGTCGAAGAATGTGTAGTTGTCGTAGACAGGAGACATAGAACTGTAGAAAGGGGATCCCGTCAGGTTTAAGTTCAGGACCATTCCTGCAGATGATATTATTATGATATATAATAATAATGAATAATAAGGATGGTAGTTATCTACTACATCTATTAATTTGATGGAAAAGTCTATATCTATTAATTTGATGGAAAAATTATAATAGACCCACGTCACCATGTGAAATATTAACTATCATATGAAAATATCACTTTTAATACAATTCACTAAACTATTTAGTCCGTCTAGTTAGATTATAAATTTTCTACATTAGAGTGCATTAGGTTGATTCACGCCTCTTTACTGAACAACTTATATTTAATCAACAACTTATACTATCAGTAAAATTTTTAATTTATTTTTGCAAACTCATTTTTTTTTCTTTGCCGACAAATAGTAGTATTTGGTTGGAAATTATATTACAAATTACCGACTAAATTATATTTTTTTGGCCAAACATATATACCTTAAAACTTATTGGTATTTACCCTCGGTTATTATAGAAGTTTTTATTAAAAATTCAACTATATAATATGTCAACGTAATAAACTGATCACTATAATTTTATGCCATAATTTTTAAATAACCCTCGATCAATTGATGTAAAGGGAAAGGAAATGGCTAATTAATACATAAGAATATAATTCTTAGAGAGTTTGAAGCTTTAACGCTCCGGTCGGAAAATTAAAAAAGAAAAAAAAAATGCCTAAGAAAAAAAGTTGATTATATATACCTGGCATGCAATTCCCAGGATCATAGAGCACTATGTTTTGATTGATATAACTGATGTCCCGTACGATGAAGTCGCCGGAGTTAGGAAGCCTAAGGACTGGGTCACCTTGGTTGCTGCAGCTGAGGTTGAAGCCAGGAGACCCACAACTGGGAGGCTGGCCGCCGCCTTTTATGTGAAAGGGGAAATGAATACGAATGAAGCTTCTGCTGCAGAAAACAGTGGAGCATTGTTCCACAGCTTTGCTTTCATGGAAGAAGACGAAGAAGATGGTAGCTGCTAAGATACGCATGATGATTATTATGAAACAAGAATGATTCTTTTGCAAGGGATTTATGACTTGTGTGTTATTGTCAGCAAGCAAGAGTAATTAAATAATGTGTATTTCATAAAGTCTACTTCATTTAATTAGTGTATTTGACATGTCTCTCTACTTACCTTTTCCATAGAAGCAACCTACCCTGAATTTATTTTTAATTTTGATCGAGTTTTTAATTGTGTAATAAATGTTCTTTGGCCAAAAAAAAAAAAGAAGCAACCCACCCTGAATTTGTTTTTAATTTTGATTGAGTTTTTAATTGTGTAATAAATGTTCTTTGGCCAAAAAAAAATTGTGTAATATTCGATGGATTTCAAGAAAAACTGGCACTATAAGAAATCTAGTCTTTTATATATGAGAACTGCCTCAGCGACAAATCGTCGCACCCATTCATCCAGGAACTTATAGACACGCGTTTCTCTGACGGGGTAACTTAGTAAAAATCGACAAGTATAATCGCAAAGAGACCCAATGGAGCATGTGCAACAGCATGAGGCTTCATTGTTGGGGCGCACTAATGATGAAAGATTGATGGTTGTATCATTCCCAACAACATTGATGGGGTAGCCTCGCACTGATTCTTCGTTCTCCCGAAGGCATCGATAAGCTCCTGGCCGCAGTTAAAAGCTAAGTTTATCCAAAGGTACCTAGGAGAAAGACAGCTCATGAAAGGTTCGAACGCTATTGACGGCATCCGTCAGGAGAATGACGAGACATTAGCAAGTTATTATACCCACTTCAATCAAAATTTGGCGGATATCGACATTGAAATGTCAGATGGAGAAGTCATAAGCGCTTTCAAAAGGAACCTCGGACGTTGGGGAGCGCCAATAGAGGATAGCTTGACGCTCAACATGGTCAGCACAATTGAAGAATTGACAGCAATGGTGAAAACAATAGAGACACAAGATTTAACGTGGTTCGGTTAAAATCGACCTACGTCCACAATTCCGGCGGCTGGCGTTTTTATTAGGATATTCACAGAGGTTACAATTTCAGAGAATACAATGCTATTTATAATAGCGGCGGAGAAAGAATCAGAAACCCTACCGGGCCGAGTCGGCCCAAAATTCGGGTCGGGGCTTCGCCCCCCTCAACCCCCCCCCCCCTTCTTCCACTGCCTTCCGAGTGAAATGGTATCGTCTCCGGATGTGTTTTGTCCTGGAATGATGGACAGTGTTCTTCACTAACTGTATGGCACTCTGGCTATCAGTGTAGAGAATCTTCTCACGCTGCTTTAAGTCTAGCTCTTCCAGATAATCTGTCAGCCATATCATCTCCTTCCCAGCTTCAGCAATTGCAGCATACTCAGCTTCACAAGATGAAAGGGCAACACATTTCTGAAGCTTGGACATCCAACTCACTGCAGTTCCACCTATAGTGTAGATGTACCCAGATGTACTGTGACTTGAGTCCACATCTCCACTGAGATCAGCATCTACAAAACCCTGTAGTATCACCTTGCCATAACAGAGTGATGTCTTGGACGTACCTCTCAAGTATCTCAGAAGCCACTTCACAGCTTCCCAATGCTCTTTCCCAGGGTTGGACATGAACCTGCTAACAACCCCCATTGCATGTGCTATGTCAGGTCTTGTACAGACCATAGCATACATCAAGCTCCCAATTGCAGATGCATATGGAACAAGGGTCATCTGCTCTCGCTCCTCATCTGACTTGGGTGACTGCTCATTTGACAGCTTCTTGTGATTAGTCAATGGAGTAGTCCTGGGTTTAGCATCACTCACTTTAAACCTGCTCAGCACCTTCTCAATGTACTTCTCCTGGGATAGATTTAGAGTCCCTGCAGCCCTGTCTCGAGAAATCCTCATCCCAAGAATCTGCTTTGCTGCACCCAAATCTTTCATCTCAAACTCTGAAGACAGGCTTGCCTTCAGATCGTCAATATCCCTCATATTTGCTCATACAATCAACATATCATCCACATACAAGAACAGTAAAACAAAGGAATCAGTATACTTCTTAAAGTAACAACAATTATTTTTTTCACTCCCGTGGAACCCGTTCTTGCGCATGAAGGAGTCAAACTTCTTGTACCACTGTCTAGGTGCTTGCTTCAACCCGTATAAGCTTCTGCTAAGCTTACACACCATGTGTTTCTTGCCCGGAACAACAAATCCTTCTGGTTGATGCATATAGATCTCTTTATCAAGATCTCCATGTAAGAATGCGGTTTTCACATCCATCTGTTCAAGGTGCAAGTTCTCTGATGCAACAATATTCAACAACATCCGAATAGAAGTTAACTTTACAACAGGAGAAAATATTTCAGCATAATCGATATCCTTCCTTTGTAAATAACCTTTAACAACCAACATTGCCTTGAACCTCTTCCTGGCATCTGCTTCAGTCTTTACCCTGAACACCCACTTGTTCTGTAAAGCTCTCTTTCCTGCAGGCAGTTGTGTCAACACCCATGTGTTGTTCTTCTCAAGTGAGCTCATCTCTTCATCCATCGCTTGCTCCCACTTGATCGAATCCTCCATTTGCAGAGCCTCATCAAAGGACTCAGGCTCCCCTTCATCTGTCAACAACAAGTAATGTAGTGATAGCGAGTACATGTCTGGTGGCCTGATGGTCCTGGATTATCTCCTCAACACCTGCTTAGATGTTACTAGGTCCTCTTCTGGGTTTATCTCTGGCTCAACCTCAAGTTCTTCCACGTTAGTGTCCGAAGTTGATTAAGTTCCTTCTGTCTCCAACTCAACCTCAACTCCCACTTGTTATGGAATCTCTGGAGTCTCTGAAACCTTCTGATTCTTGTCTTTGTACAAGACACCTTCATCAAAGGTCACATCACAGTGTCTCAGGATCTTCATGTTCTTCTCATCCCAAAACCTGTAGCCAAACTTTTCAGAGCCATAACCTATGAAGTAACACTTCACAGCCTTCGCATCAAGCTTGTCCCTTTTCTCTGGATCAACATGAACATAAGTTGTGCACCCAAAGGTCTTCAAGTGAGAATACCTGAGTTCCTTTCCCGTCCATACCTCTTTAGGAATCTTGAACCCCAGAGGAACAGAAGGTCTCATGTTGATCAAGTAGGCATCTGTGTTAACAGCATCAGCCCAGAACATCTTGGGCAATCCACAATGGATTCTCATGCTCCGTGCACGCTCATTCAATGTCCTGTTCATCTTCTCAGCGATGCCATTCTGTCTTGCCTTACCAGGAACTGTCTTCATCACTCAGATTCCCTCAGCAGCACAGAACTTAATGAATTCCGACTTTTCATACTCCCCTCCATTGTCAGATCTCATACATTTGATCTTCAACCCAGTCTGATTTTCAACTTCAGCTTCCACTTCTTGAAGGTAGCAAACACATCTGACTTGTGTTTCAAGTAGTAGACCCATACCTTCCTGTTGAAGTCATCAATGAAGGTAACATAGAACCTGGATCCGCCAAGTGAGGAAACTGGAGCTGGTCCCCAAACATCTGTATGGACAAATTCCAGCCTCTCCTTCTTTGGCTCCCTTGGAGTCTTCGAGAAACTGACTCATTTCTGCTTCCCCATGACACAGCTTTCACATAGCCCCATGTCGACATGCTTCAAGCCTTCTAGAACTCCTTTCTCCACCAGCATCTTCATCCATTTGACACTCATATGTCCAAGTCTGTTATGCCACATACATGAACTGGATGCACTTTCCTGAGCTACAACTGCGTTTATACACCCTTCAGTGGTGTACAAGGTTCCAGATTTAAGGCCCCGTGCTACAACCATAACACCCTTCTTAATCTTCCATGAACCGTTCCCAAACTCTGCTGCATACCCTGTGCTATCCAACTGACCAACCGAGATCAGATTATTCTTGAGACCATGAATATATCTGACATCTTCCAATGTCCACTGATTTCCTGCTGGTGTATGAATGCAGACATTCCCCTTTCCTTCAATCTCCAATGCCTTGTTGTCAGCAAGGTACACCTTTCCAAATTTTCCAGACTTGAAATTTCGGAACAACTCCTTGCTGGAGACGAATGAAATGATGCTCCAGAATCCAAAATCCAGGATTCAAGTGAGCTGTTCACACTAAGGATTAGAGCATCCTTAATGTCTTCTGCTGAGTTCACAAAATCATTATCATTGCCAGATTTGTGATTCTGCTTCTTTGGCTTTGAACAATTAGATCGAAAATGACATTTTTCACCACAGTTCCAACATGATCCTTGTGGCCTTCCTGGAGACTTCCCTCTGTTTCTTGATTTTGAGCGTCTATGCTGATTTGGACCCTTTGATTTGCTTCTCCCCCTTTTGTCAACACTGAGAGCACTTCTAGACGAATCACCAATTTCTCGTTTGCGAATACTTTCGCTGAGAACTACATCTCTGATTTCATCAAACTTCAGCTTCTCAGAATCACGGGAACTACTAATTGCGGAAACAATAGTATCCCACGACTCGGGCAGAGATGACAGGAAAATCAAGACTTTAACCTCATCCTCAAATTTAATCTCGACAGAACTCAGTTGCGACACAATCATATTAAAGGCATTTATATGTTCAGCAACATGACCACCTTCAACCATCTGTAAATTGAACAAGCGACGCATCAAATATACCTTGTTCATCGCCGATGGTTTCTCGTACATGTTCGACAACGCCTTCAACACGCCTGCTGTCGAGGTTTCCTTGACGATATTGAAAGCAACGTTCTTGGACAAGCACAATCGAATCAGCCCCAAGGCTTGTCGATCTTTGAGCTTCCACTGCTGGTCCGTCATAGACTCTGGTTTCTCCCCGGACAAAGGCTCGTACAGATCCTTCTGATACAGATAATCTTCAATCTGCATCTTCCAGAAACCAAAATCGCTCACGTCGAACTTCTCTATTCCAGCTTTCGACATCTCCATCTTCAGTGATCATGGTGAACCTCTTTAGCTCTGATACCGGTTGTTAGGATCGGTTTTCTCAACACTCACAAACGGATCGATATAGAAAACAATAGAGACACAAGATTTAACGTGGTTCGGTCAAAATCGACCTACGTCCACAATTCCGGCGGCTGGCGTTTTTATTAAGATATTCACAGAGGTTACAATTTCAGAGAATACAATGCTATTTATAATAGCGGCGGAGAAAGAATCAGAAACCCTACCGGGCCGAGTTGGCCCAAAATTCGGGATAATCAGGATCCACAACTCAACAGATCGCCACTTCGTTCTTCTGTCAGCCTACTGTCAATGAACTTATGCAGAAGAAGACGATTGAGACCGAGCTTCTCCGAGAGGATTCTGGGAACCGTCAATTTATAACCCAATAAGAGAAACAGAAGCTGTAAAGCCTAATAATCTGAAACGTTGATGCAGTTATGGACGGATTGATCTGAAATGCATGCAGTGATGAAGAATTGGAGAACAGATGAGTAATGAAGGAATGAAAAAACTGATGAGGAAGATGTAGGGGAAGACCGTGAAAGACGGAGAGGCCGCAAGAGAGACACGTACTAATAAGATAATTAGGAGGTGACATGGCAACTAATTAGCATACCTAATAGAAAGAGAAGTAACTAAATTATATAATATACAAATATAGATATATAGACAATAATAATAATAATAATAATAATAGCTTAAAAGAGTTTAACATACAAATTGATATATCCTAAACTATCCATGGCGGTTTCTTTCATATTACTAAAAATTTAATTAAAGTTAGACAAGTCTAAATTACTAGTATACTAGGTATTTTCCCCGCGCATTGCGCATGGTTGATATTTTTGTAATTTTTGTTTTCGTTTATATTATATATTAATTATATAGATGATAAATTATAAATATTTATGAGCTAATTTCGGTTGTTTCTCCACCAATTTTTTAAACATTATTTACGTTTTATTTATCAAGTGAAAAATGTAATGCACAGAAATATCCAGAAAAATAAAATATATCTAAACAAAAATGTACCTCATTCTTTTCTCGTTGCCATACTATCGAGCACAATCAAGTTAGCGTAGCCAATTTGCAGTTTAATCATCATAAATTAGTTTAAAGTAAAACTGTCATTTTTCGATTACCCTATAAAATTCTTTACCTTAACGATCACGGCGAGGGTATTAGAAATAAGAGTGTGATCGACATTCTTGGTGCCGAGACCGATTGAAGGGATCTTAGTCCTAGTATTATGCTGAAAGAGGCAATTTTCATTCGACATTGTGTTGATTTTTTGGATTGATGTAACCGAATGCTTAGATAAAAAAATCATTTTAGCGGTGAAATGAACAAAACCAAAGAAGAAGAGAAGAAGACGACGGAGATGAAAATTCATGGACGGAGAGCTTAAATAATTAATTAATATAGATTAGTAACAGATGGAAGATAAGAATTTGTAGGTTTTATCAAAACACATTTACTTAAGAAATAGTAATAATTCATCATTTTTTATTTATTAAATATGTAGTACCATAAGTTATGAACATAGAAAACGTATGATATATTTACAACTGATGTTGGTGTAATTCTAACATTAGAAGGAAAAAAATTAGGGTGTATTTGAGAATTTTAAAAGCATAAACTAACTTTTGATAATTTTAACAATGAGTATATTATAGTTAGTTTTAGAAAATAATTAAAAAGGTGACAAAATAGTTTGTTTTAATGAAAGTAAACATGCATGAAATTTTTCTTAAAAAGAATTTAAATTTAAGGAGGCAATGCACATTTTATTCTTAAGAATTGGTATAAGAAATATTTTGTTAAGTTAAAATTTTACATTTTTACAAATTGATACCCTAATTGTTAACACTATTTTAACTACATGTTGCACAAATTATTTTTGTAAAGCTCACAAAAACTATTATAATATGAATATGAAGAATGTGAATTAATATAATAATCAAGATTAACTAATATACATGTAGAAAAAAAATGAGATTAAATAATTGAATGAAAAATATTAATGTGTAACATATGAAGAAGTTACAAACCAATTACTAACCAATCAAAATGCTTGTTGGTGACATGACAAAAAATCTAGGCTATTAACCACCGGTGTGGGATTAATATCACAGTGATATTCAACAATGTATATGGAACTGTTAGCAGGCCGACCATTGACTACCAAAAATTTTTAAAAATTATAAGAGATTTTTTTTTAACTGATTTGCACTATATTTCATATGTAGTTTAGAGTGTTCCAATTTCTCAAGAGAAATTATTTTATGTAAGTCTCTGTAGTGTAGACAAAGAGATGACTTATTCTTTCCTCCACAATGTCTAATTTATAATGAAATACTGATTAGAGAAGAGTAAAAATTGACATCATTTGTTAGAGGTTTCCTTTCATCATCGAACTTACCTTCAACTACACTTGCGCATGCGGCTGCCACCGTCATGACGGCACCATAAACCTCTGAATTAGCAAGCACCACGCACCTATTAGCCGGTTTGGGCTTCAGGGCTCCTCCGCCTCCAGTTCTAGCCGCCTCAATTGACCACTGCGTCTTAACAACCATGGAGCCGCCGGCCAACAAAACAGCAACTGGTACAACCTTGGATGGGTGGAACCATTTAGGAGAGAGTCTTCGAGCAAATCTCTCAAAATGTTAAGCAGTTTTTATTTGTCAAGAGAAGGAGAATGGAAGTTGGGATTGGAAAATGGAATAACCCTTGGAAGAATATTTAATTGGAGTAAAGAAGGATTGGAAGAATAATTAATTGTAGTAACGACTCTCTTGGTTGGAAGAATTAGTGCACGTTTGTTTGCCGATATTGCGATATCCTAATAACGGTATTAGCTAATACATGCTTAACTAATACATGCTTAGCTAATACAATGTTTGATTGTGTCATGTATTAGGATATCCTAATACAATGTTTGAATGAACTTTGTATTATGATATCCTAATACAATGACTAAAAGACCTAAATACCCCTAAATAGATATATTCATTTTTTAATTATTATTATAATTGAAGGCCGGCCGGGGGTCGCCGGTGTCCGGCCGGAGGTCCCTGAGTCCGGCGGAGGTCGTCGGAGTCCGGCCGGAGGTCGTCGGAGGTCGCCGGAGTCCGGCCGGGGGTCGCCGGTGGCCGATGTTATGAGTCGAAGTTGGGGTAGTTGTTGTATATTAAATAAGGTTAGGGGTAAATAAGTAATTTTGAGTTTGGTATTAATTAGTACATCACTTTTAGTTGGTATAATCTAATACCAAATTCCTCCTATAATTGAGTATTAGTTAATACCAAGTATTAGCTAATACCAATATCGAGTGTAAACAAACAATGTATTAGCTAATACCGGTATTAGGATATCGCAATACCGGCAAACAAACGTGCCCTTAGTGTAACGGAGTGAGTGGCTGTAGACGTTGAAAAAATATAAATGAAATGGAGCGTGGATATCACGGTTCAATCATATTGTTATCTAATGACGTGGCATTAATCCAATCAACCTAATTAAAAACCTACTAAGTGCAACTGAATTATATATATATATTCTTAAGAATTTGTATAAGAAATCTTTTGTTAAGTTAAAATTTTACATTATTTGTTATTGATACCATGATTGTTAACACTATTTTAACTACATGTTGCACAAATTATTTTTGTTAGATAGATTAAAACTCACAAAAACTATTAGAATATGAATATGAAGAATGTGAATTTGTATACTAATCAAGATTAACTAATATACATGTAGAAAGAAAAATAAGATTAAAGAATTGAATGAGAAATAGTTATGTGTAACATATGAAGAAGTTGCAAAATCAATTAGCAACCAATTAAAATGTTTGTTGGTGACATGGCGAAAATCTAGATTATTGAAGTCTATAGGTATCTCGATTATATTATATATAGATATAGATTATCTCTAAATTAGAGGGGGCAAATTGTCCTCTTTCTTTCACACACAAAAATATACTCTTCCTTTTCCTAGTTTCATCATTTTATGTAGGTTCAGAGGGGGCAATGGCCCACCCTCGTCACCATGTGGACTCGTGGGTGTTTACAGGATTCTGTTCGTAATCTCTGTATGCTGTCTTTAGCATTGGACATCATCTCTACTAATAAAGATATTTTGATAAATTCGTTATGAGTTTTACATATATTGTTTAGAGTCCGCACAATTGACGTCTAATAAAAAAAATTATTTGTATAAAATTTTAAATATTTTGTAAATATGTAATTATATTACACAAAACATGTTAAGTGTTCTATTTTTAAATATATAATATAATTTCTTTATACTACTATTTTTAAATAAAAATGAGCTTAATTTTGTAATTCTTAGAAATTTATAATAATAAAAATACTTAATGCATAACACACTAAAATTGTGATGAACAGTAATATACATATACATAGCTAATTCTCCCGTAGAATTGAGGTAATTTTTTGAGCCAAGAGATTTGAGCTAATTAAGTTATCAGATTTTTTTTTTGTTGCCACTTATGAGAATTTTTACTCAACCCATTTATCACTCTATAAAGATCACAATTTATAACTATTTTTGCTTTACCCTTAAGTTATATTTAAAATATATATATATATATATATATATATATAAATAACAAAATATATATTTAAAAATAACAAACATGATTTAAAATAATGTGTATCCAGAAAATAAAAAAAATGAAAAGAAAAACTATATATTTTTAATGGAAAAGAAAAAAGAAAACTGACAATAAAGTAGAATTATTCTCCTCAATGGCACAAAAGGAAAACCAGCTATAATAAGTACATGATGGTTCAACTTTTGTTATACATTTTATTTAAAGTAGTGTTTTGTAGAATGCGTTTTATATAAATATACTAGTGTATTTTATAGACAAATAAATAAATAAATTTTACAACTTATTTTTAAAGTTTTAATTTTTTTAATTTTTTTTTTCTATTTTGATATATTTCCCCGCACATCTCCCGCGCGGTGTGCGGGGTTAGTAGCTAATTTAATTTAATCGAGCAAAGTTAAACTTCTGAAATTATTAATTATTGACCCCGCATGTTGCACATGGTTTTATCATACTTATCTTAAAGTGTCATTGAACTTATTTAAATATAATGCATTGCTTTACATCAATTACTAAAAAAACAAAAGAGAATTTATTCTTACCAACTACACAAGCAACATTTAAAAGGAAAGAAAATAGAGTATATTTTGTATTGTGCAAGTTAGGAATCTATGCTATTGTAATTGTAACGTAAATAATAAAAAAGGAAAAGTATATTTCTTAATTTATTTATGTAGATATTGTTAAGTTGTTGTCCCGTCTTCTATATAAGCTAATTATCCTCCAAATTGGATGCAGCAACTGACTATATGGAGCAATAGAATAAGAGGAATAGAAGAAGCATGCATGCATGTGGATCTAATGGAGGAGGAGGAGAAGCAGAAAAAAGGAAAGCGTCAACATCATCTTCCTTACAATTATGTGAGTTTCTTGAAAGATGCAGATTATTATAATAAACAAGCATTTGACACCACTGAGGCCATCTGGGATCAGCTTTACAAAGGGGTCTTGTTAAATAAAGGCACCAAAGTACGTACACATTTACTTACATACATACATATATGCTTGCATTGTCGTCGCTGAACGATCATCATCATTTAATTATAGGTTAATTAATTGGTCAAATAAATATATATTTAGTGGTGTACTGGACTAATTAATTGATGCGCAGATGTACTGGATCGATGAAGAGTCAAACAACAACTGTCTCATCATCTTCTCTAGAGGTTTAGGCATAGTTCACGGGGACAACAAATCATACTGGCAATGGAATACAGAAGAAATAAGGTTTAATTAATTACTCTGACTGACGCATATATTTTCATTTATATATAGCCGGTCGGCCGGTTGGTTGGTTAACAAAATATATTCTTGCATAGCACTGAGCCAACACGTGGCTCAGTGCTGGTGGCCCTCCGTCCAATGAAAATGAGACAAATTGCACAAATTTACTGACACATAGCCACGTGTTAAGCTGTTATTAGTTGTGGGGGCAACACCTTAGAGCCATCTGTTAGGACCGCTCCATACAAGAATTTCTCACAAAATATATATATGTTTGGTAATTATAATGAATGTTTGTTTACAGAGATGGAGTTAAAGTTGAGGTGGCAGAGCTGCTAAATGTTTGTTGGCTACAAGTGAGTGGTAGTTTTCGAACGATTTTGTTCTCACCAAGGACATTGTACGAGGTTGTCCTTGTTGCAAGACTGAGAGAAGGCAGTAGAGGGTGGCACACCAGTCCGGTCACCCTAAACCTCACTTTGCCAGATGGACAGACTGCCCACAAATCTGAAACTTTGCTCACTGACCACATCACTACATATGATAATTGGACTCATGTCCTCCTCGGTCACTTCACACTCACGCCCGCTACCGTTGGCAAAATTAACTTTAGTCTTTCTCAATTTGGCGGCCATTGGAAGAGTGGCCTCCTCATCAAAGGCGTTAAAATTCACCCCAAATAATTAATTATAGTTTGGTTGTACATAATGATATTTTAAAAACCCACACATTATATAATAATATTATTTGTTGACTTGTCATGTATGAATTTATTTTTAAATTAAAGCAATATATATATATATATCCATATTATTATTGCTTAATTTTGTTACAATGTAAATAATAAGATACATATGAGTCTGATTCCAAGAAGCCGTTTCTAGCAGTGTTTTGAAAATCGAACCGGGCCTTGAACCGGAAAATGACCAGTTCCCGGTCTAACCGGTCCAATCCGGTTCAACCGGATCCATGGCTTATCATTATTAGGATTTAGAAATCTCAATAAGAATTATTTATCTGTTCTTTTAACAGTATCCAGACATGCAGTCAGGTGGTAGCACGCCAATATTCCTAGCGTAGGTCGGGTGCCGGTTTATCCGGTCCAACCCGGTTTTATCTTGTCAAACCGGTTCTGCTGTGCAGTCCTATAGTTTACCAGAACCGGACCGCTACCCGGTTCACGGTCCGACCGCCGGTCCGGTATTCAAAATTCTGGTTTCTAAACAAGCAAACTTGTTATGCTAGCTGGTTTGCGGTTCAAACTACAAAAATGTCTTATATTAATAATTGGTATGTTTGGTTTTGGAATAAAATATGTATCAAGTAGGAAAATAAAAATATATAACTGGAAGTCTGGAAATGTCATCAATATATTTACCCTTCACAAGAAATAATAAATTGTTCATAAATTAGAGTACATTCAAAAAAAATCTTAAGACATTTTAATTATAATATTGAAGATTTAATTATAATATTCAAGTATGTTGCGGTATGTCTTCCAAATTTCTCAACACAACATATGTCTGGGTACGTACAGTATGTATAGCAATTAATTTTCTTCACTATTATATATAACCACACTAACCCTGATTTTGCTATATATAACACACTATTTTAATTAGTTAGCTAGGTAGGGTGACAAGTGTTGGATATCTGCCCAATTCGGGTTCGTATTTACGTTCAGGATCCCGCAAACACGTCGAAAACCACAAACGGGCCCAAAAACAAACACTCGAGGAACAAAATGGTCCGGACGCACGTATGCGTCCGGACCGGAACCTCCGGATTGCCTTGGCAGTCCGGACCAGTCCAGATTGTCCCAAGCAATCCGGACCCCGTCGGATTCTAAATCCGATGAGGTCCGGACTGCCGTCAACGGGCGTTGCGCACATCCTTTATCGTCCGAACACAAAGAGTGAAGAGTTCTCAAAAGCCTAACTAGACGACGGTTCTTATTTTTTTTAGACCGGCGTCGAACCGCATGAAAACCGGGTTTGGTCCTAAGGTCGCCTATAAATAGGAGACATTGGCCACCCATTTGGACACACTCTCTAGATTTTGGCCTTAGAGCTCTGACCTCTCTCTAGAATATTTTCTCTCTCTAAACGCTCATTTAAGCATCGGAGAGGGTTCAACCGGCACCACCCCCTCCGTGCTGGTTATTGCCCTTCCTGCAGGTTAGCACCGCACGAAGTCGATAAGCTTACATTGCCGACAAGCTTGCACTGCCGACAGCCATACCTTGCCGACAGCCTACACTGCCGAACCAAAAAAAAAAAAAACATGTTTATCAGGTCGCACAAAATGATGTGAACTGATAATTCATCTCATGTCTCATGTTCCTGTCGTATTAATTAAAGTTATATATACTATACAAAACGAACGCATCGTAAAAAAGTTGGGTACAATCTTGACAAGGTATGTATGATGTTTGCACAACAAGCCAGCCCAAAACACGAATTTATGTGCTGGGTTATTAGCTAGAGTCGGCATTATTTTCATATAAGAGGACCTGTTGTGGAAAAACAAGAAAACAAAAGATCAAACCCTAGTTAGCTATACTGTACATATGTTATGATACAAAATGGTTGCAATCCTTGAATAAATTAGATTTGCATAATCAAGAAATAATTAATATATGTTTATAGGACATGTTCGTTATCAACCGTTTGCTGCGAATAAATGTGATGAGCCGGAGAGGGTACAGGAGAGTTCCTACAAATAGGGCAACTGCTATTTATCTTTAGCCACTCATCTACGCAATCTGCATGGAAACAATGCTTGCATTCCGGGATACATCGCAGAATGTCTTTGGGAAGATACTCCGACAAGCAAATGGAGCATACAATGTGGTTGGGCCCCGACAACCGCCGACTCTCTCCGACCACTACTTTTTCGAATGACTCAATAGTGGAGTCGTCGAGACCAATGGGTAAGACATGATCATGAAACTCCGGTGCAATTGCGATGTTGTTGTGGTGTGTCGTTTCGATGTTGGATCTTTGAGTACCGTCTCCTCTATTTGAGCAGCCGAGGAAGCACCCGACTGAAATAGCGCAAATCGCAGCCGGTACGGCGATCGTGAAACAGATTAATCTGAATATGTGAAACCCCGTTCTTACTGCTGGCCGAATAACAAACAAGTTAATATAAGGGAATAAGATATATTATAGATAAATATATCTTATTATATTATCAGACTATGTTTCTTATTATATACTATATCTATATATATGTATATATGTGAAGAATTAAGCCTTTCCTCATATATAGGAGGGCCAGTTATTCAGAAAAATTCATAAAAATTGATTTACGTGCTATACATATGACGTTATATCACCATTACATGACATAAGACTTTCTTGTGATGTTATTATACTAGTTAGTGATGGATATATCAACTAAATAAACAAATTCAAATTAAAAGAATTTATATACGTACTAAAAAAAATACATGATAAAAGAAAGCCTTTTTACTAAAAAAAAAAAGAAATTCAAACCTTACACTATATTATGTATATATATTATAATGTAATAGTATGTATATTTCTACCCAAAAAAAGTAATATATAATAGAAATGAGGGATACATATTTTGTCAATTGACTTTGAGAAATGGAAGCCCAATTTGATAACTCTATTCATGAGCTCAACTTGCCTCCGGAGCCAATTTCTTATAGTCCGTCTTTTGAAAGCTTCCAAGGCGAGCAGTATTGTATTATTTATTTTGCCAAATCAAGTTGATATGATTAAAACTCACTGAGATTTCTTGATATCCAAGTTCAATAAAATATGGGAAAATGACATTCACCTACTCAGATATAAAAGAAGCGTGCATTTCAAGATAATGATGTATATATGTAGAAAATTTCAATCATGACCCGGATTAAAATTGTTCTTTTTTAATACCTCTTAACTTAAAATTGGATACACCTCTTAATATTTATTGCATATTTTTCAAATAATTATATTTATATTAGTATTTTTGTTTATTATTACAGGTTACTAACTTACTTTTTTAATTATGGGACCGTGGCGATCAGTATATATATATATATATATATATATATATATATATATATATATATATATATATATATCAAACAAAACGTCACTTGGCACAATGTGAGGTACCTTGAAAGACGGTTGGTTATCTCTCACCAAAATAAATAATTAATTATAATTATATTTGATTTTACTTTAATAAGTTAAAATATGATGTATTTGTGGCAAAAATAAAATTAAAAAGTGGTGACAGGTGAATTCAAATTTAAAACGGACCAGAATCTATTATGATATTATATCACGTCAACTTTCATGTCGTTAAATAATATTTTATAATTTATATAAAATAATATTTTATAATTCAGCCAAAAAAAATATATTGTATAATTTAATTCTCTATAAATAAAAATATTTATTTTCTTTAATTTAGTATGAAACTGTTTACACTTTATTAATATTTTAATCAAATAGTCACAACTTAATTATTCTACAAAGAGATTTTTCTCATCTAAAAGTATATATAGAAACTTGTTATATGTATATTATAACAATTTAATTAATAATAATATAAATATATATATAACTTTAAAAACGATTTTACAAAAAATACTACTACCATCTAAACTATCGTATAAGTAGAATATGGAGCTCTTACTTGGTGCGGAGTCATAGAAGCAACCGATTTGGTGAGCCGTATAGTTGGTGAAGCCGCAAATGCCGCCATTTATTGCGCAGTCCCTGCAATTTGGGGCGTACCAGGATAGTTGGAGATCCCGGGAGAGATCACTGGCCGTGCCTTGCTTATAATACGATGTCCGTGATATCGGGACTCGATATTTACCCCTCTTTTTACAGGACGAGTTAGATAAGGAATCTGCGAAAGATTCACTGGTAGTGGCCACAACTGTGTTAGTCGAATTGCTAAGGCAGCGGACTATGTTGGAGCTCGATACCGCGCCGAGTGATATGTTAGAAGGGCAGTCGACGAGGGTGTAGATGCCGTAGTTCGAACCGGAGAAGGGGGTTCCTGTGAGGTTTAACTCCAGGAGCCTTGCTGGTGATGATGATAATGAAGATGAAGAAGATAATAATGTACATTAGTAGCATAACTAAAAAACTGTCCAAGGTTACCCTATGTTAAAATTAGGTGTCTGAAGTTTGAAATGTTAAAATGGACTGTCCGAAGTTTCATTTTTGTTGAAATTTGGTGTCTTTGTACGTCTTTTCATCTTCATTCCATCATTTTCATCAACCCACCAACCCACTCATAATCCATCACTCTTTACTTTTTACAAAATCGTCAAATTTCACCTAAAAATTGAACATTAAAAAAAAAAAAGTTTCTAGAAGTGTGGTGTTGAGCCATTTTCCAAGGACAATAGAGCGAGATTTACTTGCCCAGATGTGACCAAATTTTTAGGTGACGGTCCCGGCAAGATGACGAGAAGAGAGTGTGTATGAGAGCTCGAATTTGACAGACGGTTTCGTCGGAATTGGCTTCTCTAAAGTAATCACACCGAGACACCAAATTTCAACAAAAATGAAACTTGAGACAGTCTATTTTAACATTTCAAACTTCAGACATCTAATTTTAACATAGAATAAACCTTAGACAGTTTTTTAGTTATTAACCCTACAAATAATACATTAATATGAAATTTACCAACTTCCTACCATATTACTTACTAGATAATTAATTCTTGTGGAGAGTTCTCGTTTGTTTGAAGATATATAATTTAAAAAAAAAAAAAAAAGATTTGATTGAATTTGATATTACAATGTATATATTTTTATGTTGTTGAGTGAATAATAATTCTAATATATATTATATGGTTTGGTCGATATAGCCGATTACAATCAACTATATTATCTCTCTATTCACAGGTTTATTGTATTTGTATAACTATTGTCATAAAGTTTAATTAGCTTATTTTGTTGAAAATGACAAAAATATATTTTATTGGTTTAATTAAACTATATATGTCTTATTGACCTAGTAAAGAATGAAAGAGTATTTGAAGATGACTTCTTATCTTTAATTCAGTTTTATATTCATTTTTTTTAAGAAAATCCATCAAAAAAAAATTTGTTACAAAAAGTGACGAAGAATGGTTGGTAACAGTAGCTTAAAATCAGTTTTGTTATTTGTAAAAAAAACAGAAAAAAAGGGTATAATTTGTCCAAAGTTGGAAACACTCAAAATGTTGGTAAACCTTTAAATTAATAATGTAAAGGTAAAGTAAAAGGCTAATAAATAAATATCCTCCGGTCTGAAAGTAATTAGAAAAAACATTATTATTGTAAAAAAGAGTAGAAAAAAGGTTGATTATACCTGGAATGCAATTGGCAGGATCATAGAGCACTATCTGTTGATTGAGATAATCAATGGTGCGCACAATGAAGTTGCCGGAGTTGGGCATCCTTAGGGCGGTGGCAGCGAGGCCGTTGCAGCTGAGGTCGAAGCCAGGAAACCCACAGCTGGGAGGCTGGCTGTCGCCTTGTAAGTGAAAGGGGAACCGAACCGGGATGAAGCTTCTGCTGCAGAATTCAATGGAGCAATTGTTCTGAGCTGTGGTTTCATGGATGAAGAAGAGGAAAACCAAGAAGAAGAAGAAGAAGGTAGCTGGTGAGATACACATGATAGATAGATAATTATGAATGAAATGGTTCCTTGCACATCGTATAAGCTCTACGGTATATGACTTTCTGTCAGCAACCAAGAGTAATAAAATATTGTGTATTTCATAAAGTCAACGTCATTTCTTTATTACTCTATGTATTTGAATTTTGACATGTCTACTTTGAGCATTTCCAATATACTTATTTCCATGTTATTTCCATGTTGTAAATTTGTCATTGTTAAGAGTTCCTAGTTCTATCTATTTATAATGATTAAATAGGAACTTTGCATTCCAATGAGAGTTTTTTTCTTTTTTCTTTTTTTCTTTTTGTAAATTCATTTCAATGGGGGTTCCTACTTCCAAAATGGGAGTTCCTAGTTCCTAGATTTGCCAATGGACGCTGATTAGGCGCCACTAGGCGTGACTAGGATTACTAATATTACCATTTTGCCATTATCAAGTGAATAGTGAAGTGAGACAGTTCCAACTAGTAGGAACTGTTCATGTCGGTTCCTACTCTTTAATATTATTTTATTCAATTGTTTTGCTTTTCGTATTATTATTATTATTATTATTATTATTATTATTATATATATATATATATATATATATATATATATATATATATGCTACGCTAAGTCGAACAATGACACGAGCTGTAATAAGTCGTTTTTAATAACACGAACCAAAATTACTACTTTTTAACTTCTAAACAGTTTCAGATTTTTCAGACTCAATTTGTTTATATTTTACCATGTAACACAACCGTCAATTCTAAATTTTGAAAAATAGTATAGAATTCCATATTATTAAATGTAGAATAATTTTTTTTATTAAAAAATATTATATTATTTTAATGCATATATATTTATATATAATCTACTTATTATATTATTATTTTATAAAAGAAATATATTTTTTTAATAAGATACATTATATAAAAATAATATTTTTAGAAAGATATACAATATATTTTTGTTTTATGTTTATTAAAATCATTAGTAAAAACACACGAGGGCTTCACCTTTAACCGATTTACTTTTTTTTTTTGCCAAACAGATTTACTAATATGTATATAATTAATGTGCATAAACATGATTCTGCTAACGACGATGAATCAAGACATGTCAATCAATGAATAACAGATATACACCGATATGATGAAATAACATTGATTCAATTAATTTAATTAATCACTATTATTATATCAATAATTATATTTATCAATCATCATGCTAGCTGAGTAAAGACTGCACCTATTAGTAATATTACTATAGTAAAGTCGCGTATAATTATTGAAAAGATTCAACCCTTCTAAAGTTATGTTTGACTTTTCCATGGTGAATTATCAAATCAAATTGGCAAAAAAAGATTCAAGACGATTTGGTCGAACATCTTTGGCAATTTAGTAATGTGTGTGACAATTCTATGTAGTCTCACATATATATAAGTTAATATTTATTTTAATTGACAACTTTAATGTATTCTTTTTATATTTTTTTGTAATGTAATTTAGATGATTGATGCGCGTGCAACGCACGCGTTAATAACTAGTATATATATATATATATATATAATAATAATAATAATAAAAGAAAATTTTCAAAATGTACCTATTGGGGGTGAGGACTAGTGTTATCAGAACCAGACCGGACCGGCGGTCCGACCGGGTTTGGACCGGAACCGGTGCCTCATACGATCCGGTTCGAGTATTTTCGGACAATGTAAGCGAACCCGGTTTGATAACCGGTTTTTTGGAGAACCGGCCGGTTCTGAGCGAACCGGGCGATTCACCGGTTCGATTAAAAAAAAAAAGAAGAACGGACTGGACTGGACTCGGCGGCAGTGGGGGGAGATGGATGGAGTGGGGAGTGAACAGGGAGGTGAGGTGAAGAAGATGAGGGATACCTAGGTCAAAAATCTAATCAAAAGCTTCATAGAATTACAGGTGGAACTTATCAAAAGTTATTCAGGTGACAATGTGGAAGTGAAGTATATACTGACCCTTGCAAGATTGACCTCCAAAATCAAGGTCTTAAACTCAACTTCTTCACTGTTGCGATTAACGGGCTCGATCTTCTGCCCTAGGTCAGTCACTCGCTATAGTCAATTCCCCATGGGTCATGCTTCTGAGTCTGTCGGTGTTACAACTTGGTTTATTGCGTACAATCCTCACCACGTGACATTCAAAGCAAATTGGTGGTTAGGATGACGACGGTGGGCATCCTGATGGGAGAATGGTCACCGGAGACTCTGTTAATGAAATTGTGGTCGGCCTGACTGGTCGGAATCAATGAAGTTTCTGGCGAGAGAGAGCGAGGTAGAGGCTGAGCGAGGAGGCGAAATTGCGGCGCACGGCAAGGAAATGAGGGAGGGTGGGATGGGGAAGGGGGAAGGGAAGATGAGAGGGGTTGAATGGAGGAAGGGGGAGGTGCGTCAGGGAAAGAGAAGGGGATAGGGAGAAAGAGAAAGACAGAAGGGGGAAAGACATCAGGGAAGGGATAGATAGGAGATAGGGAGGCCGGAGAGGAAGAGCGGCCGGACCGGGTTCGAACCGGGTTCGGACCGGCGAACCGGGAACCGGCACTCTCACCGGTTCGGTGTCTGGTCCGGTTCTGATAACACTGGTGAGGACAACCCTCACTTTTTATATTGGTATAAAGATTATCGTTGGAATCGTCTTGATTATGCCATTTTACTATCCTTTGAGTCGTTTAAATCATGCTTTTTGACCACTATCCTCAAGTTTAAAGTTGATGAACTGGTTTTGGGATGTAGACTTTTCTTTTAAGTCTTTAATGAGATTTGTTTCAAGCCCAATAATATTGTTAATGGCAATTGTTGTCCAGGTTCAACGTATCATCAAAGCAAAAAAATGATGAGCTGATCTGTCACGATCTGCATCTGTCAAATTTACTCGAACTATAAGCTAGCTTTGTTCGAAATTACTGATTCATAATCTGCTTATTGCTTACGATTATACATCCCTTTGTCGTCGACTTGCCAAAATCATGTCTTGTTCAGGTATTGCTCGATTCAGTTGGAAGTGTTGCATGCAAAAAAACGATTCAACGACACTCTTATATCTTGGGAGGTTATCAACCCGTGTTAAACCTCGTTACATAGCATGAGGGTGAGGTGAGACGGAATTGTATAAAGGAGACCGTAATCCGCACGGGGCTCAGTATAAAAAAAATTTTACTTTCGTTGTTCAGTCGATTTTGAACCAATTTCAGTATTGTGCATATTTTACATGTTTACTTACATAAATGCATGTTAACCACCGAAACTTAACTACTGTGGTTAGTCCTTAAATTTTTAGAATATTGCAATATGGTCATTTGACTTTGTAAAATTGCACATTTACCCCATGTATATCCAACAATCGTAAAGCAATTTTTTTATGTTAGTATTACATGATGGTATATGTTTGGAAGATTTATTCTGAAATTCGATTTTTTAAGGAAAATAATACTTATTTACTACTTTCACAGATAGTGTCATAGAAAATTCTCAAGATGAGAGCATTTGGATTGCATTTGCTAAAGTCGCTAAGGTCATTAAGGCCGATGAGTCTGATTTTTGTCGAAGTCGTTGAGGCTATCATGGGTGTTAAGGTCGCTAAAGTCGTTGTGACTACATTATGACCGCTCATGTTAATCAAGGTTGTTGGAACCTATTAGGGCATTTAAAGTATGCATGATTATTAAAGCGGCTTTGGCCACTAGACCCACTTTAACCGTTGAGGTCGCTGAAACCGCTGTTGAAAATGAATTTTTCTATGTGATTTTAACATTTGGATTTTAGAGCCATAATGTTTTTGGACTGAAAAATCCCTCAAAGCCGATTCAAAGTGAATGAAATAATAGGTCGACTTCTGAGTACAAGCAAAACCACCTATGCGATATGATAATAACAACATATGTTCAATCCCAAAATGCATTGCTTTTAATTTCTACCCTAATATTATGA
Organism: Clarkia xantiana subsp. parviflora; assembly: GCA_036873135.1. Taxonomy (NCBI): domain Eukaryota; kingdom Viridiplantae; phylum Streptophyta; class Magnoliopsida; order Myrtales; family Onagraceae; genus Clarkia; species Clarkia xantiana. The sequence goes on along the minus strand of JAPTYO010000059.1, from coordinate 24,827,423 downwards.
CAAAAAATCTTGTTTAGTAACACGACATGTTGTGGAAATTATACATAACAAGAAAATAAAAAGAAATGTCTAGCTAGCTAGCTGCTATGTATAATATACTTATCGATACAAATGTTGCATTGCATCCGTATTTACAAAATTAATTAAGAAGTGATGTTGGTCTGCTGCGAATAAAGGTGAGATGGAGAGGGAGCGGGAGAGTTCCTGCAAATTGGGCAAGAGCTATTCATCCGCAGCCACTCATCTACACAATCTACATGGAAACAATGCTTGCATTCCGGGATACATCGCAGAATGTCTTTGGGAAGATACTCCGACAAGCAAATGGAGCATACAATGTGATTAGGCCCCGACAACCGCAGACTCTCTCCGACCACTACTTTTTCAAAAGACTGAATGGTGGAGTCGTCGAGACCAATGGGTAAGACATGATCATGAAACTCGGGTACAATTGCGATGTTGTTGCGGTGTGTCGTTTCGGTGTTGGATGTTTGAGTAGTAGTGTCTTCTAAAGTTGCGCAGCCGAGGAAGCATCCGATTACAATAGCACAAATGGCCATTGGTACGGCGATTGAAATACATATTAATCTGAATATGTCAATCCCTCTTCTCCCTGCACAACAATCAACAACTCATTTTAAACAGCGAGGTTTAACCTAGATATCTAAGAGTAAGCTTGAATGAGATAGTGCCAAAAACAGTTGAATGAGATAGTTGTGGATTTTTAGTCACACATCTTCTTCTATACAATTGTTTTTATATATATTTGAGAGGAAAATAATAAAGTTGAATGCAATACAGTTTGTCAAATTTGTTCCTGATGTGTGTTTTTTTTTTTACTTTAAGTACATCAAGATTCCAGAGTGCATTGATGTAAATTATATAGTCCATTTTGGACGAAAAGTGATCATATATTTGATATTCGATCACAAATGACACATGAATGAACTCCTCTACTCGGATAATAACATTCGAGTCACGGAAGTTGTCGGAAGAGGAGTGTTTTTGTGTCCATTAAAATTCCATTAGCGATCATATATCAAACGTATAATCACTTCATGCCCAAAATGGACTAGAAAATTGACAGTGCTCTGGAAATTGTCTAATGTAAATAAAAAAAATCTTAGATATCAAATTGCCAAACAAAAATAAAAAACAGTAGAAAATGCAATTAAAAAAAAATGCTGAATTAAGTCTTTTACAAAAGTATAATATATGGTTTATATAGTAGAAAATGCAGAATACTAATTTGTCTTCGTTTAGGCAATTGATGTTCATGAGCTCAACTTGCCACTCCGGCCGGTTCCAATTGTTTATAGTTTTGACTTTTGATAGCTACTAGCAAGAGATATTTTTTTCTAAATAAATAGGGTGCATAAAGTAGTAAATGAATTCAATGTTACATGGTAGCTCTAACCTGTTTCGGATTTGTAGAAGCAACCGATTTGTTGAGCGGTATAGTTTCTAAAACCGCAATCGCCACCCTTTAATTGGCAGTCCCTGCAATTTGGAGTGTACCACGATAGTGTAAGGTCAGTCGAGAGATCAGTCACCGTGCCATGCCTCCATGATGATACCGGGAGTCGATAAGTAGCGTTGAATTTGCAGGTGGATGATGAGTTTGACAAATAATCGGAATACGTGTTATTGGTAGTGGCCACCACTGTGTTAGTCGCATTGCTAAGGCAGGGGACTGTGTCGGAGTATGATGATTGATCCTTATTAGGGCAGTCGAAGAATGTGTAGCTGTCGTAGTAAGGGCAGGAGAAGGGGGATCCTGTTAAGTTTAACTTCAAGAGCCTTCCTGGTCATAATGAAGAAGATGAAGATGTGTATAATTAAGAACAATAGTTCATAATCGAATTGCTAACTGATATTCAGTCAGTTGATCAAATTACTAGTTATAGTTTATTTTTTAACATATTGCTAGCTCAGTTATTCCATTTAGACGGAATCATCCGCGTGATGAATGTTGAAGTATAAATAACCTATCACCTTAAGATTTTAGGACAGTTGGTCAAGTGGTTAGTCTTAACTTTCACAATGAAAACATTGCAGCAATGAGAAAATGGAGCGGACGAAATGACAAATGTGCTTCTCGAGCTATTCAACTTCTTCTCATCAACGTCAACTAGGGCACTGAACCGTACTTTTTTTGGATGTTGATGAACTCGAGCTGACGCTACAAAGACTACAGGCAACTGTAAAAGTCTTCATTTTCGGAGACGCATATAATCCGGCAGCTACTTGAAGTGGGATGGATGTGAATGATCCATTCGTCTCAAAATGGCGCACATTTGTCATTTCCTCCGCTCGATTATCGTTTTCATCACGCTAATTCAGTTCAAACAAAGCTAGTAAAATGTATGCGTAAGCTAGCGATTACTGAGTTATAAAAATATTTAAATAAAACTCCAGCTAACAATTCGTTTGAAAACTCAAACATCAATCAACAATTTGATAATAAACTCTAAGAACCAAACTAGAAAGATTAATAATTATAGGTTGAGGGATGATAACCCCAACTAGAAACCCGACCCAAACTTTATAAATAGTGTAAAATTTATTCAAATTATCATTATATAAAATATAAACTATATATATCATATATAATAAAATAAAAGAAATGCACATCAGCACATCACTTTTCATATTTGTCTGATTATTATTATAATACCTGCAAGACAATAGCTAGGATCATAGAGCACTATATTTTGATTGAGATAATTGATGTTGCGCACGATAAAGTCGCCGGAGTTAGGAAGCCTTAGAACCGTGTCACCGGCACCACTGCAGCTGAGGTCGAAGCCAGAAAACCCACAGCTCGGAGGTTGGCCGTCGCCCTGTAAGTGGAAGGGGAACCGAATAGGGCTAAAGCTTCTGCTGCAGAAATCGGTGGAGCAATTGTTCTGAGCTCTGGTTTCATGGAGGAATACGAAGAAGAAGACGAAGAAGAATATGGTAGCTGCCACCATGATTATTATGCTTCTTAATTTAATAGATGCATTCGGTATATATATATATGAGTTGTGTATTTATTTAGGGTCAGCACGCAAGACTAGAGTAATTAAATAGTGTATATTTCGTAAAGTCAACTTCATTTTATTAGTGTATTTGACATGTCCTCCTTTGTAGTTAAAATCGCGTTTCTAACTCGTAGAAACGTACGATTTTAAGCTTCTACGAAGGAAAACGAGTTGATACGTAGACATAATCGCTAGCAACATAGAATCGGGTGGAGTCGCGTCTAAAAACGTAAAGTCGTATAAGAACGCAGTTTTTATACGTTTTTAGCGTTTTAATAGCTCTGATGATTATATTTATCAGGCAATACCAGACCAGCTGTCAAAATTTCTAATTAACCTGTCTCGGTTTTCTGAAAATCTTTGTCGGTTCAAAAATTTTAAAACAGGCAAAGTCTTGAAACCTAATTGAATCCGATAAAGGCAGGTAAGCTTTCCTCTACATCAAAAAAGGAAGTTGAAGATTGCTTCTCCAACACCATATCCGGCTGACATGCATCTTGGCCGCTCTTCTTACTCCATAACTATAAACCTAGCACAAGAATCACAGCCAGATATGGATGCTTGCTATGGTGAACTAGACTCTAGAATGATTATATTGGTGATATAATAATAATTTCAAATTGAACGTATCTTAAGTTCAAAGATGGAAGGAAAAGGAAAAATGCATAATGGAGAAGACGATGTATCTGACTCTGGAGAATTTACAGTTCTTTTTGGATTAAACTAATCTGTTAAAATATATATTCTAGTATTTATATCTGGCTCAAAAGCCCTCGAATTCTAACAAGTGATAAAAATGCCCACAACATACTTTAACTTTAGTGTTTTGACACCTAAGGTTGAGGCTAATATTTATAATGTAGTATAAATATTTTATCTAATATGTAGATTAATATTAATAATCAAGTTTAGTATTATAAAATTTTACCAACATAATTAAGTGTATACACTCTCATTTATTTGACTATACTCACGAGTTTCATAGAAACTTACGTTTTTACGACACGACTCTACGACTCGATTTTACCTCTAATTTCCGTCTCTACCTAGAAACTCGTTTTTGACTGCATAGATGTCCTCTACTTACTTTTTCCATTGAAGCAATCTAACACTAAATTAATTTAGGTATTAAGGATCTAATTATATATATATATATATATATATATATATATATATATATATATATATATATATATATATATATATATATGCTAATACTGTTGTAACCTGGATTTACGGGTTGGTTTCCGCGGTGTCTCCGAACTCATTTGTCTTCGGTTTTCGGACACACACCCGCAAAAAGGGACAGTGCCAGGGCGAACCCGGCGATCCTCTCTCCAATGGTCAAATTAGTTATTGTTCATGTAAAGAGAGAGATCACTATTGTATATATTTTTGATATTATATATCTCAAATAATAATAATAATAATAATAAGATGATTATTTATAAGCGATGACCGATATGGTATTGAGCATTTATAGTCAATACATATTATGGTATCATAATATTTATGTAATTATTATTATGACAGTTGAATATTTATAGTTGATTAACCGTTGCAGTATCAGATTATTTATAGTTAATACTTGTTATGATAACAAATCAATATGTTTATATAATATCTATCATATAACACCATTTTTACTATATATATATATACATATATATATATATATATATATATATATATATATTATAAAAAAAGGTTGCAAATGCAAAGTGGTGGATAATCGTTTCTAATTTTATTCCCAATTTCCTCCATTCAACATTAGCGGGTCGGCAATTTTCCACACTTTATGATACGATAGCAAATCATGAATAAATATGAAAAATGTATTCATAAAAGTCTATGACATAAGTATAACACGATTATATGATATAATTTTCGTGTTATGTATATTTTAAGGTAGCCATCAATGAATGCGGGGTATATATATATAGTGATGTATTCTTCATAAAAGTGTGACATAAAGACAATTAATAATATCACACTAGCTATTATTGAGCGTAGAACGTAGGTTGAATTGGACGAATCATGTAAAATTGTGTATTCTCTTTTGATTTCTTTCTTAATGGTTTGTGAATATTAAGATAATCAATCCTAACAAAATCGAGACGTACGATAAAGTTATGCTATTAAGTCTAATTCTTAAATATACTTTTTAACAAATCTGATTTAAAAGCTTTTAAAATTCCAATAATATTATAAATTTTAGAGTTTATCAACTATATATTACGAATTTATGAATAATGACATATTAATTTATAGTTTGTTATATATAAAATTCATTATTTTAATTGTTGTTCTTAAATATTCCATATAAAAATGTAAAACTGAATAACTTAACATTACACGAAAAATATATACAATATATATATATATATTTATAAAATATGGCACGATAAAATGTTTGTATGCATTGATATGAACAATTATTACCACCCCTACCGAAAATACAATTTAGTAAAAAACTTTGGGCCTAAATATGGGAAAATCACCTGGGCCTTCTTAAGGCCGAAAAAAAAACAACTCTACACTCCTCTAATCCGGTTCACCTTCCCCTATAAATGGTGTACTTGCTGCAATCTTCAAGAATTAGGGTTCTAGCTAGTTTCAGTTTCAGTTTCATTGGTGTTTTTTTTTCTTTTTTAAAGAATTTCATGGGAGTTGGAAATGATGTCTGTAAAGTAAAAGGTCTGAGCAGGAGGCGGATAGCGGCGGCGCGGACGTCGGGGGAAAAGAAGAGGGCCCTTGTCCTTGTCGGAGTTATGGCAAATGTGACATTCGCAACCTCTTCGACAGCGATACTCATGCTCGAGCTGGATCGAGCATGGCTATGGGTTGATTATAAAGGCGTGGGTTCCATTCTAATATTGATTGGTAATCTAGACTTCTCCCGACATCATTCCTGACGCCGCTACGCCGCTGCCCCTCCTGCATTTGATCACAATTTCTCTTACTGATCCTTCCCTTGCCTCTACACTCTTGAGCTACTTGATTGCTATTCCTATTACATGTGATGGTTAAATGTAGATATTTAAGTGTTTGCTCCTGGAAAAAGCTCCAATTTTTTGTTTTAATTATTGTGCACAAACACCTTTTTTAAGATCTTCAGCAAATTAACCAGAGTTTGTCGTTGTGTATTTAACCAAAACAAGATAATCATCTAAATAGTTTGGTTTTAGAGTTCGGAAATGTGACTTTAATGTATGGAGGTTTTTCAATGTGGATTCATTTCATGTTTTTCTTGTTCAGTGAAATAAAAGCAAGATATAATCTGATCGATGAGACAACAACTGCGTATGTTCTTTCTTTCTCAGCAAAATTAAAGGTACAGGGACAACTTCAAAACCCTCCTGTACCCAAAGAGAAATCCAAAGAAAATTACTTGCACATTACAAATCAGTAAAAGGCTCTTCCTCAAGCAGCTGCTACAAATATGCAAAATATTGGATGCACTCAACCCTCAATCTCACTGTGGTATGACAACCTAATCCAGCAATTTCATTCTGTTTCAGCTATAAAAGCATATATATTTACATGATGTCTTCATGTTCATAATAATTTCCTTGTAGCCCATGCACAAATCTACTGGTCACCCTGTTTCAGTTACAACTTACTTGTTAGAGTTGTAGGAACAAAAAAGAAAATTAGTTGAGGCCTTGTAGATGGTAGAAACATACCTTTGACAAAAGTGCTTGGCATGGCTTGTTCAACTGTGTTCATTTGGAAGGCTGCATCTGCAGTCTTCTTCTCTGCCCGCCTCATCCAGTGCAGAACTTCGAGAACTATTATGGTAACCATCACTATTCCTAGAAGAAACCCATAACCTATCTTCCAATAATTTCCTGCGCCTCCTACTTGCATACCCAACACAATGTTTATAGCTCCAAAGAAGAGTGTCAGTCTCCCAAACCAAGTATGGTACCAATTCCAGTACCTGCGCGTCTTGGCATCTTTGTCTGGTCGTAGGAAGAAGGCCAATACCTGACAGTGAAGTTGTGGTCAAGTCATTATCTTTGTACTTCTTAATTTGCTCAGATTAACTTAAGCTTACACATCTAAAAGTCATATGGCATTTTCATTTTCCATATGGACTAAACTGATTTTGTTTGTATACTTAGGTTGGCATGTCGAACGAAATTATGCATTTGTTATTAGTTAGAACAAACCTGGAGAATAGTTAGCACGAGAATGAAAATCCCGATGCCCCTGTGTGCTGGTATGTTGGGATGAACCACATTGTAAAGTTGGACTCCTACTACAATTGCTGCCAATCCAATTATGAAACCCACAAACTGAGTGCCTGTGTGGATGTAAAACCAGAGGGGATCCTTGTGCTTGAAGTATCTGGCAATGATTGCACCAGTTGGAAGGATCAGACCCCATCCAATAATACCCAATACTCCATGGGTCTTCTTTTTCTGACCCATCCCTTTTGCACCAAGAGACATGTGGGAACCTGCAGTAAATCGACTATATTATGGTGGTTTGCCTGAATTAATTATGCAGGTTAAGTGATATTCAAAGATGAGTAGGAAATGGAAGGTTTCTAAACCTGATGCAAAGTCGAGAACAATTGTTGTTTTGTCATCGTGGTGCGTTAATCTATGGTGTTTTGGATATGAGAATCCAAAGGCGAGAATAATTGGCTGCTTCAGAAGAGGTTTAGTCAGCTTCAGTTGAAAGGCGAGGTATATAGAGGCACCATGGATTGCAAGGGCAGCTGGAACTCCACTGAGGGGCAACTCGCCCTTACCAGGTATGACTTTTGAAGGAACATTGCCTTGTATGTAATACTGCATCACCTTAGCTTGACCTTTCTTATTGAACCATCCTACCATAGCGCTTGAGCCGACCATGAACCCGTCCTTGGAGAAACCAATCCCGACCCATCCAGTTGTATAGACTCCAGATAATACAATGGTCAAGGTGTTGTCATCACTCTGATAGTACTGCATTAGACAAACAAGAAAAGGTTATGAATTGCATCAATATTAATGTGTGTAGTTAGTAATTAGATGGTTTTATCTTACTCTTAACACAAAGTTGTTCCAAACACGCAGGCAAGATGGGTACGATGTGTTCTGGTAAGGGGGAGGGAGGAAGGTTGTGAGATCCGTCTTGCACGCATCCAATTCTCCTGCAGACGTGTTTTTGGAGTCACCATCTTCGGCTGCTGCATATATCTCATTCTTTGTTGAGAATATTAGTATCAAAAATAAGATAATGTGAAATCTAACTTCTGCCATTGAAGCAGAAATGGAGAATTGAGATCTAAGTATAGGGCAAAATGGATGGTGATGATGATCTAGAAGAGTTAGTGTTTGGTTTGTCAAGAAGGTGAAAGGAATTGGCAGTTGGAAGGTTATAGTCTTGTATGGCAAGTCTTGGTAAGGTGGGTGTGGGTGAGAGTGAGACTAAGGAGAGTGGTTGGCAATAATGCTTCCCGCCAAATTCTCTGCAATGGTGGCCTAGTTAAAGGGGGAGATAATAATAATAAGAGTGAAATTTCTACACATTCATTTTGTTGTTTACTTACATTGATTGGAATTCAAATGTAAATCAAAACCCGTTTTGAATGTGACTGCGAATAATTGTTAGTTTATATGAATCCTTATGTTGGATTGCTTCAATCTCAGTTCATACTAGTGAATGTCCCATCATTGCATTGTTGGTGATATTGTCTTGTAATGCACGTAAATATGATGATCGATTTTATTTTCCTTTTAAATTAAACGTCAAAAGATAAAAATAAGTGGATTGAGTGAAATATATGCTAAACAAGACGCACGATACCATTTACTGGAGGACGCATCAATTCTTTAATTACATAATGAATGAGGAATGAATGAGCTAAAAGAGAAATAACGAAAACAAATTAAGTTGAGGTTGAAGCCTAATAACCTTCATCTTATCTTAGAAGCAAAATCATCATTTGTCCAGTCCAACTTTATTTCTCGATCAAGACATTGTGGATCAGAAACCCTAAACCCCATACTACTAGCAAAAAAGAATGAAAGAATCAAACTAACTTGCTGCAATTGCAATCTCATCACTTTGCCCAAGCAACTTGCTCGATCTCGGCTTGGGCGCTTCGGTACAGCTCCAGCCTCTTTCCTAAGTTGGTTCGGCGTTGCATGATTGCTGGATCTTCATCGAGCATTTGACTCAACTGTTTCAACTGCAAATCCAAAACCAATTTCAGTATTTCACCTCCTATGCTCATACAACATAACAAGTATGGAATTAAATAATAATGAATACTCACCTCCCTCCTACCCAGTTCTGCAAAGAAGTAATCGAGTAAGCTGCGCTTTGCTTCCCGGACTTGACAGTAGACGATCGACTTGGGAATGGAGTTACGTAGACCATCACACACATTGTTAATGTACTTGAGCACAGTTGTTCCTATCGAGTTTATAATAATTAATCAATAAAAATACCAGTTATGCACTTTAGAGAATAGCATAATAGATAGAGGCTTAGTCTATTGCTCAAAACAATCATGGCACTTACCGACTCGTCTGAGATACGCATCATTGTATCTATCATAAAGGGAATGAGTCGGGTTTCCACCCTTCTCGATATCCTGAGGAAGCTTCCTAAAGAACTCAACCGTCAAGTATCCGCACTCCATATCAACTAGCTGCAGGGTTGCTCTTTTGCTTTCTTCTTTCATCCTTTCAAGTGATTCGGTAGCTGCATTTGCAACTTCCACTCTCAGGGACGGATACTGCTTCAATTCCTATGGATTCATGAAAGCACTTCTTTAGTAGGTATTCACCTGTTAGTAACTATTGTGCAAAATGGTAATTGAAAGGAAAACTTTCTCTTTAAGGGTACCGATGTCAAACTGATAGATTTGTGAACCAATTCCTTCAGTATAGCATGAACCTGACCACCATCCGTCAAGGAGGAAAATTATCAGGGCGTATAAAAATCTTAATTAGACAAAAACTGCTCATTACAATTTCCGTACCGCATCAACAGCAGCCTCTGCAGGGCCCTTGATGGTACCTAAGGAAGATTCAATAAGGCGTCTATAACCTTGCTCTGGAGCTATCAAATGGGGTTGATAACCATCTGCTTCCGTAATAATCTTCCGTACATTCTCCATTGATAGGTTCTTGTCGAATTGGAGTCTCTTTAAGGCAGCAGGAAGTTGATTGTCAAAAACACCATATATTTTGTCACCACCAGCACGGCTGCAGTAAAATTCAAAATATTCTTCATGAGAAACAGAAAGTTAAAAAAGTGCATAGGATAGAGATATATACTACTAAAGTACTTACGCGCCATCAAGATGTTCTTTGAATATCTGATCAAAGCCACGGCAGATTTCCATAATCATGTATAGCTTTCCCTGTAGCCAAATGGTCACATTAGTTATATCAACGTTGAGATTAAAATAAAATAAAAAAATTGAGACTAAATTCAAACAGAATAGTGATCACTGGTCTATTCAAGTAAAATAAAATGCTTACACCAGCATCAGTAGCAACAGGTTTTCCGAGACGGCTCAATTCTGACTCTAGTTCTATAATGGTCTTGTTGATAAGCTGCTGGAGGCCTGGAATTCTTGATTTGATTACACTTTCAAGATGCTGAGAATAAATAGTGAACACTATTAAAATTACGGAGTTGAATGGAAACCATTTTCTAATCAAATTTTTATAGTGTGTTCTAAGCTGAATAAATTCCCTTGTCTCACTCACCTTTGAAAGGACCTTGCCTAGATGCTCAGAACCCATCCGACTGGCCATATGTCGGTACTCAGGGCTGCTAGTGAAGTATTCTTTTTCTCTCTTCCGTGCAGCAATCATATCAACACTCTTGTTGATATCAGCTTGAGAGCGATTCACCACACCTATCCAAGGAAATTGAAGCTTGTATGCCCTACCTTCAAGGATCTACATGAGGAGGGACATGTCACTCACAGTCAAAGGGTTAAGAGGCAAATGATGTTCAGAAAGAACAAAAAAGATTCAGAAAGACAAGATGCCGTATTCTGTTTGTTCCACTGAACCTGTATTATTATATGGCTTACCTAGCTCTAAGATCAATTGGAGAGAATTCTAAAATCTGCATTACTGACTAATGGTAGAACCAAACCAACTAGTTTTAATCACAAAAGGGAAAAAACTCACATCAACTGCATCAGTTCCCTTGTCCATGAGATCGATCTTGGTCAAAACTCCAAATGTCCTATCCCCTAAAATTCATTGTTCAAAAGGAATTTAGTAAAATGTTTAGAAGTTATATTCTTTTCAGAAATGAAAAGCTTGAACAAATAGAACTAACCCATCTCATTCAGTTGCTGATTAAGTAGTAAAGAAAAGCTTTCACTCTACAGAGAATCCAGTAAACTTACCTTTTGGATCAACTTCACGAGATATCTTAATTGCATCAGATGTAGCAAGATCTTGATTGGCAGGAGATATTGCCAAAATAATGCAGTTTGGCTGAGAAGCAGAAAATTGCTATCAGACTAAGTTTTACTGGTGAAACTTTCTAGGCAAATAAATAATATCTGAAGAGGTTCAGCAATAATGATGTACCAGGGATAAATGATACTTCAAATTTACACATTCCACATGTACATATTTCCACAAATGCAGAACCAAAATATTTCTCTCTAATGTTCAAGTTAAAAGTTAGCACATTATTGGAGATTAACAGTTTGTACCTTTTCAATATAGGATCGGACCATATTTTCAATATCAATAACGGTGCTTTCAGGCTGACCCTCTTCAATGCAAACAAAGAGAAAATATCCATTACTTTATCTGAGAAAAATTTCTCAATAGATCGCAATGTAAGTGATAGCTTTTGAAAGAAAAGAAAATCTTACCAACTGCTACTTTTGTAAGTCCAGGAAGGTCAATAAGAGTTAAGTTCACGACTGCAAGTTTCGGAAATAAGTACGACAGACATCAGATGGAATACACATTTGATAACATAAATAATAAGTACAGGTAATTATTAGTTTGTGTGCCTTCCGCTGTATTTAGCAAAAAAGAAAAAGAACAAAAATGTAGCAAGAAGTCATAGATTTAGTGGTTGAATGCAGGTGAGAAAGTAGTAAGCAATGCAAGTCTAATTGAAAACATTGTATTGCTTGAAGTTGAATGAATACAACGGGGAGTGATCCTATATATAGAACCCTCTAGGACTATGATGCAATGCAATACACATATGAGGACTAAGATGACAATATGTAAAACATAGGGAACATGTACTACTCTATCAGGAAGTATATTAGCTTCTATAATGTTCCAGGAAAGCTCAACACATTATACAGGGAGACAGACATTATACAATGGAAAAACACATTCGTCAAAGCATTAAGTAGTTTCCGAATTGAACAATTGCAACTGACTGAAACATTTAAAACAATTCTAACAAAAACAAAATGAACATGACACTATGGCCTGTCCAGATTAGAAATGTATGCAATGTAGCCATATCTCAAATCTCACCATTAGGGGAAAATATGCTCAGGTGGATTGGGACAGTAGAAATTGCCTTGCTCCGCCCAGTCTCTCTATCAGTCTCATCAGAGATCTCTTGCCTAACAGCAGCTGTACAACACATTAGATGGTCAAGCTTCATATTGTAGAAAGGGAGTAGATGCAACTAGAAGAATATGACAAATTGACTTCATTCTAGGAACTAGCTTGTGATCAAAGAAAAAACACACACCAAAGTCGGTGAATCTCTTTCGCGGAAGATGCATGAACTCAGCATACTCTCTTCCTTCCTCAGTTCTGTGAAGCTGCAGGACAAGAGGACGTCGGGTAACAATCCCTACAAAATAAAGAGTTCACGTCATATATCGTTCCTATGGCAAGAAAGATGCAATCTTCTTTCAGTGCTTGTTGATCAACTATGGTTACATCTAACAAAAGACTACCTGAACCACGAGGCAAAAAGTCCTTCCCGACCACACTTTCTAGTACTGATGACTTACCAGAGCTCTACAACAGCATTCTTCTCCATAAGTGTGAGTGGCAGTGAAGAGAAAAATATATAACGCATTACCAACAATTGATCACATTCAGAATGTTTACTGCAAGAATCTTAACCAAGAAGCCCATGCTGGGAATAACAAGTTGTTTTAGGGAATTCTTACAATGGATCCTTGACCATTTGAAAATCATAATAAATTGGGGAGACTAATTATTTAAAAAAACTGTCAACAGAAGAGAATGCTTCACGATGAAATCTTATGCTTATCTTATAACCGTAGGCAGACAAGAAGGTCGTGTAGAGTCATGATATATTAATATTTAAAATCTAAAACACTCTTCCATTAAATTTATTTAGAAATATTTCAATAGCAGTCAAATCTAACCTTCTACTCCTTTTTAGACGTTAGTAAATAGTAGATACACTAAAATTATTTCTCTTAGTATTGGTAAAGTGAGCGAAAGTAAGCATGACATATCTGCATCTCCTTCTAATGGATGATGTATTCAAGTTTCAGCACCATTATATTGTTGTGCTACTGCTAACTTGAAATATAAACAATGCTTATATATCACAAAACTCAACATACGAAAACTGATTCAAGTCTGAGTAGAAAATTAAGCGCTAGTGATCTTAACAGGTCAAAAGCGATCAGATGTAAAAATTACTGTTCAGATTCCAACTATGCTTACAAAAACAACTACAATAAACTGTAACCCCTGGCGAGTTTTAAATCAACAAACAAGTATCTGACGACTAAAAATCGAACAATGATAAACATTATAAATGTTATACAATAATCGGACTACAATCAAAATGTATCGTAGGAAAAAGGATCAAGTGGTATCAGTACGGAGAAGCGCATTACCAATTCAAGAGCATAAAAAATTAAGCCTAAAATTGAAGTATGTGATTAGACAGCAGCAGAGGAAAACCTGACCACCAACGACAGCAATAGAAGGCAAAGCGTCCCAGAGAGTCGGGAGGGCGCTCTCCTCGCCGTGATCACCAAGGGCGGTGCAAGCTCTCTGAAGCTTATTGACCAGCGTGATCAGATTCTCCATGTTTAAATTATGGAATAATGGATGTGACTGAGATCGCTTTACAATGTGAAATCAGTTTTTAGAGAGACGGGGATTTCTCTGAAATGAAGGTTTGCTTGATCTGAAAACAAATGGACATCAGAGATGGGAAGAAGAAGCGGAAGAAAACTCGGCCGGTACTCCGGTGTTCAAAACTAAAACAGAAAATATTTCCCACGTAAAAGAAAATTATTATATAAATAAAATATTTAATCCTAAACCCAAATGAACCCCCAATATTTATTATTCGCGTTACGTACCCAAATGAACAAATGTTGCTTAATCCATCCCAAACTTTTTACTTTTGCTAGGTATCCATCCCAAAACTTCGATACTAATTGCAGTTAGTCTTAATTTAGGTATGAACGGTTTTCGGACAACCTGCTATTTTAGGGTGCCATGTATTTACTGGCATGGTCCTAATTCATTTTCCTATTTAGAATCTACTGTGTTGCACCTTGCACTAGCTATATATATATATAAAAGTAAAACCTATACTTGAAAAACATGTTCGATTTTAATCAGGTCTCAACTCTCAGTTAATACCTATAAGACCTTGTCATTTTTTTTCTTCAAATAAATATACAAGTCATACCAATATGTTAGGCATGACTTTTTTTATTTTTATTTTTATTTTAAAGGCTAAACTGGTCGTCTGATAAAATTTAGGATGTAACTGATATGACCAAATGAATGCCACTTAACAATTCCATTTTTTTTTTTTAAAAAATGGATGAAAAATATTTATTTAACTATTCATATACTGAGGATATCAAATAACAATAAATATATGTATTAAGAAAATAGACTTTAAAATAAATTCTTTTAAATTTTCACTGTATATGTACTTAATAATTAAAATTTCATCTTCCTAAATATGATATTTTCTACAGTTTACTACCACTTATATATTTTCTGATTGACTGATAGAATGTTTTGGAGAAAAAAATATTTGTTGCATTTAAAATGATTTCATAAAAGGACCCCTATCATTAACAAACATATTTTATATGTAATAGTAAATAAAATTAATGTTAATATTTTAAAACCACTCAAATGAATTACTCTAATTATTGCAAATTTTGTGCGCACTAGATATGTACGTACTGTTATTGTTTGTTGCATATATGATTGTATGATTGGAATGACTCTGAATCTACAAATATTATAAAGATGCCAATTTCAATAATTATAAATAGAGTTTAAATATAAATAATTATTATTAAATGTAATATAATTTAGGGTTAACATGTTTTTGGTCCATGATGTTTGACCAATTTTGGGTTTCCGTCTATAATTTTTTTTTTTGTCTAGTTTTGGTACCATATGTTTGCAGATTTTTCTAGTTTTGGTCCGGCTGTTACATTCCGTCCATTTTTTCCGTTAACTGACATCTGCAAGTCACGTAATCCACCCTAAACTTTCAATTTTATTCAAATTTGGGCGATTTGACACCCTAAACCTAGTTCAATTTTGGCGAATTGACCTAGGTTTAATGGGTCAAGTTTGGGGGAACTGACACTCTAAACCTAGTTCCATGGGTCAATTTCCCCAAATTTGAACAAAAATAGAAAGTTTAGGGTCGATCACGTGACTTGCACATGTCACTTAATAGAAAAAACGGTCGGACTGTAACGGTCGGACCATAAGGTTTAACTTGCTCTAAGATTAAGGTAGTAGTTGAGGGTGGCCTGTACGATTTTCATATATACTGTGAAAAATGTGATAGTTAATGCAAGAAGGTACCAGAAGTGAGTCTACAGTTCCGTCCAGAATCTGCAAGGATTGACAAGAATATGGGGAAAATAGTGAAGATGAACGATGGAAGGTGCCAGAGAAAATGACATCAGCTTTTAGTTTTTAGCACCTATTCTTCATGTATATTCCTTCCTTTGATATAAAGCTATGCTTCTGTCAATTGTTCATCCATGGCGGTGCAAATATGACTCTTAGTTACATCCACATACTTGAGTTCGGTTTAGAGGACGAATCACAAGGAAAAGAAAGAACAGAAAGTATGTTGTTATCAGATTCGCCAGTGATATTTTTCTTCCAGAGCATCATGGCTTTGCTGCTCCTGTTACTGTTCTTCAGGGTGACCATCGTCTTCTTCTTCCTTGTTTTCATATTTGCGCTTTGCTCGGACCTCGTTTACCTCGTTGTTGATCTTATCGCCACGAATTGACCATTGGTGAGTTGTGAACTTGTGTTTTGATTGAAGGAGAGATCATGCATGCATATACATACATGTAACTGAGTTTACTAACTTGTATATGAAGTGAATGCTAAGGTTAGCTTAGCAAAATCAGCTCAGCTGCCCATGTTGGTGATACAACGCTTATTGGGTACTTATAGATACTGCTTTTTAGATATGTTTGATTATATATATATATATAGATGATGGATTTATGTGATTGTAAGTTTGTAATCAGAGGATAGAATACATCACATGCAATTAAGAATGATGATCTATTTGTGGAGGGAATAAAGTTATGATCTAATACTTTGATAATCACAGTTGGTTGGACTTAGTATTTGGATTACACATGAGAAATCACTGTTGGCAGGGAAATGAGCGGAGAACTATTTGTATTTGGATTTGGTTTGCCTTATGTGAGTGTTTGAAGTTTAAATTGTTGATATTGGCCGTATGAAGTTTCAATTTTGTTAAAAATTGGTTTTCCGTCCATTTTTACTGTCAAATTTGATAGAAGGGTGTGAAAATGTGAAATTGTCCTTGATACTTTTAAGTTTACTCCGGCCACCACCCTACTACGGTCACCAGCCAACTACGGCCGGCCACCACCCAACTCTGGTCGGGCACCACCCAACTCCGGCCGGGCACCACCCAACTCCGGCCGGCCACCTCCTTACTCCGGCCGGCCACCACCCTACTAGGGGCAATTATCGGATTTATTTTTTTATCGGGTCATGTGACAAGCACATGACCAAGTTCTGTCAATTTAACAGCAAATTTGGACAGAAACTTCAAGTTTCAACAAATTTGAAACTTCTGACAGTCAATATCAACAATTTAGACTTCAGATACCAAAGTATCTCATAAGGCAAACTTCAGACAGTTTATAGGTTCTTAACCCTTTGGATTTTGTTCGTGGAAAAATTGTTAGTGTTGTCAAATATTTTTTTTAATATGTATATAAGGTCATGTAAGTTACACACGATTAAAGAAAATTGAAGAACTGATGTATAATCACAGAATTGGCCTTATGCACATATTCATAAGTGCGCATTTATAACTGAAATTATAAAGCTTTAGTCTAATATGAGAAGTATTCCAAAAAATTGTTTTTTTTCCGTGATGTAATTATATATAATATTAGGTCGTTTCTCGGTTTTTCTTTAATCACGTATTAATCAGTTGACCAGTTCCATCCAAATTATACATAATATATATAATAGTTAGCAATTTGTCAAGAAATGAAACCTAAGCTAATAATTTGTCTATAAAAATCCAGCTAATAATTTGTTTGAGCGACCAAACTCAAATCTATCAAGGAGTGACATAATGTTATAAAAATGGATTGTTAGTGAACCAAAATTTGGCTATGTTGTTTGCAATCAAAATGCAGTAGACATGTATAAACTTGTATCTCCAACACCGAAAAAAAAAAAAAAATTATTGCAATCCAACTTAATAAACTTAAGTTTAAAAGTTAGTAGATGAAAAACTCGAGATATGTGTTGGTTAATTAAAGCATTATTTTCGATATGTAACGATCAACCACCCAACACTTAAACAGTGAGGGAGAATCCAAATCTTAGTTTAACAGCACATTTTCCTAATGGAATAAGAATAGTGAGGGACTAAAGAATGAGATTTCATGCCTGATAAAAATGTAAATTTCTTTTAACTAAAAGATAATACAAAAAAGTAGAAATAAGAACCACCACATATTGTAATTCTAGGTTGTTGAACTTACAATACTAGCCTCTGAACTTTGTGGCTTCATTAGAGCTAGAACTTGAGGCACTGGGCATAATCAAAGAGGGCTCTGATTGGTGGGTTGGGGTGGTGGCCAACTGGAGTTAGGCTGGTCGCTAACTTGAATCAGGGTGATCGTTATTTGAAATTTGCAACTGTTAGAGTTCGATAAAGGTAGAAGTGTTTTTAGTCAATTATGTATTTCATAAAGTGGGGGAATAGTATTTTCAGCTCTGGGTGGATGTAAGATTTACTATATTTTTGGTTTTGAACTCTAATTTGAGCCGAATACACAAAACAAATAGTTGAATAAACAATGAATACAAAATCTTTATTCCATTTTCATTGAGTATTTCATTAAAACTTACAACACTATCTACAATTTCGTAGAGAAAATCGTGATTTAAATTAAAATGGAACCACGAATAATCCGCATGTTTAGGCATTCCCAAGACCGTTGGTGATGATGATGAAGTTGATCTCTCACTCACTTAGGTAACTCAGAATCACTCACACTTAGTTTAATGTAGATTGGAATCAAAAAACACTCACTTTAGGCTAAGAACACAGAATTGCTTGTAATTGTAGGAATAAAGGAATGAATAACTTTATTAATAAGCAAATAGTTTACATCTTAGCCCTAGTGGCAACGTGATTAAACAGAAAAATGAGATAATGTATCCACTAACATGTGCACTAATTAACCCTAGTGAAAACAACTAACAAAATCAAAAAAAAATCTCCAAGGGAATCTGCTGCAAATCTGCTAAATTCAACAGCTTGAACTGGACCGGAATTGTAGGGCTGAACCGAAACTTTAGTGATGTTGGACCGGTCCTGACTGAACCGTTTTCCTCGGATTGGTTCTAAACCAACTAACTTAACCGAATTTCAAATTACTTCAACATTGCCTCCGGTAAACCAAACTTGGTAAGCAAGTTCAGTTTACACAAAAAATACTAAGCTTTGACCTGAGATGCTCAAAAGGTCCTTTGCTCAATCCTTTAGCCAAGATATTTGATGTTTGCTCTTGACTAATGCAGCGTTCCACCTTGATAACTCCATCTTTACACAAGTATCTAAGAAAGAAAACTTTAACATCGATGTGTTTGGTCATTCCATACATAACAGGATTCTTCGACAACTTGATGACTGAGCTTTATCACAGTATAACATAGATGGATAGATAATGGCTTGATGACTTGAGAGACCTTAAAATCTTCTCCATGATTTGCTTATCAGTGAGACTTTCCCCACTGATTCTCATCTTGCTACATAGCTCCATGATCCTTGAGCAATAATCCAAAATCCTTTCTCCTTCCCTCATCTGCATAATCTCAAATTCATTTCTCAATGCCTGCAACTTAGCTCGTTGGATTCTGACTGAGCATGATCCTTTTTTCTTTAGGAAATCCCAGATCTTCTTTGAAGTTTCTTTGCACATGATTGTTAATAAGGTAGCATTTTCAATAGCTTGAAACGAGATATTCTTCGCCTTCAAATCAATTAGCTTTCTCTTCTTGTATTCTTCTGCTTCTGAGCTTCCAATTCCATCCTCTACGATTTTCTAGTACTCCTTTACTCTTAGGAGATTCTCCATGATCGGGCTCCAGTAACCATAGTCACCCTCATACTTGGGTATAACCAGACTAACAAAATTCTCACCCATTCTGCAGGAATCCTTAGAAAATTCCGATTTCTAAAACCTTGGACTCTGATACCAATTGATGAAGTTGATCTCTCACTCACTTAGGTCACTCACAATCACTCGCAATCAGTTTAATGTAGATTTGAATCTAAAAACACTCACCTTAGGCTAATAACACAAAATTGCTTGTAATTGAAGGAATAAATGAATGAATAACTTGATTAATAAGTAAAGAGTAAAGAGTTTGCATCGATATTTATAGCCCTAATGACAACATGGTTAAACAAAAAAACGAGATACGTCTCCACTAACATGTGCACTAATTAACCCTAGTGAAAACAGCTGACAAAATCGAAAAATAACTCCAAGAAAATCTACTGCAAATCTGCTAAATTCAACAACTTCAAATGGACATGAATTGCAGGGCTGAACTGAAACTTTAGTGATGCTGGATCGGTCCTGACTGAACCGTTTTCCTCTGATTGGTTCTAAACCATCTAACTTAACCGAATTTCAAATTACTTCAACAGGTAAATAGCTCTCATCGAAGGTCTAACTCCAATAAGGACGAAGCCACCAATGGATGATGGTTAATTGCTCACTCAGTTACAATTTTTTATATTTTATTTTTAATTTGTAATTATTATCAATTTTAATTCTTTAAATTGTTATATTTATCTCTATAATTTTTTTTTTTATAGAAACTATTTTATTCTTTACTCAATTATTGCTCCCCCAGCATAATTATTTTGTTCATCTTCCATGAGCTCCATAGAAATTAGCAGCGGAGATCGAACAGTAGAAAACGTAGACGGAACCGCTGCAATACACTCACCAAAAAGGGCTGGCATTTGCTGACGTGGCTGTCTATTATTGGATACATTCCCTTGGTTGAAGGAGCAACGAAGGAAGGTTCCACAAAAAAAAAAAAAAAAAAAAAAAATCTCAGGTACTAACTACATTCATTAGAGTGCAAGCAACAAAGCAATGAGAGAGCAGTGAGGCGAAGAAGCCTGTTCACTCGCTTCGGCCATGTTATCTTCTTCGCAGACTAGTTCCACTGCTACAGCGCTGCCACCGTCCTTCCGCCACTCGTCTTCCTCGCGTTCCTCTGTCAAATCTTTTACTTTTGGAGCGGAAAGAAAGGTCGGATGTCTGGCCATGAAGTCCGATGATGCTCTGCCTAGAGATGATAGCTCCAATGTTTATGGTGAGATACCAAACATACACAGGATCGTTCAGGTTCCTCGGCAGAAATACATCCCCGTGCCCAAGGCAGACCTCTTGGATGCCATTGTGGCGACCATGTTTGCCTCTCACCATGACGCGCTTCAGTTCATCGATGTTTCAGCGTATGTTTCATTTGAAGAGCTGATCAATTCGGTTCGTTTCACCTTTATAATCCATAATTCAAATTGTTTCAGGTGTTTGGACTCCATTCTCCATGCTGAACATAAAACAATTCTAGAAGAAATGCGTGCAGATTATTCCATAGTTTCTGGTAATTTTTTGGGGATGGAAAGAAGCGTAGATGATGCTGATTCTTCCAACTCTGCTTCTATTCCAAGTGATGCGGAAGGATATGTTGACTTAATTTCGGGGGGAAGTGAGAGTATCCCTTACAAGCAGTTCTCTTCTATATTTCGTAGGGAATTGGAGAATCTCTTCAATTTTCCGGTTGAAACTGTGAGAGGTGTCGACAAGCAGCCCAGGTTTGTTACAGTACCTCAGCTAGTACGCTGTCATGTTCCTTGAACAAACAAGTTCTTATTGAGGTTAAATTTCATCACAATTTATAGGCAAATACTTACCACGTACACCCGTTCTTCTTAGACTTGCTAATGCCACTCGTTTCCAACGGACTTTTATGCAACTTCTTCGTGATGCTCAGTTCGAGGAACTGTCAGCTAGGGATTTGATGCTGGTGTCTGCATTAAACACCGACTACCTTCTTACTTTGCCGATATTTGTGGACTGGAAGAAAGCTTCCCAGTCCAATGCCATAATATTCAGGTGAATCTATTTTGATGTGATTACCTTCCTTTCTTTCTGATTAGCTGGTTAGCTCTCCTGTATTGCGCTGTGTAGATGGTTCAGTTAATTCTGAATTACTGTAGACGTGTGCACAGTTGGGGGTGTTTCTTTTTCAGTGTCTCTGGAATTAGTAAATTTGTTATGAAAACAGTCAGTTTGCTTCAGTGACGTGCTTCTATCCTGTGACTTGACCATCGTTGCTGCTCCCTGTTTGTCCTGTAGGCGAGGATATGCTACTGAAAATCAGAAAGGCTTACTTTTAGCTGAAAAGTTGGACTACATACAGTCCAGACTTCTTCGGGGAATTTTTTTCATTATATCAAAACCACTAGCAAATGTTGGTTCCTGGATTGCTGAGGTTAGTTTCTTCTTTTCAACTAAGTCGCCTATCGTATGACAAATGTTTTTCTTTTTGATGATTGTTTATGCAAGAGTAGAGATATTGGTTCTAAACTTGAGCTTTATAGTCTTTAAGAAGTTTATGCATAATACTTTTGCAACTTGTTATCAGATATGTATGGAGAAATATCAAGTTACCAACTCATGATAATTTTGCCTATCTTATCACTGGATAAATATAAGGGTATCACTACAATTTGTTATGTAATAACTTGTATTCTTGTTGTCCGAGATAACTATGGATGGTTCTTTTTCCCTTCATCACTCTGAGCAAGTAAGTGGAATCTAAATTGAGTTTTTCTTTTCCCCTTTCATCGATCAAAGTAGAAACTCAAAAGCACTGATATGAACAATGAGTTGAAGGACCGTATCAAGAAATTGAAGAATTGGCTTTCACAAGTATCTGACTTTCCAAAATCAGATCTTCCTGAGGAGGATAGTTGCAGTAGCGACTTTGAAGTGGGATCGCCATCAGATCAAGATCTCCCTATCTGGTTTGCAGCACAAAGAGCAGTCACATCTTATAAACAGCTTTTATCATCAGCAGGACCACGTGGTAGGCTCTTGGGAAAGTTGCTCATCTGGGCAGGACTTTTACCACCTGCACCTGAAACACAGTTTGAGCTTCAGGAGGACGACATTGCATCAGAACCTTACTTAAGGTCTGAGTTAGTTTTACCACATGTTGGACGGTTACATTGTGCTATTGCACCATTTTGTTTAATATTACTTGAGGAAACTTTATGCAGATCCCGACTACTATATTGCAATAGTGTTTTTTTTTTCTTACTCAACTAGAAGTTCTCTTAATAAATAAAATCCTAAGTTACTCTACAAGCTATGTACTTTTGATCATAGATTGCTCTAATTCATCATATATCCGTGGGTAAGGTCAGACAAATGGTGAACTAGATGTCTTGATGTGCCACTCCTTCACAAGCAAAAGACGGGCAATCAAACACCCCTCCTATTTGTTTCTTAGGGCATTTCTCCTTACATCGCAAACTGTTCAGAATCTTAAGAAAAATAAATCCATGGAATTTTTTAGGAACCATGATTGTCCTCTAGAACCTTAGAACACTTCATCACCTCTTTTCATACCTTACAATCAGCAGTAAATGACCAGAAAACATTTCCACTTTGTTATATGCACTGAATAGTTGGTTCTCATTAGAAAATTTACTTGTAAAAGATTATTTACGTTCATTTCCTTGTAAATCATTGTAGACCGAATTTCTTATCAAGGATAGCACTTAATGATCTGTGGAGGCCTGCAAGTGAGAAATGGTACACTGATAGCTGGGAAGCATTCAAAACTGCAGTTTCCATTCTTTTCTCTCCATCTGCTCTACAGGTATTTCATCTTCACAAGGCATATTTGGCCTTTTCATCATATTTTTGTTTGTCAGCAAACCTAACATCACTTTTACTATTATATTAGGTTTTGAGTCTGAAAGAAAAAAACCGTGAAACATGTCTTGTTAGATTTAGCTCGCCTTTTGCTTTGTGGTCTTGACTAATCGCTCATTAACATGCTATAAAATGCATATCCACATTGACCTGGAGTACGATTCAATTCATAGTTAAATTTTTTATTCTCTAGTCTTGTCCTTAGTTTCTGCCACTCATTAAATGCATTGACATATCTTTAGTTAAGTAGAATAGACACTGAGGTTAGTGTTACACTTGGTAGCAGTAAAGGTTAGTGATGCACTTAGTAGGCATAAGCCACATATCTGGCGTACTTTTATATCATGCTTTGGCTGTGGTGAACCATAAATTCATGTGGTTCGTCTCCAGAAATATGACTTGCAGTTCATACAATTGAAGGATACTGCCGAAAACTATATGATTATAGTGCTCTAAACTCCAGATTTCATCCTTATATTAATCTCCCTTCTGATGCTGCTACCATGTTGCGTGTTCAAAATTCAAATACACTAGACTGAAACTGCAGGTAAAGCTGATGTGGTTCTTTTCCAAATCAGGAAGCTGCATTCCAGGAATTGATACTACTATATACAACGGAAGTGGACGAAAAGGACAGTGGTTCTACATCTCGGGCTGAACTGCAATTAAAGATCTACGAGAGGATACCGATACCAGATCTGCCGGTGAAATTCCGTTACACACTTTTGAGCTCATAACATTAACTTATTTAGCTTTGAAGGCCAAATAATTATCACAACGTACGTGGCCTATTTCAGGCTATCTATATATTATTGTGGATGTATTAACTTTTTATTTATTTTTTCAGGTTATTTTTCCTCACAAGAAATTGTCATTTCGCATTATTGACACGGTATGGAGAGAAAAGTTTTTGTTAGCTTATTGCAGCTTTAAATTTTGTACAATGAATTACTGACTGCAGACAAAATCCACTTTCTTTTCTTTTCAAGTGTTATTCGTTTTTGGCGGATAGAGGAATTAGGGTCAGTAAAAGACAGGATAATGTTATTCTGTGTTACATAAGTAGAAGCTGGAATGGTAGTAGGTTTATAGTGGAAAATATGTCAGAGTAGGTTTGTTATAAGAGGTATCTGATGCATTCTTAGTGTTAATGCATATTAATTAATTTAGGGCAACAAAGAGTAACAGCTTAAGAGAAGAAATAGCAGAAGATACTGTGTTATGTTGTGTAAAATAATATGATAGAAGAATGACGACTGCATTGAGATACTTAATTCAGGTGCTAACCTAACCCTTTTAACTTTACATGCAGGTCCGTCTGGATGCAGCAACAGTATTGGGTCTTCTAGCCTACTTCATAAACTATAAATTTGAGGATGTCTCATCTTCTCCGTAAGAACTATCTCTATGGAAATATTTGAGGATGTCTGGTCTTCTCCGTAAGAATTGCTTGTGGTTCTCCACCGGCTCAGGGGATCCTGGTCCAGTGGTATGGTTAGAGTTCAGTTGAGTTGTGGACCCTAAAAGAGTCAAATAACAGAACAAGGGAGAATATATTAAAACAAATAGAGTTACTTTTGGCTTTAAAAATGGAGGGTTTTTTTTTTTTTTTTTAAATCTTCACGTCACATGACTATTCTCTGTCAAAATTACAAAAAGAATGGCAGAATCTAACATTTACAGTGTTGCAGTAGGTTAAGGCATTTATTTGGTTAAAGAATGGCAGGCAGTTTACCCGACCCGTATGTTTAGTAGTCAATCTGATGATTATCCCAAAATGATACTAGGTCAAGTTTGAGGTAACTTTACATATGTATTTCAAATAAGAACACAATTCTCTTATGTTGCATTAAAAAAAGTCTCATATGAAAGTTATCATTCAATTTTTGACTTGTGATCCTATTTAAAAAGTTTACTTTGAACTCCCCAGCTTTTAATGTTCGCTTATGGAGCTCCAGTACCATAGATATGTTTTCTTTTTAAAATCTCAGTCTAGCTGCCTTTCGCAGATAGTTTTCTTTATGCTAGCAGATTGGTTCCCAATTCTCACCATTCTTTATGTTTGGTTGTGTCTGCATGATACCACTGTTCCCTTCTTCATGATATATATCAACATAATAACATCATTTTGCTTTTGCCCAACTCGTGTGAAGTATTCAGACTTCCCTTCAAACTCACGCTCCAGCAGTTTTATATCCCAAAACACATTCTAGAGCCGATTATTATTTTTTTCTCTTCATAGTTTGGCTAGTAAAAGAAAGCTTATTCTGCGTTCTTGTTTCTTGAATCTATACAGGTCTGCAATAGTTTTGGATGTAATTGCTGTCACCGCTCTTATAGTATTTGTTACCCGCGTGGTGCTAGGGTATAAACAGACTTGGGATAGATATCAAGTAAGTGTATTTGGCTTTCTTGCTGCGCCATGTCGTGTGCTTTAAGCCAAAGAATGTTGGCTATATAGATTGATCTCCTTAATTCTTTACTATAAGATGCTCATGTCCTTGAGGCACTAACTGCAGCTGTTAGTCAACAAGACACTTTATGAGAAAACGCTGGCAAGTGGCTTTGGCTCAATTCATTTCCTTTTGGATGCCTCTGAGCAGCAGCAGGTAAGCAGCACACCCATTTGACTCCTCTCGATAATCTGATCAAACTTCGCTTCTGTAATTATTGAAATATATATGTGGCTATAATAAGGAATAGATTTGACAGATTTCTTCAAGTCTATAGCTTGATGTTTAATTTTGGGGTCTATATTCTCCATGCAGTACAAGGAAGCTATTCTGGCATATGCAATCCTGCTAGGGTCAAACAACAACCAGGTTTTTCTTTTTCCATCACCGTCGCTCTGTTTTCTATCCTGGATTGACCTTACATTTGTTATAGACAGATAGGTCTGTGTTGATCATGGTATGCACAACTGGTGAGATTAGTTGTGCTTCTGCCTTATAACAGCATATTCAATCTCAACTATAGGTTAAATCGCGCAGAAGCGTCGGAGATGAATGTGAGAGATTCATCTACAATGTGTTCAAGCAAAAAGTAAGTTCCTGCAGTTCTGGCAGTAGATAATGATATAGTAGTAGTTTCTTTCTGCTATTTCTGCTAAGAAGCATAGTGAAAATATCAGGTTGAAATGGGAGTGGAAAAGGCAATTGACACATTGCTGAGGTTAGGTCTAGCAACTGAGACTCCAGGAAGTGGTGTACTCGAGGCAATTCCCTGCCCTAAAGCACATGAAACCCTTAAGCAGCGGTGGGATACTTTGCTCTCATCAGGCCACACTACAGTGCTCAAGCACAAGTAGTTGTATATATTTACAGAGTTGTAATCAATCATGATGTAAGACCATGCAATAACTAATCCCATTTAATGGAGCACCAGGCTTTAAATTAAATGCCAACATATATATATATATATCATTGTGAATCTTTCAAATTACAGACAAAGAAGATAAGTATGTGTATAATGGTAGCCTTCCTCATTCTCCAATCCGTCTTCAGGCAAGGTCGAGAGAATAAGCTCGGGTGAATATAAAGACACCGCCACCTCCCACAGCGCGACCTAGTAGCATGTTCCTATCCAAGTATGACAGGTAATACAGCCCTCCAACCTGTCTCCCCCTGCATTTTCCATTAGTGCTCAAGTCAGATAAATATGCTATTATGCCTTCAAATGTGATAATAGTATTGAATAAATAGCTTACCCAGATTGGCTTCTCACTGGAATTTGAGCTTTGAAAGAACGTAGGAATTGCAGTATCTAAAAGAAAAACAAAAGTATTCCTTCGATTAATGATACTTCAACATAAGTATATCTAACTTCAGAGAATTTTTTTCGGCAACACCAATTTTTTTACCTGCAGGCTTATAAATGATCGTGGTAACAGTGCTGGAGCTATTACAGCTTGCAGCTCTTCACCGATTTTTATGTTTTGAACATTAATCTGCCATCCATATACCATTCACAGAATTAAATTTCAGATTCAGTGAGGCTCTGTCATGGTCGTTTTTCCCACGCAAGTTTCTAACCATACTACTACTGTATCCAAAAAGAGTAATTGTAGAATCAATTGGGACTGACCTCTTCAAATTCAAGATAGATGTTGCGTGCCGAAATAACTGAGAACTTAGCAGAAACTAGGAGAGTCGCACCGCTCTCCTCCTACAAAAAAATCACTAGCAAAGAGTTAGATTTGTAGCCATATGGGCGCTGTCTATAAAAAAACACATTCAAACTCATGCAGACAATGGTGTTCAAGAGTCAACTTCTATAATACGCAGCTCTTCACCCTCATAGAGAGTTAACTCAAGCTGATTTCATATTCTTATCTTTCCACAAAAAATAAAGAATCCACACCTCATTTCTGGCAAATTCGTATACTAACACAACAAGAGCAACTTCTAAAAAGATAGGATACAAAAGATAGAAGATGGAGGGATCAGAGAGAAGGACAAGAAGAAGATCACCTCTAATAAGGAAGGGATACTCCACTGAACGATGTTTTCAACAATGCCACCTTTTGATGCATCCTGGGATTCAAATCTTTGGAAGATCTGACCAACCTAAAACCAGCCATGCGAAACAACACAATATTGCCAGAGAAGTATAAGATGGGTTGGAGATGAGATCGATGTAAAGAGCTGACTTACCAATTCACATCTGGATTTTGTTTTTATAAAGTACATAGGAGGACATAAGATCCTTTAGGCAGATCATAAACCAGAAGAATGTGTGAAAATATGTTTAGCGTGATATTTGTATTTTAAATTTATGTATATATGTGTTTGTGTTTCACGAGACCATATATGTTAACTCTTTTTTAGTAAATTTGCATAATCTGGACAAACACTATAAGGAACCATTATCCAGATACACTAACTTAGAAACGAAGCTATTTCTTTTCAGTTTTGATGCCAACATTCAATTTTATTCTATTTATTAAAAAAAAGATTAACTAGCACAGGATTAAATTAATGGAACAGGTGACGAGTAATTCTATGGGCTTCACACATGAGCAGAGACCTATTCTTGGAGGAGATGATAAGATGTATACGAACACCACTTCTGCTATACGACTCTATTTTGTAACAAATGCTCAGTACCTGAAGGAATGGAAGTCTAGCAGCTGATTCAAAGAGAATGAGAACATCCGAGGCGGATGTGTACTGCAAACGCCATGTTCCATTCAACTTCGCAAGATCAATTGGTTCCCCACTGCAGTAAGTCTCCAAGCTAACCTGCCAGTACTAATATAAGATTTATATGGAATATAATATGCACCCAAGGTTCTGTTATCATTTGAAAAGGTGATTAGATCAAGCTACTGAATAAAACACTCCAGTTGTCTGGACACCAATACCGATCGCTGTAAACAATTTCAAATTTGTTTTCTAGAGCTAGAGATTCAGCCCTGTTAGAAACACCGGTTATATCCCACTTTGAGTTGAGAGTAAACTAAAAAGGAAGACTAAATATACTTTGAGAAACCAATATATTTCCAGATATGAATGTTTTTCGAGGGTCTCAAAATTTCTATTCTTAGTGAGTAAATTCCTTGTTAAAATCAAAACCAGTACCACTAGTGTACATAAATGCACTGAATCATTGATTGTTTCATGTTTTTCTTTGCTATGTAAAACTTGTTAAAGAAATGTCGTTAACGGATATGAAGCATCAAACCCAAGCAATTCTGATTGAAGAAGGCTGAAAACAAAAGGCATAATGAGATTCTCAATAATTGAAATGAAGCAAATGGAGGTACCAAGCCATAGACTCTTCAATGCAACAGCGTTGATCAGCATTTGTAACTAGACCTCGCTGTGTATCCTGAATAGATTTCAACAGCTCCATCTTCTTACCCTCCAACACAAGTTCAGGTACCTTGAGGACATAGAGAGAGTAGTTTATTAATGAGCATAAAGGAAGGCCTCAACAAACAAGGGGATGTATGTATGAGCACCTGTTGCTGCTGGGTGATGCAAGTTACCAAACGTGGAAATCTCCTGGTGAAATTACGAGATGTAGGCAAGCGATTGAAATCATGGCGAGGAGGAGGAGGAGGTCCCTTCTTTACAGTCAAGAAGCATGTGGATGTGGGAGACGCAGATGCCAGAACCATCTCTCAACTCTTGACGATTTTTCTTTTTTACCAGCAACAACTAATCAACAGAAGAGCATAAATCTTAAGAGTGATGTTCAATGTGGAAAGTATGCGTTCTGTAAACCCTAGATTGGAAAAGACAATCAAGCTACAGAAGATTGATAGATGCATAAAAGTAAAACAGAGCGATAGAGAGAAAGGGGCAATTTTGGGACCCCATCAAAGATACTCGGATAGATAGACCTAAGAAACTGTGTGCGGAGAAGAATGAATGATTCCAATATTCAATCACAGCAGCCCAGTAGGAAAATGAGATTGTCGATTACAGAGAAGAGGAGCAGAGATGATGATGAAGAAGAAGAAGATAGCAAACTAGTTACATACTATGCAGTAATTTCGCTCCTTTGTACTGAATGCTTTTGTTACGGTATACGGATATCTCCTCAGTAAGCTTCTTCTTCTTCTTCTTCTTCTTCTTCTTCTGCCGTCGCTGTGTCGTCTGAGATATTTGTTGGTTTGGTTTGGATATCCTTACCGGTTACCGCCACCACTACCTCCTAACCGCGAATTTCCCTTCATAATGAATTTCCCCAAAAACACAAGAAAACTCTGTTACAAATTTTACACTTATAATATAGTGTATTGGGCTGGGAAAAAATAATAATATGGTGTAGTGGTTATGCTTATGCAAGTCATCATTTTAAGATGTTAAAGGTATAATTTTTGTTAACATCTAAGAATGGAACCATTTGCACTGCAAACTTAAATTAAAATGTTAGTAAAAACAAATGAGATATGAATTAGTCTAAGTAAACATGTAATAAATGCTGTCATTTTGACGAACTTTCTAGGCGATATTATTATTATTATTAGTATTTTCGCTTCAACTGTAATTAAAATGTTGGCAAAGAAACCTTTAATTTTAGGGAAAAAATCGATTTAGTGTTTCAGATTTACTTCATGTGTCAGTTTGTTGTCTCAGAATTAAATTATTAACATTTGGTGTCTCAGGTTTCAATTTTGTTGTAATTTGAGTTACCGTACAATTTTGAGTTATCTTTAACATATTGAGATGAAAAGACAATTTTAACCCTTACACCTTTTTCTTTTCTTTTTTTTTTTTTTTCCAAAAGCCACCTGTCGGATTCCGAGCCATCATTCCGGGTTGATCCGATTCCGGTGATTCCGAGCATTTTTGGGTAGTTTATAAATTTTCAAATTATCTCACGTGACTAACACATGAACAGCTTCTGTTAAATTTAACACTAAAATTTGACGGAAACACCAAATAGCAACACAGTTGAAACCTAAGACAGTCAAAGTGACAATTTAATAATGAGACACCAAATAACACATGAGGTAAACTTGAGATACTAAATAAGTTTTTTTTTCCTTAATTTTAACATAAACTTTGTGGAACTTGAAATGTTTGATAGACATATTAAACTTTTTTGTGTTGATATATTTACAAATCAAATCTAATCATCACTAAAAAAACAGCGTTATTAATTAATATAGACTATATGTATATTGACTATATCTTTAATTTTCCCCCACATTTTATTTTATACTCCTTACATTACATTACGTAATGCCAAGCCAACCTAAATGATGTGGATAAAGTCGGAAAAATCACCCAAATACCCACTTTTTGAAACTCAAACACAAAAACAAGGGAAAAATTGGTCTGAAACTCAAAATAACCAATCCCGCATCTGGGAGATGCGCCATTTTTGAAATGTTAACGGTAAACATTTTGACCGTTAACTCAGTTTGACTCAACGGTCAAAAAATGATCGTTGAGCCAAATGGCTCATCTCTCAGATGCGTCATTTGACTCAACTGTCATATTTTGACCGTTGAGTCAAATGGCGCATCTCTCAGATGCGCCATTTGACTCAACAGTCATATTATGACTGTTGAGTCAAACTGGGTTAACGGTCAAACCGTTAATCCAACAAAATGGCGCATCTCCCAGATGCGGGATTGGTCATTTTGAGTTTCGAACCAATTTTTCTCTTGTTTTTGTGTTTGAGTTTCAAAAAGTGGGCATTTGGGTGATTTTTCTGATAAAGTCCGGACCGGAGGATGATGATACTTTGCCAACTAATAAAGAGAAGACACAAATAGTATCATTTTATTCTCTACCAACTAATAGAAATTATCGCATCCATGATATACAATTAGAGACTATATATATATATATATATATATATATATCATAGTCTTGTCTGGATAAGTCTACTTTTAGACCTTATTTGTCAAAAAGGAAGACTTCAGTTCAAGCTTTCTTTGCTTTACAGTTTCATCCTTAAGCTTTCTTACCTACACTACACCATTTTGTTCGTTACATTTACAAACTCTTCATCTATTCAATTAATTCCTGAAAACTCAATATAACTAATTAAGCCATCAAATGTTTCTCCTGCAGCGGTCTGCTTCTACGTATATGAATCTGTATCGTCCTCGACAAATGAATGCAGATGAACACGAGTTGAGCACCGAATGCAGCAACCCGAAGCCCGACTCTCTCCGGCGGAGAATACCGTAGTAGGTAGCTCGAGTCAACAACTATAAACATGAGAGCTAACATTTCAAGTGAACATTTAACAACATTGCCTAATCTCTGACCTAATTTATGAGATACCCTAATGCAGATGATCCTGGAGAACAACGCCCCGAACACCACAAAAGCGGTAATCGACCATGCCTGGTAACAAACCGCCGTGCCTCCCACCACTAATGCCTCGTGACGGCAAATACACGAATCACACTCACCTGTTTCAGTATATATATATATATAGAGAGAGAGTTTGTTGAGAAGTTGTTGGTTTTGTAGGAAAAACTAACTCTCCACTTGTGCAAATGGCCAAAATTGGCTTTTATAAATATTTTGTTAGACTTATTATGATGCGATACATTTACAGATTGCAAACTTTTGGTGTTGTTTGTTGACTTTTATTATTAACACACGTGCCAACCTCTAATTTTCATAAACTATTTTTTTTCTTTTCAATATAGTACCCAATTTTTATTCCTAATTTATAAATTAGTACCTAAACAATACAATTTCAGTCAGACCCTAAATTCAATTGACATATCCAAGATCCGATCCATAGCTGGGTCGGACCTTGGTCGGGGTCGCCGAACTTGGGCAAACCTAACCAAAGTCCGACCATGGCTGGATCATACCCTGGTTAGGGCCTCGGACTTGGGCGAACCTAACTAGGATCTGACCTTAACCAGGGTCCGACCCACGGCTGGGTCAGACCCTGGATACTTAGGGACCGGTTGAAATTGTTTAGAGACGAATTTGTAAGTTAAAAATAAAAATTAGGGACTAAACTGAAAAATAAAAATGAAAATTAGAGGGTTGGTAACGCATGTGCTACTTAACGGTCAAAACTAACGGCTAACTAACGGATGCACCAAAGGGTTACAAACAACAAAAGTTTACACTAATTAATCTATCATCACCTGACAAGGTCGAAGACAGGAGAGCGTCGTAGCCAGTGTAGTACGGCACGACGACAGAGTCAAGATCGAGACACATGTGCAGAATCCCCGACACTTTCGACATCTCTAGAAAGGCATATTTGATGTCGCTATTGGTGTCTGCGCCGCTTTCGAACACGATAGCGGAAATGAGTACGAGGTGGAAGATCACGGGTCCCACCGGAAGCATCGCGTCGATGCGGGTGCCTAGTTGGGCCATGGTGAACAGAACAACTGAGAGGGATATCGGACTCGACGGAACCAGATATTTCCTAAACCGGCTAGCTAGCCGAGTTTTAGGGTTTAGGGTTTCGATTAACATGGTGGTGGAAGTGACAAGGTACAAGGTTACGGTGAAGAAGATAAGGGCGGCATCGGCGATAGGAGGGTAGCTTTTAGGGTAGGTTCGGTCGCAGTAGTAGTGGTAAGGGCAATGAAGGGGATCTAGGGTTTCTTCGGCTTGCCAGCGTGTGCACTTGGAAAATGCTGTAGGAATAGTTCGGTTGTTCCAGCTGCCCCAATAATAGTCATTGGAGATGAAGAACATTATTGCCAGATTCATTATGCTAATAATCTATCTACATAATTTTTAGTTCTTCTATCTATATATTGCTATATATATATATAGGGTATATGTATACAATGACATTGTACCATATAAGTGCAACTTCTTGAAGCAAGACGAAGGAACAAACATGGACGTTGAAATGTTCCAATTCAAGTGTTGGTGGAGGGAAGAAAGAGAAGTTGCAACTTACTCATTAATTAAAAACCCTTGTTTCCCACATTATATTATAATAATAACTACATATATATATATGTGTGTCTATTTACAATTTTAATAATAAGCTAACTAACTTATATGACTTGATTCATTAGTAGCAACGGTAGGAAATTGGACCTTCCGGGGCGAGATCGACTCTAAAGGAGTTTAATTGAGCGAGATTGACCCACTTAAATAACTAAATATTATTAATTAAAGGTACTTTTGATACCACATGTTTGACCGAATGTAATGATACTTATTCAACGATAAATTCAGTAATGAGATAAAAAAATAGATAAGAGAGCATAAATCCGAAAGGGACCATATACTGTACATGTCTGCATCTTAGAAGTAAATAAGAGATGACACTAAGCGGAGACTCCCATGTCTTTCCACATAGTAATGTTGTTGTTTGCAAGAATAATTTCATCAACATATGTATAGCACAAGTATATATTGTAAATATGTCTCCCACTT